>OY730480.1:47575279-47885403 GCA_963422695.1 Xylophagus ater | reverse complement strand
TAGGAAAACTTCAAGAATTCACTCAATAAATGGGGCGAATTTTCTTAAAACTTTGTGTATACATTTTGGATAGGCCAACTGAAAAGATAGAATGCGACTCCCCTCTGTGGGGGTTACGCGAATGCAAAATAAAAAAAACCCTAATAATTCGGCCAATACTAGTCACATTTTCATGAAACTTGGAATGTAGAATTTATAATAGGGAGAAACTGAAATGAATATTTGATGACATTATCGGGAAAGTTCCATAGTGGTCCGCCCGATATAGAGAAAATGTGAATTCACCACTATGGTTTGCTTTGCTCATTTTTCTTACTAGTATTATTAATAAAATATATTGGTTTTAATAGATTTTAGTAGGTAAAGATCGCGACACATTTTTAAGAAAACTAGTCAATCATATATGTATATAATGAAGTTGGCCACACCGGTTCTAGAAATCCGATTTTAAAAAACTGATGTGTCTTGACACAGGGTGATTTTTTAGGCGTTTGGTTTTTTAGTGTTGCCTTATTGACATTTCACCCCTGATTCGTCAAAGTCAAACATGCTCAGTAAGGCCTAAGTTATAGGACGATGATTGTAATGAACTAGTGAAAACCGAACGTTTTTCTTTGATTTTCAATCAAAGATAGTTATACCTCTTTTACGAATGTCAGAGAAACTTTCAGTCAGATTTGCGTTCACAGCTAAGTCGTGTAATGGTTTTTTTCATCGAATTCAATTTGATTATTTCTTCCTTTTCTTTTTTTACCGATGAGCCACAAATTTTATCCATTCTTTTTAAATATATTTTTATATATTATAATTATTTTTTTATTGGGACACTGAAGTTTGAGGTTAGAATATCGACGAAAAACTTCTGATGAAGGAATCAACTTGGCAGTTCTCCACTGGAATGAAATGAAATTGAAACGCAGTTCGCAAAACAGCTGATCAATTAAAACATGTTTCATCATTCAAATTATAAAAGCAATTATATAAAACAAATTACGTGATATACCTAAGATTTTTTATTTAAAATCTATTTACTAAACTATTTCCCATGTTTTGCATTATTTTTTTTTTAAAGAAATAATCTTTGTAACAGGTTCATTTTCCATTGTAAAATTATTTCCTTCATTACAATGATCGTCCTATAACTTAGGCCTTATCATGGATAGACTTACAAACGAACAGCGCTTACAAATTATTGAATTTTATTATCAAAAATCGTGTTCTGTAAAAAATGTGAAACTTGTGTTCAGCGGCGAAGCTCATTTCAGGTTGAATGGGTTTGTTAATAAACAAAACTTGGACAACATGTGGTTTCAGCAGGACGGCGCTACATGCCACACAGCACGAGAAACAATGGACCTATTGAAAGATGAGTTCGATGAGCAATTTATGTCACGTCTCGGTCCCACAAATTGGCCGCCTAAATCGTTTGATTTAACACCCCTAGATTTTTTTTGTGGGGTTACGTGAAGTCACTCTCCTATGCCGATAAACCAAATTCAATTGAAGCCTTGGAAGACAACATTACTCGTGTTATTAGCGAAATACCAGCCAAAATGCTCGAAAAAGTGCTTCAAAATTGGACTTCTCGAATGGACCACTTAAAACGTAGTCGTGGTCAACATTTACATAAAATAATCTTTAAAAACTAAACGGCAAGGATTGATTTATCGATTTAAAAAAAAATTTCATATACTTTTTACATTTTTCTGTGTTCTTTTTTGAATTAAAAACCAAACGCCTAAAAAATCACCCTACACAAGTTTGTTTAACCACCCATATGTTGGACTTTTTGAAAAGAGTAAATTAAGATCTAGATCAAAATTTTACAACATCTTCTGAATTTCTATACGCCAACTAAGTAGTAATAAACCTTGTTTTTGTGGGAGAGACAACAAATACACGGAATGAAATTTTGGTGCGAATTATTTAGCTCCTTGCTAGCACATAGAAAAATTGTGAAGTTATTTTCTAGTTGTAACAACTAAGATTCATTTTTGACAACTGACCGATAACTTCACAATTTTTCTGTGTACAGACACTTTGGTACAAAAACGATGGATAACGAGCAGTAAGATCATATTGCGCAATTTGAAAATATATTTTAAATGCATGAAATAATCGATAATCACGATTTTTAGAACTGAGTCCATTTTTCTTGCTAGACATTTGACTACTCTTGTCTATCGATTACCGAATCGTTTCTTAGTAATGCATGAAGTAATTGATAATCAGGATTTTTAGAATTGAGTCCATTTTTCTTGCTAGATATTAGATTACTCTTGCCTATCGATTACCAAATCGTTTCTTATACCATGTTTCCATCTCCCTGAAATCTCGAGATTTCGAGAAAGAGATTTAAAAGTGTTTCCATCTCCCTACGAGATTTCATTTGACGTTTACAATTTTGAAACTAGAAAAAAAAATGAATTTTGAATGGAAATATTCCAAAACATAATTCTTTTAGAGCATGGGTGGCCAACCATTTCAGCAGGCGGGCCAAATTTCAGAAATAATATTTCCTGCCGGGCCACGCACCCAATATATTTTTTTTCTGTAATGAAAGTCAACAAGCAAGTGTGCTACAACTTCCACCACATCGTCGCTTGCCAGTACGTGAGATTTTGGTCAAACGCTTGCCTGGTTTAATGTGAAAATAAAGAAATAGGTACATTTATTTTTTTGAAGCGGATAAAGCATAACTGAGAATATAACATATTATTTATTTAAAAAATTGCAAATATTTAAAAGCGAGACATCTGACTTTGTTTTGCAGAACTAAGTGCATCTAAATTCATCTGTATCAGAAACTCTCAAACATTTGCAGGCGTTTCTCGAAGTATTGCCTGAGGTATAAATACGAGACGAGATTTCAAGTATCTATCAATCTGAATTGAAAAGTGTACTTCAAATATAAAGCCTAGTACAGAAAAGTAACTTTGCTCCTAAACATAAAAATTGTGATAATTATTGAAAATAGTAACTGTTCTATTGCAAATAAACTGATAAATTATTTTGTATAAAATAATACACAAATATTTTTAAGACTAATTGTTAGCGCAGAAATAATCGTAAACCAAATTCACATAAATAAAAAGTTATTATTTTATAACATCGAACCGGGATATTTGAAATAGTTAAAATCTGCGCATTTTTCTGAAAATACGGTAAAAGAGCTCATAAGCAATGAATTTCTCCAAAAATGCGAGATATTTCAAATTTCTCTTAGCTATAATTTAAAAATATAGGCTAGTCAAAAAGTTCTCGGGGTCGATAACAGAATGTGCTGCTAGCAGCCCAAATTTGTTATGTTGGCATATCCTTCATAAGAACGTGTGTGAAATTTCATTTCGATCTGTTAATTCATTCTTTGTTTACAACCCATTTAGTGTGGATGTGTCACAGTATTTTTTAAAATGGAAAAAATTGAATATCGTGCAGTGATTAAATTCTTTGTTTTGGAACGTTTAAAAGTAAAGGAAATTTATGAACAATTATTAAAAGTGTATGAGGACTCTTCACCTGCGAAATCCACCGTTGAAAAATGCGCTGCCCCTTTTAAATCTGGTCGTACAAGCCTTGAAGACGATCCACGTCAAGGACGTGCAATAAGTGTATCAACAACAGAAAAGATACAAAAAATACAGGATATGGTTTCGGAAGATAAACGAGAGATGGTGGATGATATAGCTGAGGCCATAGGCATCTCGCATGGATCAACATATCAGATTTTACATGAACTTTTAGGTTTCAAAAAGCTTTGTACAATGTGGGTGCCGCATTTCCTAACAATGGAACAAAAACTCGTGCTAATGCGACTTTCTCAACAACATTTCGAGCGTTTGTGCGTTGATTCATCGCTGCGACTGAGACTTGGGTTTATCACTATGATCCTGAGTCGAAAGCAGAATCAAAAGGATAGTGTGAAACCGATAATTCGGCTATAAAACGGGTTAAGGCCCAAAGATCGGCGAAAAAAATTTTAACCTTAGTGTTTTGGGACGCGAAACGGGTTTTGTTGGTGGTTTATCTCCAAACTGGTAAAACAATTAATTCTAAATATTACTCGAACTTGTTGGACCAGCTCGAAACAAAAATTCGTGAAAAAAGGCCCGGATTAAAGAAGAAAAAAATCATTTTCCACCAAGACAATGTACCAGCTCACAAAAGTCAAAAAATTATTGCAAAAATAACGGAATTAAAGTAGAAATTGTTAGAACATCCACCGTATTCACCAGATTTGACGCCTAGTGATTTCCATCTATTTCCAAACCTGAAAAAATTCATGCGGGGAAGGCGTTTTTCGTCAAACAAAGAGGTGCAGATGCTCACTTCAGGGATGGAATCAGTCGATTAGAAAACCATTGAAACAAGTGCATTGAGATTGAGGGAGATTAGATTGAATGATAAAGCATATTTTGAACCATTAAATTGTGTTTTTCTTATCGAGCCCGAGAACTTTTTGACTAGCCTAGTATAATGCGAACGACTCATGATGTAATGTTCTTTTGGTGATATGTACAATAAAGTTAACATTTGTGTTAATTTGACTTAGCTCCGCGGGCCGCAACAAAACTCCCGACGGGCCGCATGCGGCCCGCAGGCCTCGCGATGGCCACCCATGTTTTAGAGCATATTGAAAAAATTTATATATATTTTTGTTTCAAAGGAGACAAAATTCATGTTTGTTAAAATATTACAAAAAAAAAACCAAATCCAAACACAGAAAAAAGGCACGCAATTCAAATTATTGCAAAGGGTCGACCATTTGCCAATTTTGATACTTGCTGAATAGCGGGGAATAAGCTTGCAGTGTTGACACAAACATTTTACGAGATTTCGGAGGAGGTTTCAACAAAATGTCGTTGAAATCTCAAGATTTTGAAATCCTCTATTTGTATGGCAAATCTAGTAGATTTGGATGTAGATTTGGCGAAATCTAGCAAAATCTCGAGATTTGAGGGAAATGGAAACATGGTATTAGTAATCAATGATCCGGGGTAATAAAAAAAGTGGTCACTATGGATTCCCGTCTATGATATCGCAATATAAATTGAATTGATGAATTCATATAGAATGGGGTCGGCAGGGTTATGCATAATCTTATCTACTAGACTAGTATGAAGTTTTTGTTGTATGCTTCTTTACCAAATTTAAGATGATTGAATAAAATTGCTCTAATTTGAAATAAGAAATAAATGATAAGAAATCAAATCAAATTTAATTAAAATGTGTTTTTTTTTTGCTTATCAAAAAGGCGTAGATTTTATTCGGGCAGAAAGTTAAAAGTTTTTGTTTATTTTTTTGCTAATTTCGCGCTTTTCTAAATAACAAAAAAAGAAAAAAGAACACAATCGATTTCTCTTCCGGTTGATATTAAAAATAAAGAGTAAAAAAAATAGTTTCTTTTTTAATAATTTATTATTAAAAAGAAAATCAATAAATTTGAAATAAATTTAATTTAATTGATTTGATTCAAGTTAAAATTATAGTTGAAGAATTTTAGTACTTTTTCAAAACTTGTGTTGTGGGCTAAAAGCAAATCAATTCTTAAATATGATGGCAGAAAATTAAATCTATATCAAGAAAGATTGAATCGTGATTGAGAATGAAATTTCGATGATTGGAATAGAGATCGGTTAGAAATCGAGTCTACTTAAGTTTTCACAAGCCGCATATTTATGGTAGCCGAGTTCAGAGTGGAAACCTAATTTAGACTATGACCACATGTGTATAAACGTATCTCGATCTAAAATTTCAAAATGTCAGTAGAATTCTATAATAAGCTGACAAGCTAAGCGAAAATCGAGTATGGTTTTATACATTTCGCGTAAAGAAATTCGTCACTTGATATAAAGCGAGACTTTGTCACTTTCAAATAATCCTTATGTGATATTCTAAATTAAAGGCGCGCTTTATTTTGAAGTCATCGATTTTAAAAATTTTACTTGAAGTGATAATTCGCAGTTCCCGTATGGTAAAGGTGATTAGATTCTTGAAATCATTTGGAATAAAACAAATATATCATGTACATTCAATTTTAAAGAAGAATCGAATATTCTTTTTAATTTCCCAAACTCAAATCTTCTTTTAATTAGAATAACACATCACTCAATAAGGCTCCGGTCTAACTAAGAAAAATAATTTTTTTTTTTTTTTTAGAAATTGGACTTTATTCATTAAGGGTGGATACATTTAGTCAAAGGCTTTTTTAACATTTTCACACCTTTTGGTATAATACGATTTTTGTAGACCTGTAAAATACGCCTCAGTTGCGAATTCAACCTCTTCATCTGATTGAAATCTCTTGCCCTTTCCAAGTTTGGAACAGCTAACAGTCGCTGGGGGCCATATCTAGAGAATACTGTGGATGGGGATACAATTCCCAACGTAATTTCAACACTTACAAGTTTTGTTTTGAAGTGACCACTTTGACGTTTTTGATCATTTGTTAACGAACGCGGCACCCATCTTGCGAATAGCTTTTTTATCTATAAATGTTCATGTAAGATGTTCCAAATAAATTTATATGAGATGGTCATTATATCAGTTATCTACCGGACTTTCATTTTCCGAACTCCTAACACGATATCATGGTCTTTTCCGACAATTTTTTTGGTGACCACTTCAACGGGCCGAGTTAGAAGTTCGTCCTCATAAGCGTTTGTACGTTTGAAATTAGTGAACCAATGAATTATGATTAATTTCGATGGAGAAGATTCTCAGTAAGATTTATAAAGCCATTGTTTGGTTTGGACAGTGTTTTTTCCTACCAAAAAAAATGTTTGATCAATACACGAAATTTTTTTTTATCCATTGTTTTGAAAACTACAAAACTGTGGTCACTAAAACCACTGTAACCTGTTAACTAATTGTCAGAATGTCATGAAATTTCGACACATATCGGTTGAAGGTTGGTACTATCCAGAAATCAAATGGGTCTGTCAACAGAGTTGCTATATATGTATATGTCAAGCCGGAGACTTTTTGAGTGATGTGTGATATTGTTCCATAACCCTCTCGACTTATCTAGACTAGATCGTGAAAATCATCGAATCAGGCTTGACGGCTTCTGAAATTTTAAAGTTCATGAAACAAGTACACTAACAAGGATGTTATTCTACAGTATTTTTATTTTTCCTTTTAATTAAGAACAATATAAATATATCGATTCAAGATCTTCTTCATGTTTTTATACAGTCAATGAATAGGATTTATTAGTTTTCTCAGTACAAACACGGTTGAGAAATAATCATCGCAGAACGATCTGAAGATACTAGATGTTTCTTGGTCTGTTCGTCGGTTCGACCAAAAAAGAAAGAAAATAAAATTATTGATTTGCCAGCGGAAATTATCATTACAATAAAATTGAAGAAATCGAAAATTTAATGGGCATTCGATTTCGTTTCATAATAGTTTAAGAAGTTCATTCAATTGGAGAAATTTCACTACGAGAGAATAGTTTTCAACATAATCCACAGAAATCATAAAGCACAAATCTATTTTGGACCTTTTTATGCCCTATGGTAGGTACTACCAGAGGGTATATTAGTTTTGTCACTAAGTGTGTAACGCATAGAAATAATCATCGTAGAAAAATTTCAAGGGTATGGTTGTGTAGGGAATCAAAAGTTATTTATGCATGTCCGTCCGTCCGTCCGTAGACAAGATAACTCAAAAACGCGTTATTCGATTTTGATGAAATTTAGAATATAAGTTACTTATTCCTTAACTGGATTTGGTATTGCATTTCAGCTAAATCGATATGGGGGGAGGGAAGTTATTAAGCAAAAACCAGAGTGACCAGAAAGTTTTGTCGTTTTTTTATATGGTTTTTCGGATTTAATTCGAAAATTTGTCAATCAATTTTGTTTAAATTAATTATGTCGGTTAACTACATAAATGGACGATACCATGTAAAATTTGAAAAAAAAAAAATCGGTCAAAAGACAGTGAAGAAAGAAATAATCCTAAGAGAAAATAAGTCTGTCCATAAAGTTTTTTTGATGTATTTTAAAAACTAATTGACCGATTTGGATAAAATTTGCAGATTAGATTTATGCTAGTAGCGTCTCAGTCACCTGCAAATTAGAGAGAATTTTGAGAAGAAGAAACAAAGTTATGAAGAAAAAACCTGGAAATATTGTTTTGACTGTTTTGGGCTATAGGCCGATTTTAAGTTACTATATGTTTTCAATTTAAATTTAAAAACCTAAATAAAACACTGAGATGACTTTATGTCGAGGCCAATTTTAAACTATAGTATTCAATCAGTTTGTGTACTATTCTTGAAAGCGATTTTATTGAAATTTAACATTATAAATAAGTATAGAGTCGTCGCACTTAGAACAACATTCAAACTAGAAGTTTCTAGCAGATGCAGGATGAGACACGTTTACTATAAATACGGAGGAAACATGGTGCAATAAAAATCAGTCTTAATCAGACAGTTGAAGTCTAAGCTTCATCCGAGAGATTTGAAACGTGATTATTTGTGGAAAGCGATTACAAGGGCGATTTGAATCTAAAAGTGAAATTGTGATCAATTATAAAAATAGTGATTGTGTATTTTTATAAACTGTGATAAATAATTTGTAATAATTAAATTATTGAAAGACAAATATTTTAAAGACTAATTGTAACGCAGAAATAAATATAAATAAACTTTATACACTAAATTCACATAAATAAAAAGTGTTATCATTTTAATAACATCGAACCGAACAGGTAGCACGTCACATTGGTGTCAGAAGTGAAATTATTTATTGTGAATCAGTGCGGAAAAGACAACTGTGCTAAAAATTTCTGCAAGAAAATTCGAAATTAAACTAGAAGCTTCTGTGGGAAAAATTTCGAAGAAATTCGTTATTAAGAAATTTGAGTGTATAATAATTTCAACGGTGTGAGAAATTTCAGGGGCGTACAAGAAATTTTGTGTACTTTTGTATGAGTTGTATAAAAATTTCGATTGTGCGAAATTTGAGATTATACGTCGTGTATCGTGTGAAAATTTTGATTGTACGAGAAATTTCGTGGAAATTAAGATTATACTAGGAAATTTCGTGGTATTTAGATACTGTGCGAGAAGTTTCGATAGAACATAAGAATTTCGTGAACAATTAAAAATATTTAAACAATGGAAAGTAAATTATTAGACAATTTGAGTACATCAGAACTATCCACAGTTCTGTGTGCGTGGGGTTTACCTTCCAAGGGAGGTAAAACAGATAAAAAGAAAAGAGTAATCGCTGAATGTGTAGCAAGAGAACTAGACAGTAGCACATTCGACTTTAGTGAAGTTCTGAAAGAGGGAAACCAAGAAGAAATTACCAACGAAGACGCGGCTGAACCAACAGCAAGTGTTCAAGATGATTTAAAGGCGCTTATGGCCATGATGATCGGTCTTCAGACTAAAATGGACACAAATGCTTCCAGTTTACAAGAGAAAATAGATTCAAATGTTTCCAATTTACAAGGCGAATTAAAATCAACCGCTTACAGTCTACAATCAAATATTTCCGGACTCGAGAATAAAATGGATTCAACTGCTTCGAGTTTACCAAGTAAAATAGATTCGACTTCTGCAAGTCTTGAAAATAAAATTACAAATGCATCTGATATGCAGAATGAAATGAAGTCTAGTCTTGAAAGCGAAATTAAGTCAAGCGTTTCTGGACTAGAAACCAAAATGGAGTCCAGTATGGGCGAGTTAAAAACCCAGGTGGAATCCAGTATTGCGAGCCTGGAAGATAAAATGAAAAGCAATTCTACAGACCTAGAGAACAAAATTACCACGGAAGTAAACAAAGTTGAGCAGAAATTGGAAGAAAGAATAACTACCGAAGTCAGCAACGTTGAACAGAAAGTAGCAGAACTAGAAGCAAAAGTAGCCGAAATAAAGGAATCCAAACTAAATGTTGAGTCATCAGATAGAAGAATGAAGCCACCAATATTTGACGGACAAACTTCATGGCCAGTATACAAACGACAGTTTGAAGCGGCTGCTGGTGCGAACGGCTAGTCCAATGTAGATAAAGCCACAGCATTAATTCTGGCTTTACGCGGTAATTCAGCAGATTTGTTGCATTGTAACACAATTGGACATTCGATATGGGGATAACCACATGAAGGACGCATGCCGAATGGAGCTCGTCAACAGAATGCAAGAATCTGGAGAGACACTTCAGGAGTTGTCAGCATATATTGAGCGGTTGGTATACTTCTCATACCCCGATTATCCCCTGGAGCTGCAGAATGACTTGGCTGTAGAAAGATTCACTAATACCATTCGGGATGCAGACATTCAATTCAAGGTCCGGATTAGTGGAAAGCACATGTTGCACGATGTATTGGCTGCAGCGTTGACATTGGAAGCTGCAAAGAGAGCAACAAGGGCAGTTCCAATGGTACGAGCTGCTATGGTTGATGAAGACTCAACAGAACTAACGATAGACCAACTAACCGAAAAGATAAAGGCAGATGTGCAACAAGCTATCCAGGAATTGGAATTGAACGATACTAAAAGAAGACTGAAATGCTGGAGCTGCGGTAAAGAAGGACATTTAGAGCGGCAGTGCCCCAACCAGACAAAAGCACCGATTATGGTATCAGTCTCTCTCCTACAACAGATTAACGACGCAAGGAGTAATTGCTGGTCATCGATGCAGGATCATCGTAGATACTGGCGCAAGTAGATCCATCGTGAACAGGAAGCTCTTTAGTAGAAAACACATGAGCAGAAGCAGTAACAGTGTTCTTCAAACGGTTACAGGGGAATCATCTCCGATTCCGGGTGAAGTGATTCTAGCATTGGGGCTAGATGAGTATGTGTTTCGACATACGTTTTTGGTGGCTGATATAATGGACGATTGTATCATGAGCCTGGACTTCATGAAGCAGAATGGAGTGAGTGTAAACATTGAAGATAAGTTATTGCGATGTGGAAATATTGAGTTCCCGCTAACGTTGGAGGAAGCAGATTCCAGTGTCAGTAAATCGAATCTACGAGACCAACAAGTTACGTCAAATGCAGATGCTATTGTAGAAGTGAAACGGACGAACAACATTGTAGTGACAACTAGAGTTACCGAGTTGTCAAAAAGTAAGAAGCAATCGAAAAGAAGGAAATCCAGCGTCGTAGGTACTGAAGGGACTTTTGAAGAACCAAATGAGAACTGCAAGAATGTGAACAAGATAGTAGCTATCCGTATTTTGGATTGGAGGCGAAGACGTGTCGAGCATCCGAAACGAGCAGCTAAAGGATGAAGATGTTGGACCAATCCTTAAATGGAAGAAAAGGGGTCAGCGTCCAAAATGGAGTGACATTGCAATACGCAGTGACACGGCAAAAAGTTATTGGGCTCACTGAGACTCGTTACAGATAGAAAATGGCGTTCTGAGGCGGAAATGGGATTCTCCTGATGGAAAAACTAAACTAATGCGGTTGATCGTGCCCAAGTCCAAAGTACATGAGGTACTTGGTCAAGTACATGTTGGGACTTCAGGGGGACATTTGGGAGTCAACAGAACATTAGCGAAGGTACGAGAACGATTCTATTGGGTACACTGGCGAGCTGATGTCAAAACCTGGTGCAGGAATTGTGACACCTGCACAAAAATTGTAGGACATCAAAAGGAAACTGAAACTGCAGTGGGGCAATATGTTGACCCTGAACTAGAGTAAGTCACGAGTGGACAGGATAGCACCGGGCAGACTCCATCGGATAGATCATCTGGACAGCATATACGGGTTCCGGTGGACAAAGTATTTGAGGAACCTGCAAACAACGAATTAAGAGATAGTGACTACACCAACGAGAAGGGCTCTTTGGACGTGGTATGGCGAAAGCGAAAATCCCCAAAGGTAAAAATTAAAGTGGATCATTCAAATCAGTTAGCGAAGTATCGCGGAACGAGTCCAGAAGATTCTGTTCGGGACGAACAGATTTAAGGAGGGGGTAGTGCACTATATTTTCCAGGAAATATGCCACGACTTTTCTTTATAAAAGAAAAGTCTGGAATTTTCCTGCAAAAACACTTTCACAAAAAAAAACACTCACAAAAACACAAACAAAAATTATAACTTGTAGAAACGTCAAGAATAACTTCTTGTCAAACAATAGAAAACACGTTTACATGAGTATGTAAGAAAGAACAACATTCAAACTAGAAGTTTCTAGCAGATGCAGGATGAGACACGTTTACTATAAATACGGAGGAAACATGATGCAATAAAAATCATTCTTAATCAGACAGTTGAAGTCTAAGCTTCATCCGAGAGATTTGAAACGTGATTATTTGTGGAAAGCGATTACAAGGGCGATTTGAATCTAAAAGTGAAATTGTGATCAATTATAAAAAGAGTGATTGTGTATTTTTATAAACTGTGATAATTTGTAATAATTAAATTATTGAAAGACAAATATTTTTAAGACTAATTGTAACGCAGAAATAATTATAAATAAACTTTATACACTAAATTCACATAAATAAAGAGTGTTATCATTTTAATAACATCGAACCGAACGGGTAGCACGTCACAATATAATAAACAGCCAAATAAAGTATATTTTACAAGCTGAGAGACACTCAGTCCGATAGATAGAAATTCTTTACTGCCATCAGTGTAAGGAATGAAATACATAAATTGAGTGCAAGATACTTTAATACTATCTACTATCATAGTATAAGACAACTTTTCATATGCGTATGAAAGTAGTTCCAGTTATGAAAGTTTAGACTGTTACATCCCGATTATCTCATTTAAATTAGTTATACTAAAATACCTAGACCAATACCAAAATTTTGGATGTAAAAATGATTCAACTACTGTAGATATTCAATAAACCTGATTATTAAGGGTGTCTACTAACGTTATGAGATAAAAACTGCAAATGTCCCCGTAGACTTGGGCACAGAAAAAATCAACTAAGTGCATAAATTGCATGAATTGAATTTGAATAAGGTTCTCAGTTAGAAATTTTAAGAATTGAATTGTATATCCATAATTTCAGTGCAAAAAAAAAAAATTAATTACTAACTCCTTCAAATAGTGGAGGTACAGTAATGCATAAGGTAATGGCTCATTTTTTATTTACATTTGTTTATCTGTTTCTTATTGTGTTTTATCAAACGAGTCAGTTAGTGTTAATTTTAAAGTGAATGAGAAGGTATTGTAATACATAAGGAATAAGCTCAATCAATTTATTATTTCAATTAGAAATAATTTCTAAATATATAAAACTTTTCGGACATTTCTATGAAAAGTTAATTATTGTGGAGAGTAAAGTGTATCGACCTTATATGAATTGTAAAAAATACAGCATTGATTCTTTGGAATGGATACAATTTCGAACTGGGTCAGATCATAAGATTTTTGGATGACCAAAAATAGATGGAGGCCGACGCGTTGGAAATTGAATGTTTTTTTTTAATTGAAATAATGTAATTCTTTAATTACCATTTTTTTTATTGCCCAATATTAAATAATAAAAAGTTTTACAGGAAAATTTCCTACAAAAAAATTTCAAATAACCTAATCAATTGAAAAGTCGCGCAAAGCAAAGTTAGCTGGTGAGTCACATTCGATCTCTGGATTAGATTCCGCACTAAAAATGTTGAGATTTATAACCCCACGCCACGACTCCGTTGGACTTATTTTCAGTTGTACTGAAAAAAAAGTCCAATTTTTAGAGTCTCTACAAGACTTTTTTTCAGTCCAACTGAAAATAAGTCTTGAAATAAATCGTGTGAAGTTGTGTGCTAACTAAATAGCAACAAACACAATCCGACAAATTCACGACAGTGACCACATCAAATTTACGAAGTATTAAAAATGACTTGAAGTCTGGAAAGATTAATTCCATCGTAAATCCTTGATTCTGCCTACTAGTCTAAAACTTGTGACAGCCTAGAATATTTTATTCAAATCTTAAAGTCACGTATGATTCTGTTTCCAGAAACTGGACTTCAAAAATCTAGAAAAATTCACCGCCAATCTTGGATTTGTAAATCTTTTTTATGATAGACTAGAATTTAAATGTATTTTAATATCAAATTATGGATACAACTAGTCACAACTTTAAGATTACTAATTAAAAACAGCAAAATGAATGAATGAATGAATTCGCAATCATTTCACAACAAATTAAAGACAACCTGAAATATAAGACTAAATTTTTAGGGTGTTCTTGTACTGCGAGCTTTAAGATCTATTGTACTCCCTCTTCTTCAGTGCAGTAGCTACGTCAACTTCTCGTTCTAAAGCACTTCCAGGCCTATTTCTCTTCTGACCTGAACTATGCACAGTATACATAATGAAATGAAAACTAAATAATTGAATCCGTCGTGGATTCTCTACAAAATAGAATGCATGCAGATTTTGCTAGATTCTATATTTGAGTACGTGAGAGATCTGTTATTCTTTTTGGCCGTTCTTCTCTGTCTTTAATTAAAGTAACAGGTTAAGACCGCCTTAATAGTTTTTAATCACATGTTTTGTTTTACAATAGAATTAGTGTGCCTTATTACATCACTTTTGAAGGATATTTTAAATCTGAAAGAATAAATTGAATTAGCAGAAGTCCCTGCGGTAGAACAATTGGTAAAATTTAACAAAAAAAAAAAAATCATTGTATTGAAAAGAATTAAAAAAAAAAAAAAAACAAACAAACAAACAAATGCAATCGATTCCAAATTCTTGGAAGTCGAACGGTCTAACTCAATGCAATAATATAATATAGAAGATTTTAACCTCGACTAACTAAGTATACGCGTAAGTAATAGAAAACTGCGGGTATTTAAATAGTGACCACTTGAAAATTATTTATTATTTTTATATTCTGGTATAAGAATGTTTTTTTTTATTATTAAAATTTATCCATTTTATATAATAATAATAATAATAATTTTTATTTGAAATTAAAAAATAAAACCAAAACCAATTAAAAACAAGCGAAAAACTTACGCCAGCGGAAAATAGGTCGGTAAAGTGTAAGCATCCATAATTTTTCCTTTTTTTTTTTTTGCGTATGCTTTTCTATTAAAATTAATATTTTAATTTGTTTTTGAAAATTTTGCTGTAGTTTTTCTTTTTAATTTTCATTCATTTTCCATATATTTTTGTTCTTTGTGTTTCAGATCAAATATTCGAATACCGCCAAAAATCCGCCGTCGGTTTTTTTTTTTTCTATTTTTTGATCTCTTTCTTTTTTTTGTGTGTATAGTATTTTTTTTTTTTTTAAATAACACAACATTTTAAAAAATTTCTTTTAATTTTAGAAATCATAAAATTTCGATTTTTCATTTTTAGATTTTTATTTTTTCATTTTTCTTTTTTTTTGTAATCTTTTATTTATTTCCTTCACTTCCGCGTAAAACTAAAAATAACTAACTTCTTTCTTCTTTTTTTTTTGTTGAATATTTTTTCACACAAAATTATATAATTTTCAAATTTTTAACAAAACACAATTTTCACATAAAAAAAAAAAAATTTTTATTACCAAAAAAAGGACCTAATAAAATTAGATTTTCCCAAAAAAAGTAAAACAAAA
Organism: Xylophagus ater; assembly: GCA_963422695.1. Taxonomy (NCBI): domain Eukaryota; kingdom Metazoa; phylum Arthropoda; class Insecta; order Diptera; family Xylophagidae; genus Xylophagus; species Xylophagus ater. Next base: position 47,869,855 of record OY730480.1, on the reverse strand, counting down.
AACTCCCCCAAAAGAACAGTAAAAAACACCAACAGAAACAGAACCAAAGAAAAAAACACGGAAAAACAATCCACGATCATAAGCGATGAAGAATTCTCTCTCCTGTGCTGGCGTCACAGGATTCGAACGTTGATTAAAAATCCCTAAACGAAATTTTCTTATATGAACCTTCAAAATTCAAAACTCAACACAGAATCCCGCCCGCAAGCAACAAAACAAACAAACACGAACAACGAATTATGAAGTTCGAAAACAGAGGAAAAAAAAACATTTTACCTCTTTTAATTTTTCTCTTACCACTTTAGATAAAATAAAAAAAAAAATAAAAAATTTCTCTTTTATTCGATACCACATTCGATACAATATCTAAATCGTGGTGAATACAAAAAAATAAGAGTGATCTTTAATTTCAATCAAAATTATTCACCACACATTCATCTCTTGTATTGTATTCACCATGAAAAATGACATCAATTAATTTGAGGGTAACTTATTTCTTTTCGTACTTGTCTATTTGTCCGGGGTGGCTAAAAAGGGATGTGGTGTATTATTTATGATCGTGGAGAGTAAATCAAAAATGTGATCGTCCTGTGTTGTTTTGGATTACAAAAGAAAGGGAACATAATTTTTTGGAAAAAAGTTTCTAATTTATTGGGACTTGGGTATAGGGAGAAGGGGGAAAGACTGATCTTTTCAAATTGATCGTGAAAAAAAACCAAAAACATAAGGTACATTCTTTTCTGCATATCTTTTTATGTGGTGTTTTTCTTATTGCTATTTTTTTGTTTTATTTTCAATGCATACACAAGTGCATCTTTTTTTTCGTGCACGCAAGTGCATTTAACACACACACACACACACCTCTCCCCTCCAAATGCATACACATATTTTGAATATATAGAGAATGCTTTTTAACATTGTGATTACTTAATTAGTGCAGTTGTAGTTTTACTCGTTTATTCGTTCATGTCTTTTTTGATTTGTATACTTTTAAGATCGATTCACACTGTATGAAGATCACACGGGCTTCAAAATAATTGAATACAAAAGGGAAATATATTAGATAAGATCATAAAAAAACAAAAACCAAACAAAGAAAAAAAGGATCAATCAATTAGAATTCACCCCTCAATTTACACGGGACATCCGTGTTCCATGGGAATTGAATAGAACTGTATGAAAAAATCTGCAAGCAAAGATATAAATGAATAAAGATTCGAGTAGATTTTATAATGAATCATCAATTACATTAGATCTTAATAGCAAGCTCTTTTGAAAGATCAGAGCTTAGGTCATATGCATAAAAATAAGACTTTACTCTACTTTGCTAAATTTTGACATTTTGGAGTAAAGTTTCGCATTCATGCTAAAAAGTCTCTGAGTAAAGTCAGTGAGTATTGAGTATTCGGACTACCAATTCCGTATGCATAAAAGTTAAAAAAGTCGAAGATACTCACAAAATTTTGAGTTTGGTCTACACCATGCTCAAACAGCTTTACTCATGCTAGAATTCAGTTTTTTCAATTTATTTTCAATTAGTTGTCGACAAAAGTGAACGGATTTCTGTGCGTTAAACAATTAAAATGCATTTGATTGCGTTTTCTTTAACGGTAATTGCTCGAATGAATGTGGAAAATGAATCCAGTAGTAGCTTGATGTTGGCATACATTTCAAAAAATTTCGATATGCAAGGGTCGCAAATTATATATTTTTATACCGTACTAGCATGGGAAGCATACGTGTCCAACGTTGGGCACGTTGGTCTACGTTGGACTTTACACAAAAACGTTACATAAAAACATTGCAAATTTGAACTAATCTTCTTGTATTGTAGAGAAGATAATGTAAAATGTCTTAATTCCAAATATTTATCGAAATCGGATCAGTTATTACTTGGAAGATTATTTTATACTGACACAGTGGAGGAGGAAAAGTGTTTTATTGTATTAGATATAAATTTATCTCGTAATAAAATTTTAATTCCCTTTTAGTAGAGATGCTAGTAGATTCGTAAATCGGTCGGCCCAGTGTTATGATATGAAAACTTTGTCGAGAAAACAATTTGCATAAAAAAAGGCCGAATCATAACTTTTTCTAATTTATAATTATTAAAATCTAATTTGTTTATTGGATTTTTGAAAATAAATTTTCTTTGTAATCATTTTTATTATGAAATCATTAATTTTAATTTTTAATCCATTTTAATTGACACGTCTTGACCCTAATTAACCGTAATGAATAATAACTGAAATTTTAAATCACATGAAATCACAACTAAATGACAGAATGCTACTCTCTCCGAATTTCGGACTAAACGAAGTAAAGTACAGTTTTTAGAATACCATATTGAACAAATACTCAATTACTTTACTCTACTCCAAATTTAGCAAAGTAGAGTAAAGTCTGATTTTTATGCATATGACCTCTTATAATATTTTTTTATGACAGTTATTCGTTATGACCGGGTCAGAATATCAAATACTCTTAAAAAAAAAATTATGACAATGACGTCACGTTATGACAGTCAGAACTTGTCATTACTGCGCTTAGAAACTTAACTTCTAATAGAACTTGCCGTATATTTTCGGATTGCGTAAAATTAGATATTTATGTCGCATATAAAAAGTAAACCGTAAGAAAAACCCCACTAATCGAGGGATAAGTGTATATGATCGACTATATTCATTATTATCTCTTTAAAACGTACCTATCGGATGATATTTACCGAAATCATTGATATCGACAAAATCTAGCCTAAAATCTTCCTAAATACCTATTTTAAAAACCAGGGCCGAATTTAGGACCTCTGGACCCCTAGGCTGAACCTGTGGTGCGGACCCTACCGGGGAGGATTTTATTGAATACAAATCTCCATAAAATCAAAACAGGAATTTAACAAACAAACAAATTTTATTTATTAGTAATTTAAATACAATACTTTCCGAAGCGAGCAGACTTGAAATTATTGTCAAATAATCTTAGTGACTAATTGGTTTGCGCCTACACTTCATACTCATATTATCACATCATCTTTTTTTCATAATGATCATTATTCTTGCCATTCCAAAATTTCATACATTTTTAAATTTTCATTACACAATGTTTATTAATTATTATTCAATGAAGCGAATTTTTTTTATTGTTTTTAACAAAATTTCTAGAAATATTTGGAATAAATTTTTTAAGGTTATGTGAAAGGAGAAAACATGTCAAAACCGTATGAAATTTTAAAAATGTTCAAATGTAGATGGCCCTGTAAACAGTGCGAGGCAAAAATTTAGGACCTCTTTACAATTTCACTTGATTAAGAAAATTATGATGCTTGAAATAGATACTTAAAATTGATCATTATTACGTTTTAATGACCGATTTGGCAATATTGATCATTAAAATCGGAGATCTGTCTAGGATATTAGTTGTTTTAAAATATCACTTTCAATGCTGAGCAAAGCCAAATCGTTGTGCCTGTCTTCTACCATCTTTTAGGCACGAGAATGGTTTTGTCAGTTTTTGCTTTTTTCAAGCCATCTGTTAAAATTTTATACCTGTTTGTTGAGGCTGTAAAATGTAAGTAAAGTTCTTCTTAGAAGTCAAAAAAGCTTACAGCACTCAGACAACACTCGGCAGCAGCCTGCACTACAAGATTGAGTGAATGCCCAGCGCAAGGCACCAATATTGCTAAATTATTTTCTGCCAGTACGAACGCTGCAACTTTCCATACAAAGAATTCTTTAAGCAAATTTACATAAATGCCCAAATTGCTATTCGGAATCTGTAATAAAACTATTCTTTTTTCTTTACAAATTTCGCTTTAAAAAAACGGAGTTACTTTCATTTTTATCTGCTTCAACATATTTTAAATAATTTTCACTTCAAATTTTCCTTTTATTAACACATAATTTGGAATTTGATATCACTTTTTAAAGAGTTCCGATATTTCAAACCCTGTCGTAAAGATTCAGACGATTTGACAGTAACTTATAGAAGAGTTACATATACATATAATTACAGAATAACAATTTCAGCACTGATCGGATCTTTGTCGTTACAGAGTGAATTTATGTTTTGAGAATAGCAGCCTAAATGAGATTTGTTTCCTATTTTGTCCCTCGGTTCTCTGGAAATATTCGTTCATGAGAATGAAATTCTTTTAGATATGTGACGTAAAGTCAATAGAGATGGAATGGAGGGGAAGTTTCTTTTCGAAATATTTATAAATTTACCACAAAACAAAGTATTTTTTTTGTGGTGCGGTCCCCTTTGTGGCGCAGGCCCATAGGCTGCTGCCTAAGTTGCTTAATGGGAAATTCAGCCCTGCTAAAAACACTATTTAGAAAAAGATGACGCCATATTGAATTTACTTACCTTACAACAAAAACAGTGTAGAGTTCTCACAATGCCTTCTAGATATTTTCATCAGGCCAGCACATAGATGACCATGACGTCTTAACTTCAAGTGTGTGAAAAAGAAAAATAATTATGAATCATGAAGGTTGAAATAAAGAAGCACGTTACTAATGTAATTTGCATTAGAAGCTTGTTTTTCTCTTTTAATCTTCGTGCTTAATAATTGTTTCTCTTTTCAACACTCTTGAAGTTAAGACGTCATTATCGTCTATGTGCTGGCCTGATGAAAATATCTAGAAGGCATTGGATCTCACAAATTGTTCTTTTTTCTTGTTACAGTATTTTTTCTGGAATAATTTTAACTCCTTATTAGTATAGTGTCTTTTAATAGGGACATAACAATTTTGTATCTTTATATGAACGCATCCTTAAACATTAATAATGACCTGTCAATGTCAAAACGTAGATTAAAGTCAACATTTTCATCATGGTAAAGTTCACGAACGAGCAACGCTTGGAAATTATTAAAAATTACTACCGAAATTCCGAGTCGGTGGTCGCAACTTTAAGAGCACAGCGTTGAAGCTCATTTCTGGCTGAATGGCTTCGTCTACAAGCAATATATTCGTTATTGGACAGCAACAAACCCACATGTGCTTCAACAGACACCATTGCATCCACAAAAAATCACTGTATGGTGCGGTTTACATGCCGGAGGCGTGACTGGGCCGTATTTTTTCGTTGATGCGAACGATCGCCATGTTACCGTCAATGGGAGCGCTACCGTGCCTTGTTAGAGGATTATTTTTGGCCAGAATTATATGAAATTGATATCGGCGATATGTGGTTTCAACAAGACGGCGCTACAAGCCACACAGCACACGTTACAATCGTTATGTTATGTCCTTAATGAAAGATTCTTTATTATTAGTAAAATAAAAAAAAAGACTCTAATATAAATTTTCATATGGTTTATTGTACCGTGTGATTCAAACCTTACTTTTTTTTCAATAGGGTTTTTTTGACAGATCACGCGTGGCTAGTGTCATTCTGATTTGTCATTTTTGTTCAGTATTGTATGACAATTCATCGACTGACTTTCGTTTTCGTCGTTTGTTTGCTGAATGGGCGCTTTAACGCATCGAAGAAAATCCGGAATTTTCAAGCCAAATTTTGTTCAGCGATGAGGCTCATTTCTGGCTTAATGGCTACGTTAATAAGCAAAATTGCCATATTTGGGATGATGAGCATCCACAAGAGTTTCAAGAGCTACCATTACATCCATTGAAAACAACAGTTTGGCGTGGTTTATGGGCCGGGGGCATCATCGGTCCGTATTTCTTCAAAAATGCGGCCGGCGGCCACGTTATCGTCAATGGTGAGCGCTATCGTGCCACGATAACGGACTTTTTGGTACCTGAAATTGAAGCCCGTGGTCTCGACAATATTTGGTTTCAACAAGACGGTGCTACGAGCCATACAGCCCGTGTTACAATGAATTTATTGCAAAATCATTTCGGTGAGCAATTAATTTCACGTTTTGACCCAGTGAATTGGCCACCAAGATCGTGCGATATCACACCTTTGGACTTTTTTCTTTGGGGCTATGTAAAGTCAAAAGTGTTTGCCGATAAACCAGTGACAATTGAAGCATTGGAAGCGAACATTACACGTATCATTCCTGAGATTCCGGTCGAAATGCTTGAGAGAGTGATCGAAAATTGGACCGCCAGACTGGCCGAGCTGAAACGTAGTGCCGGCCAACATTTGAAGGAAATTATTTTCAAACATAAATTGCCATACTATGTGCTTAAAGTTGATAATAAAGATTTGATATTTGCATTCAATTCTAAGTGTTTTATTTCTATTTAAAAAAAAAAAAGTAAAGAATGAATCACGCTATATTAGTTTTACTGATTTTATAGGCTTAGTATTAATCTTCTACTTTTCCATTGCATGTAAAAATAGTGGCGACGAAACTGAATTGCTTGAGGAAGAGAAAACTTATAGGTTTCATATTTTTTCAGTCAGAAAATATTTTTGACTTCTAGACGAAGTATATAAGTTACTGGAATCATGATCGAAATCTCCACGTTTTATAAGATTCTAAATCGTTTGCAATCAATTTTATCCAACGTCTGCCTGTCGGTCTGTCTGTCGTGATTTCGGCCGTATTTTTGAAGTAATTTCCATGAAAATTGGTAAGAGCGGTTTTTTCCTCATTAGAACCATTCTATTAGAAGTTGGGTTCGATCGGACTAAAACTTCGGGTAGCTGCTGAACAAAAGTTCGGTTTTTGGTGTTTTTCAATTAAAGAGTATTGTAACGTTATGGACCGATTTCAATGAAATTTGGCATGACACACTTCTTCAATGAAAGAACAATTGTGTCCAGAAATCAAATGAATCCGATTACAACTTCGGGTAGCTGCCGAACAAAATTCGAATTTTTTTTATGAAATTTGGAGCACAACTTTGGGTGCTCGGACAAAACTTCGAAATTTTTTACAAAATAAATCATAAATTGTTGTATGAAATAATTTGATCGATATGTATAGAAGTTTCCATAGTGGTTTGTTTTACATGTAATTTTGCGGGAACATATCAATAGTCTAAAAACAGAATCAGATGTGTACTTTTAAAAGTATATATATGATTGTTTGTGAGAATTCTCGAAATTTTGTGACAAATAAAATCTATAAGTTTTTAGATGGTAGATGATAAAGCTTATATGGTTTGAATAATATCAGGTTTACGGAAAAGAAAACGAATGAGGGTGCACGGTATCCTTTACTTAAAAATTATATTTTAACGAGCCGATATAAACAAATTGACTGTAAGGTTTATGTACTTGATTCGGATCGACTCGGACTCGTCGATTATTGGAGGAGTTACTCGGATTCGACTCTAATACTCGACGAGTCCGAGTCCGTGTCCGAGATTTATAGAAAACTTAAGCAAGAATTTTTGCTTTTCAGAAATGCTGGAAAATGAATAAATAATCTTGATGATCTGTACAACGCACTTTCTCGTCCATAAAACCAACTTCAACTTCTAATGAAAAACATTTTCGATAAGTGGAAGCTCAGTACTACAATCAGCAGATTGAGACTTGGTGACTAGTCTCTTAATTCGTTAGTATTTCTCAAATATTTCTATCTTAAGACGAAAAAAAAGCAATTAAATGGAATCAAATAAATGTTCAAATAGTTATATCTAGTTTTAAAGTTGGCTTTTTGAAAATAAATAAATTGATTAATAATAAATAAATTTGAGTAGCTTTGCTTTTTAATTTCTTGGCACGACCAGAAATTTCAATTGAAAATCTAATTTTAACAAATTTTAGTAATTTTTTTTTGCTACTAAAACTTCAGCTATGAAAATCGTTATTGAGCTCCATAATATTTAATTTGAGTTTAGAGTTAGATCCGGACTCGACTCGAACTCGACGAGTTCTCAAAATTTTGGACTCGTACTCACCGAGTCCTACAAGCCGAGTTTCTAGAAACCCTAATTGATTGGCTTCACATGACAATTAATTATCATATTCAACAATGTGAACCCACCTTAATATTTTTCTTCTAATATTCTTGAGATAATAATATTCTGATGACAATTGATTATTTTTATTTGAAGACTGCGTTTTTTTTTGTTTTTATTTTACATTTAATTGCAGAAACATTTATAAAAAAAAAAAAAAAACAAAATAACGACAGTTCGAAAAATCAAAATGGAGGCAGTTTATAAATGTTTTCATTACCCATTTATATATTTGTTGTATTTTTAGAGCGTGACATGGATCACAAAATATAATGTAATTAATAAAACAACAACAACAACAGAAAGAACAAGGATAAAAAAAACAAATAATCCAGTGACAGCGTAGAAAAAAAACAAGTAGCTTTCTAAATTGGATTAATATTCTCCGATTTGGGATACCACTGGTACCTTCGCAACATTGTTTTTTTCGATTATTTTTTTTGTCCTTTTTAAATCCTTTAAAAGTCCACCAAAAAAACAATCTCTTCATCAATACATTCTTCGTGTTCTTCTTTTTCTTTTTCTACATTTAACGTTTGTCCGTCTTTATCTATACTACGCATATCATCAACACATTACTACTCCATATATATATATATATGTACGGTAAATGAACACATTTGTCAGCTTGGTGGGTAAATGTGAGTTCAACTTACATTTACATACCATTTCCGACAAATGTATGTAATGATGTTGGTAAATGGATATAGGTTTACGTTTGAATAGAGCGCGCATGGGCTTTCCGAAAAACCTGCGTAATTAGAGATTATTGTTTTGTTTTTGATTACTAGTGACTTAATGCTCGCTCGCTAACCCCACTTAAAGAACTTGGAAACCTCCAAAACTTTGCTGAACATTGTAATCGCGTGCGACCTCTATATAAAAAGTCGAAAAGAGTTTATTGACTCCAGCGCCAAAGCGGTGAGAGATAGAACTATATGGTCTGAGAAAGAAATATTCCCCTTCGAAACCTCCACAACTTTTTTGAACAGTGTAATCGCGTGCGACTTCTATATTAAAAGTTCAAAACTGTTCATTAACTCCGTCGAAAGAAGACCATGTGACTTGATGCATGCTCGCTAACCTGACTTAAGAACTTATACTGGCTGGTCACAAATATGAATGTGGCATATATTTTTATGATTTCTCACTTTTACCTTTTTACTTTGGAAAATGTGTACATTTACCGATTTCGTACATTTTCCGTAACATATAAATAAAAGATAAATATCAAAAAAAGCACGCACCATCTTGAACCATGGCAACGGGATGCCATGATCATCCCGCGACTCTTCAACACTTCTTCATCTTCTTCAATTATATTATATACATAGTTTTTATTTGTTGTTGATATTGTTGTGTTATTATTGTTCGAAATTTATGTTTCGGGTCGTCTTTTCTTCTTCCCTCCCCCCCAAAAAAACAATTATAGTACATATTTTTATGCTTCTGTTACGGGTACGAGAGACGCGACTTGTTCGTAATTACAAATAGTATAACAAAATAAAGACAACACAACCAAAATTCATTGATTTTTATTTGTTCATTTGTTGTTGTTGTTGGTTCACATTCTTTAAGATGATGAAGTTGTCTTCTTGATTTTTTGGTTTCTGTTTTTTTGTTGTTTTATTTTAAACATGCTTTTTTATTGTTGTTGTTTGTTTGTTGCTGATTTCTTTTTTTTTGGATTTTATTTGAAATTTGTAAAAAAAAAAAAAAAACTACAAAGAAACGAAGAATGGGGGGGGGGAACCAAATGAAAGATTAAGAATTGGCCCTGGTGTCTAAAAAATAAGAAAGGCAAATGTTATATGTATATCCAAATGTATTTTAATTGGATCTGAAAAATAAAACGAAAAAGAAAAAGAAATGTCTTTTATTTGTGATTTACTTATTGTGTTGGTAGTCCTGTTTTCTCCTAACTTTCACTGTCAAAGAAGATGAAGAAGAAGAAGAAAAAACGCCGGTGTAACCGCTACACACTATAAAAGTAAAAAGTTGTTGCTTGTATATACAAAAAAAAAAAAAAACAAGAGTTAAGTGATTTCAGGTTGACGAGCGAAACGAGCAGAGGCGATGCCTTTAGTAAATTCCACAAAAAATGAGATTGGTGAGAAGAAGCAAGATAAATTCTATAAAAATTTATATTGACTCCAGCACCAGCGGATGGACCTACAAGGCCTATGGTAAATTATTCATTATGAAAATACTAATTGTCTGTAGCCCGTACTTTAAGTGATATGAAAAGAGGTCAAATTGTTTTGACTCCAACGCCAAAACGGCAAACTATAATATTAGTCAACAAAAGTGCAATACAATAGTTGATCGCCTTGTAGAATTGCTTCATATCAATAAATAAATAGTATTAAATTGATTGATTAAAAGAATTTTCAAAGTATTCAAATAAATTGTTCAGTAATCAAGGAGAGACCGGATCTTTAACATATCGAAGACCATGTTTTGCATTTTTATATTTATACATGAAGAGTCCAGACCATGTCGCGAGACTGGGTTCAATTATAACGGATCTGGGAATTGAAATGTCAAAATGCAAAAACGCTGTGATTTTTTTCTTTATTGGTCAGTTTTATTAAAATTTATGGAAATAATACTTTTAATTTTACAATTATTTGAATAGTATGTAACCGCCTTTCGCCTTAACCACCAGCTTCAATCTCTTTTTAAAACGATGCACACGATGCTCGCACGATGTCTTGGACGTAAATGGTTCCATTCACGAGTCAAATCTTTTTCTAAACATGCTAAAGTTGTAGGTTTTTTTTTTTTTTGAAAGCCGCTACTTGTAAAATTCCCCAAATGGAATTATCTAACGGATTCAGATCTAGTGAATACGGTGAATTTAGATGTTTGATTTTCCAATCAAATGAAGCGTAAGAATTGAATTTCGTTTAAGGTCGATTGTATAAAAAAATAAAAACGCGTCTTTTCACCAAAACACTAAATAATTTTTACTACTGACAGACAATATGTCAAGCAACATTCATGTCAAATGTTAGTATTGCATTTGACAGCGATTTGAATTAGACGGACATTTCAATTATCGGACCCGGTAGATTCTTTCTCTTTCTTTCATACTAAAGCCAACAATCGTATACATATTATACTACTATATATACTACTATAGGATCTTTGCTAAAACTCTTTTAATTCTTTTCAAATTCACTTGCATTAGCTAGCCCATATATGATTTGCCTATAAAGGGTCTAGGATTGAATGAATTGAAATGGTCTTGCAAAAATTTAAGAAACTTAATAATCTACTTATACTTTATATATTGGTCATAATTTGATATTTATGGGCTTTATGCACTTTTACTGTTCTGTTTTGAAAACTCTATGTTCGCCGCATATATCCTCCGCTTTTCGATAATTTCTCAGTTCGTGTCTCTTTTTCTATAGAACCTCAATTATCCCATTCATCACACAACATAATTATTATAATAACATTATTAAAATAAAATATATATGTTAAACTTGAAACTTGCATTGGAATTCTTTTACATTTTTGTTCTGCTCTTGTTCAACAATATATATATAAATAGAGAAGAGTGTTTCTAGTGCGGGGGTGGGGGTGCATATCGATCGTACGCATACACGCGTGCGTCTACACACCATCTCCATTTAATGAAATAATTATGCGTGAAAATTTTGTTTTTTTTTGTATTTTGTGTGTTGGTGAATTTTGTTTGTTCAAAAAAAAAAGAAAAAAAATAAAGAAGAAAAGAAAAGAAAAAAATTATGATCTTGCAGCCAGGTACTATGTCTACCTGGGATCTCTTGTTTTCGATCTTTTCTTCATCTTTAATTTCTTGATTTTCTGTACAAAATTGAGTTGTTAAGATTTTGAAGATTTTTCCTTTTTTTTCTTATTCTACTTGGTTTTCGTCAAAGACATTTTTATTGTTCATGTTTTTTTTTTTTTTCATATATTTTAAACAATTTTATCTGAAAACTATTGAAAAGAGTTGACCATCTTTTCAATAGTTTTTGTAGGATATGAAATGGATTTTTGAAACTTCTTTAAGAAGTTGACTTGATAAGAGTTTAACGCTAATTGACGGTTTTTTTGTTGTTTTTTTTTTGTTTTGTTTAAAATTAAAAATGAACAAAAATACGATTAAACTTTTCAAGAAGTATGAAGGTACGCGTCGACTATCACAAGTCGAGATGTAAAAATATCTGATCTACGTACGGTCAAAATTTATTAAATTTAATTTGATCATCTTCCCCAAGAACTTGTGAAGGTACCGTACATACATATGTGTACACTTTATACTTTTTTTCGAGAAAAAGGGATGGTAGGCCAAATAAATTTGGGAACAAATGAATTAAAGTTTTCCAATTTTACCTCTCCAAATGTATTTTACTGGGAAATATAATATATAGAAAACAAAAGTTTCGGTATATGATGAAATTTTAAAACGTATTATGCCAATTTTGAAACAAGATCGAGTCTCTTTTGTCAACCGCATTAACTGGCATTCGGTCACCATATTTGACCATTCGTATACCGCATTTGATCACCGAGCTGGATCACTCCTTGACTAATTCCATCTTTAGATCAACACCCTCTTTCTTGCCCAGCTTATTGATCATGTCCCTTGACTACCCGTGAATTATCGTATTTAATTTTATATCTTACACAAGTGCCATAGTTCTAAATTAAGACAGTGGCTACGTTTACACCGAGACTTAAAAAGAGACTTAAGTGCTTAGGTCGACCTAAATATGACGGTGTAAACACGCCCAAAGTAACTTAGGTTAGGTCACTTAAATTGCAGACTTACCTTAAATTTAAATCGACTTAAGAACTTTTGACAGATAACAGCTGATTTCTTGATATTCAAGTTCTATAAATGTTCACATATGACGTTGTTTTAGACTTAGGTCTAGTACGGTGTAAACACGTCTGACCCAAACCTAACTTTTAGTTAGGTAACCTAAAAATTTGTCGGTGTAAACGTAGCCAGTTATTGTGCATAAAGAATAATTTTATTGAATACGTATAGGGTGTTTAAATTTGAGGTATCTTTTTAAATATGCCGCCATTTTTTTTTTTTATATAAAAAAAAATGATTGCACTATAGATGCAATTTTATTTGATTACTTTTTATTTGGCCTATTCAGAAGGCAAAATTTTAAAGCTAAAATCAATTAATTGAATACGTTTCATTACTTAAATGTACGATACTATGTTAAATTTTAGTAAAATCCGTCCAGTGCAGAAAGAAATAATTGGAGGAAAAAAAAGCCTATTGTTTACCATCGTATCCGTCAAAACATCGCTGTTGGCGCATACAACTTCGAGGTAGTTAAGGATTTCGTCTACCTTGGAACGAACGTTAATTCCACAAATGACATAAATGTGGAGATTCGACGTAGGATAATCCTTGCAAACCGCTCTTATTTCGGTTTGTCTATAAGCAATTGAGCTCAAAACTCCTCTAGTGAAAGTCAGAAGTGCAACTATATATAACGCTCATACTTCCGGTACTTTCATACGGAGCAGAGTCCTGGACACTGCCCAAATCAAGAGAGCAGTCACTTGGAATCTACGAGCGGATGATACTTCGTCCTATGTTCGGTCCTTGTTAGGAGGATGTAGTCTGGAGGAGAAGATATAATGCCGAAGTGCACTGACTATACGATGACGTGGACCTAGTTCGGAAAATAAAACTCAAAAGGCTTCAGTGGCTAGCCCGTGTGAAGCGAATGAACAACAATGCTCCAGCTAAAATAATCTTTGATTCCAGACCTGATAAAACACATTGCAGAGAGAGACCACCAAACCTCCGTTGGGGAGACGAGGCCCTTGCAAACGTAAAAAAAAATTGCGGATCCCGTTGGAGAGAATCTGTCCGGGACCGAATGGGTTTGGAATAAAATACTACATCAGGCCAAGGACTTTCATGGTCTGTAGTGCCATCGAAGTAAGTAAGTATGTTTAGATAGAAATTCAGCAAATAAATGTCAAATGTAAATACACCTTCACATATACGAAATTCTTATTCAATTTTTTGTCATTTTTCTAAATATTTTCTTAATTTTAGGAAGTTTTTCACTAAATATATCGTATTTCGGTTTCCTGTTTAATTAAGTTATTAGTCAATATATTCGACTATTGATTAAATTCATGAGCAAGAAAATCCCCCCTTCTCTCCCCCTACATCCTTATATAAATTTGTTTCTTATATGGTGTTTTAGGCAATATCCAATTAATGTTGATGATTCGAAAACATCTTCAAAATCATGAATGGAGATGTTGATATGATTATAGTTTGATCTTAATAACAAATTTTCGGTGTGCAACAACTCTCAAGGATTCGAGATTTGGATTGGATGATATATTTTTTTTGATCTTTTAGAATGTTGTTTATTAAGAAATAGGTTTCGGGTTCCAGATTTTGTTGTGTATTCTTCGTCTTCTTATTTAAAAAAAGACAAAAAAAAATGACCCAAACCAAAACCAAAAAACAAGAAAAATGAAAAACCGTTTCGAAGGCACGATAATCGACAACAACTGAAAACGATGAAGACGATGATGAAGATTTCTTTTTATTCCTTTACTTCTTTTTTTTTAAATAATTTTTATAAGTTGCGCGCGCAGGTTTTACCTCTTACCTTCTTTTTTTTTGGTTTCGCTTTTTACCTTTTTCTTACTACCTTTTTAAACTAAATTACTTGTTTTTCTCATTATGTATATGTATGTGTGTGTGTGTGTGTGTGTATGTTTGTGTGGGCACATGATTACTACGTAGTTCTGAAAATTATGTGCTTGTTTTTTGTTGTTTTCTTTTTTTGGTCTCGTATCGGTCGATTGGGCGGTCAAAACGTTTGAAAATGTCTTCATTATTATTAAAGAAATTGTTATTTTTTTTCGTTTTTTTTTTGTTATCGTTTTGTTGTTCTTTTTGTTGTTGTTGTTGTTATTGACCGTTTGTTATTATTTTTTTGTTTCTCTTCAGTTTTATTGAGAACACGACGACGAAGAAGAAGAAGACAATTTTTGTTGGCCTGATTGTGTTGTAAATTTATTGAAGAAGATAAGACATTAATATTTTTTTTTTTTCTTAAGATACCTTTTTTCAAGCACTTTAAATTATAGAATTTTTTTTCATTTTTTTTTTTTCGAAAATGTGTTTTTTTTTTCCTTTTTTTGGAAATTTACAGATTCAAATTTTTTGGTTTGTACAAAATTACAAGATTTAAATCTTTTTTCTTTTTTTTGAAGAAAACAAAAAAACACCCTTTGCCCGTACAACTGGCAATATTTAAAAAGAAAAAAAAATTTAAAAAAAAAAACAGAAAAATTCTAAAAAGTTATTGACTAGTTTTGACAACTGAATAATAGTTGTTGCAAACTCAATTTTATTTGTGGAGACAACTAGGGTTTCTGTACTCGGTTCCAATCAGACTCGGAGTCATCGAATATTTGGGTAGTTACTCGGATTTAGGACTAGACTCTAATAGTCGACGAGTCCGAGTCCAAGATTTATAGCAAACTTAAACAAGAATTTTTGCTTTTCAGAAATACTGGAAAATGAATAAATAATCTTGTTGATCTGTACAACGCACTTTCTCGTCTATAAAACCAACTTCAACTTCTAATGAAAGAACATTTTCGATAAGTGGCAGCTTCTGTACTACAATCAGATTGAGACTTGCTGACAAGTCTCTTAACTCGTTAATATTTCTCAAATATTTCTATCTTAAGCCAAAAAAGAATAGAAAATGGAATCAAATAAATGTTCAAATAGTTATATCTAGTTTTAAAGTTGTATTTTTGAAAATAAATAAATTGATTAATAATAAATAAATTTGAGTAAATTTTCTTTTTAATTTCTTGGCACGACCAGAAATTTCAATTGAAAATCTAATTTTTACAAATTTTAGTAATTTTTCTCTGTTACAAAAACTTCAGCGATGGAAATCGTTATTGAACTCCATAAAATATAATTTGAGTTTAGATTTAGACTCGACTCGAACTCGACGAGTTTTCAAAATTTGGGACTCGTACTCGCCGAGTCCTAAAAACCCGAGTTTCCAGAAACCCTAGCGACAACTGATTTTTACCACGTTTTTATTAACTCGCTTTCTTGTTTGTTTGTCTAGTACAAAGGTTGCAATTGATTTTTAACTAACTTCTCAACTAGCTAGACATTTGAAACTTTCAGAATAGCTCAGAACACGATGACAATGCATTCTTTTAATACCTTTAGCCATCTTTAAGCAAAATTTAATTCATTTTCAGTAAATTTTGTTCTGTATGGAAAGTTAGTGCGGAAAAAATCTGCAAGGTGGCGGTTTATATGAGTCAACAGAAAATTTAAAAACGTGGTATATACAATTAAAATTAAATTTTTACAACTAACAATTGTCATAACTAGCCAATTACTTCAAAAAAATTTTATAGTATGTGTTTAGAAACTGAAAATCGCCCTATAATAATATTCTATGATAGAAATAGAAATGGTTTAAACTTATAATAATAATAATAATAATAATAACAGCTCAAATCGAGTCTATATGTCGATTAATTTCCATAATAAAGTCATTCGTTATTAGGTATTATATAAAAGTTTTCTCAGTTCAAACTTATTGAGGCAAAAATCAAAAACTTATGTATTGGCATTTACCACACACAGCATTCGGGAGACTATGGTTTATTCTTTTCATAGTCCGTCCGGTCGAAACTGATTTTAAACAAGTCCACGGAGTTCAACGAACAAATATTAGAATTAAGGTGTATTTTGCTTAAAATATTGGGAGCAATTATGGCAAAATATAATGAAAATAACACCTACGACTTCTCGTCCCTTTTCCAGAGAATGCAAACTTAACAATTTCAACCTATCATTATAAGGTGGAAACAATGAAGGAACATTTCACGGTAGGTTAGACAAACCAAAATGTAAAAATCTACGTCGGACAGATTCCAGCCTATTGATATTGACCGTAGCATATTCCATAATTGGTCTTACGAAAGCAATATAGAGATTGAGTGAAAAACAGGTTAGAAAACTCCTTGGACCACCGCTTAATATAGCCCAGAGTCGAATTGGCTTCATGAATCATAGAATCAAAGTGAAGTGGACGGTACGTAGTCTCATGGGTAAAAGGTTGGTCGTATTCCACTTTTTAAATTTGCGGCAGAATTCTTTAATTAAGTTCGTTTTAAAAATATGAGACAAATGTATTTCCAAGAAAATAGAAACAAAAAAGAAGCATATGTGCTGTGCACACCCGGTAGAAGTGAAACCTTCGGAAAACTAAACAGGGAGAGAATGAATGAATGCAGAGAACTGCATGAGCCAGCGCACAAAGAGGAGACGAAGATAATAGGAAACACTGTAAATCTGTATTCTATCTCATTTTCTCGCAGGCTAAATCCTATAGATGTATATGTCTCTTTTTAGTGTCACTTTTTTAGCGTTTCATCGAGTTTCAAATCACTCCCAACGGGGCTAACGAAGTTTTCACTTCAAAAAGAAGTCTGAAGGTAAACTTACTGTCGTAAGTAACTCCCAAGTCAGTAATACAACTAATTCTATAGCTCAATGCATTAACTCTAGGATAAAAACAACTAGTACTGCAAAATTTAACGATTTCCCTTTTTCTCGACCATTGAATTCGACTCCGACTCTAAGAAGGAGTTTTTCAACCCAAGAACGGTTTTATCAGAATTATAACATTCGACGCCCTTCAAATTCATACGATGCCGAATTTATCAAATAATCTTGGAAATATTTTAAATCAGCCAAGCCACTATGAAGAACTGGATTTCATAAACATGACCGATCGAACCCATCTTCTGATAAAACCGTTCTTCGGTTGAAAAACTCCTCATACCAAACTAGAACTCTTTACAATAAGGAGATTTGCAAAAAAAAAATTTCTAATTAATAACCATACACTTGGTATAGAAGTTAAAATAATTTAAAAGGTTTTAGAAAAAAAATTCCTTTCAAAACATTTCAAAAAATATTGCCACAAAATCAAACAAATTCCTTCACCCCACAAAATATTCCCCTCTCATCTATGCAATTGTATTTAAAAGAAATATCTATTCAAATCATAAGGGAAAAAAAGTTATAAAAATAGTTGTGTTTGAACCTGTCCCCTTTTTCTCCTTGCTTAGAAACTGTCTACCTAGAAATATTCCGCTGATATGTATTTTGTTTTTCTCCAAAATTATATGTGCATATTTGACAGGGTGGCGCAAAATGTTGTGGAGTGCATTACTTATAATTTTTTGTTCAATTTTTTTTGAAATTTCTTTTCAGGATTTTGTAATGGGGAATGTGAAATGGAACAATACACAATCGAACAACGAACCAAAATCATTGAACTTTATTTTGAACATCAACGGTCCATTGTTTTAAAAATTTGATAATGAGCGTAGAAGCCCATTTCAAATTAAATGGCTTCGTAAACAAGCAGAGCTGCAGGATATGGGCTACGGAGAATCTAAGAGCAGTTCATCAACGACAATTACACGCATTTAAATGTATTTTTTGGTGAAGTGTATCGTCTGGGAGGATCATTGGCCCGGTGTTGCAGTTTCCATCAATAGTGCTCAATATCGGACGATGTTGGAGAATTTTTTAAGGCCAGCTGTGAAAAACCATCTAACCCTTTGGTTCCAAGAAGATACTGCAAGGGACTCAATGGCTCTTTTAATAAATAACACAGTGTTCATTTTGCGCCACCCTGTATAAAATTTTTCTTTTAAACAAAATTTCATTCTCCCTCTTTCTGATACATTTCGCCTTTGAAAACTAGCCGCGATTCTAAGAATTTTTTTTTTTGTACGGTTCGTGCTTCATAACTATTTAGAAATTATTTGTTAAAATCCAACAAATATTCCTTATGTTAGATGGCTACACACACACATTTACGTAAATAAATAAAACGCGAAACAAAAGAAATGCATGTAATGAAAATCGGTCTATAGCCGATTTTTTAAATGTTAAACAAGATATTCGTAGTCAACAAATCTATATTTCAATAAATAAATGAACTCTGAGAAAAACCCACCAAACTAATAATATTTCAAAATTTTTGTCCATAACTTTGTTTTGTCTTCTTTAAATTCGGTCTAATTCATAGGAAGGGGGCTTAATAGCATAAACATCTTTTACAAATTGTATTCAAATCGGTATATTAGTTTTTTAAAATACATCGGAAAAACTTTATAAACAGGCTTATTTTTTCCTACAACCATTTCTTCCTCCAATATCCTTGGACCGATTTACTGAAGCTTAACATAGTATCGTGTATTTGTGTAGTCAATCCATGTAAATAATTTAAACAAAATTGCTCCACAAATTATGAAATGAAATCTGAAAAACTATAAAAAAACGACAAGCTTTCTGGTCTTTGGAACTTTGCTCCCTCGGTCGATGTTACTGAAATGCTAAACCAAATGGAGTTAATCAACTGAGATAACGCGTTTTTGAGTTATCTTGTATACGGACGGACGGACGGACGGACATGTAAAAACCAGAGATGCAAACCAAGACTTTTTTGCAGTTGGTCCGGTTTTGGTTTAAGCATAAACCTTCTTTTTGGTTTTTGGTTTGGTTTTGGTTTCTAAATATTTCAAAATTTGGTTTTGGTTTGGTTCTGGTTTAAAGACTGCATAATTTTTTGGTTTTGGTTTTGGTATGGTTTTGGTTTTGGTTCAGAACAAATATGTCTTTTTTCTTAGTTGTTGTGACAGAAACATAGGAAGCCAATGTAGATTTGCCTGGCAAATTTTTTTCAGTTGTTTTATTTGATCGCTTCGTGTCAATTATGTCGTAGGATTCGGAGTGCTTTTTTTTAAGATCCCGCATTAAATTTTCTGGGTGATTATTTGTCATAACAATAAAGCATTCATTGTACTTACTGCTATTTGTTATTGAATCACAAACAAATTTTTTAAAAACCGGGTATTTTTTATCTTTGTTGCCTGACATTTTCTTTTGGGTAATACTAAAAAAATTATTATTAAACTCAAAAATATACAGACTTGCTTATATGTGTCATTTAGATATGAATTTTACATCTTTTAATTTTAAGTATATTCTTCCTTCTTGTGTTTGTTTCTGTTTTTATTTTAATTATGATTACAATAAATGAAAAACTATGTCATGTTTGATTACTCGTTAAAAACAAATTTGAAAACTGGCAAACTGTTGAATGTGGATTAACCATCGAAAATGTAGACTTCTTCAGCTTTTTTAAAAGGAAAATTTAAATTATACGACAAATTTTTTCTGTTGAACCGAACCATAAACCAATAGAAAAACTTCGGTTTATGGTTCGGTTCAAGTATTAATTTTAAAACTGGTTTGGTTTTGGTTTGGTTCGACCGAATCATTTTAAAAGTGGTTTGGTTTTGGTGGTAGTATCTACCATAGGCATAAATAGTTATTATCTGAATAATTTTTAAAACGATGACATCATATCGTCTGTTCCATGGAAGGTTTTCAAAATATTTCATTCTCTTTCTTCCTGATACATTTGGCCTGTTTTCAAGGCCGGTTCATTTACACTTATCATAAGATATTTTTTCTTGTTTGACTTACTTTTGATTGCTGTATATAATAAATATCGCATTGTTTAAGGGAATATATCAGAATGAAAATGGCGTCCATTTAATCATTTTCTGCATTACTATATTGAAATTATTTTAAAGATAAATCACACACACAGTCTCAATTTAGACCCAACAATACTAATGCATCCAGAGCTCCAAACTGTTCCCACTTATACATTGAAAATAATTTTTCTTTTTATTCCTTCTTTTATGGTACAACTCTAAAGAGCTATGTCATTTTCATTTATAAATCGTGCAACCACAGCTATAGCGTGCGGCAACTTTTAGTTCATTTTAAAAATGCATATTAAATAAAATGGAAATAAGTTTTCAATATTTTCCAACGTTTTTCAAGCGTATATCGACTCATTTCGTTCACTGTGAATATAATATTGAATTTCTGTCACTTGGCAGATGACATAAGAGTTATGAAAAAACCGCTAGTTTAAAAACGAACCAAAAAATGTCGCACCCTTTACATAAAACCAAAACCACAAAAAAAAACACAATAGGACTTGTCACGCGTTACTTCGCAAACTTGCGAATTTATTTGATTATTTTTGATAATTCGTTGAACCAATCAAAACGGTTAAAAGATTTTGCAGATTTGCGAAGATTATGTCAAAAATATACATGCCCTGGACCTAATTATTTTCGCAAACTTGCGAAGATGAATTTTTCATTTTTGACAGATGCAATTTTGAATTCATTTTAACGAGTTTTTCTTTTATTTATTTATTAAATTGTATAAAATGTCAGGAAAAAGGGAATTAGTAGAATTTTTATTCTATAATGTCATTCCCTATGTCATTTCTGCTAAAATGAAAAAATGAAAAATTATATTTGCTAAGTGTTGTCACGAGTGCAGACTATTTTAACTTTTCCCTGACCAATCAAAATGAACTGTCAAACTTCCGAAAAACCTTCGCAAAAATAATCAAGTCGCGTGACAAGCCCTATTATACAATAATTTTCACTTATTCCACAATTTTCGTCGCGCGAGATATGTTTCGATTAAAATAGGTATTGAAAAAAAACGAAGTTCTTCTTCTTTTATTCAATACAAATTTTATTTATTAGTGAAATGAAGTTCACAAAACAACTGCCGAAAACATACTGATACTATTTTATGATTTTTAATAGAATTACGTTTTTTAGATTTAATATAAATTTTGATGACGTAGAATATATCTGGAAAATTTCCTGTCTTTTTGCTGAAATATGATTTTAATAAATTTTAAAAGAAAAAACTAATTTACTTTATTATGGGAAAATGCTACGTTAAAATAAATGGAATTTGATTAAATTGATATTCCAAGAATTTAAAAGACAAAAATTAACATTAAATGAAATGTGCTGATTATAGGTAAAGCAAATAGAATATTCAAATATAATATTTAGTGTTGGGTAATACTGTTGTCTAGGGATTATTTATAACTCGCGCCTGATAATGCTATAATTAGACATTAAGTTAGTCTCGAATTCAAATCAAAATTTGAAGACTTTCAAATGAATTCGTCGAATTTAAAAAGAAGAAAAAATCTTTAATCAAAATGATAATAAATTCTTTTGTGAATGGTTTCTTTCTGATTTATTTGGAAAAACATGAAACTAAACACTTAAATTAACACAAAATCTGACAAAGTCAAGGAAAAAGAATTCAACGAATGAAAAAAAACAACAAATTAACAAATTCTTTTGAAAATAATAGTTTTTTTTCGGACAAGAATAAATTATGACAAAACCAAAACCGACAGGGGGTGATGAAATTTCGAAAACTCAAAAAAAGAGGTGACAACACTACAGGACAATTTTGAAGGATCGCAAATGATATTTCTTACAAGCCAAAAAAACAAAAACACCAAATATATGGCAAATGTTCATCGGAAAAATGGAAATCTAATCCATAAACACGTGTATTAGAAAAATGAAAACCAAAAAAAAAAAAAAAATAGTGTATTTCTGGATGTATTTTCCCTTAAAAAAAAAACAAAAATGTGTTAACCTTCTTGTGAAATTGAGGAGAAAATCAAAATATTTTATTTTTCCGCTTTGAAGAAGAAATTTTTGTTTTCTTTCTTTTTTTTTGGTTCAAACAATTCCGGGCCATAAAAACTGAACACATGACAAGAAAGAAAAGAAAAAACCAACATGCGGAAATTTTTTTTCGAGAAGAAATACACTAAAATGGGTATTTTTTTCTCTTAAAAAATTTTCTATTTTGAAAATTCAATTTAAAATACAAAAAAAAGAATACAGGAAATAATTTGCAAGAGCTTTCATTCTCTATAAATAAAATAATTTGAGTAATTGAGTAAGTACTAAATTAAGTTTCAAAAAAGAACTATATAAAAAAAAACTATTAAAATCAAATTTGAAAATTATTATCAAATCCTTATACCATGTTTCCATCTCCTTGAAATCTCGTGATTTCGACAAAGAGATTTCAAAGTGTTTCCATCTCCCTACGAGATTTCATTTGACGTTTACAATTTTGAAAACTAGAAAAAAAATGAATTTTGAATGGAAATATTCCAAAAAATAATTCTTTCAGAGCATATTGAAAAATTGTATATATATTTTTGTGTCAAAGGAGACAAAATTCATGTTTGTTAAAATATTACAAAAAAAACCAAATTCAAACACAGGGAAAAGGCGCGCAATTCAAATTATTAAAAAGGGTCGTCCATTTGCCAATTTTTATACCGGCTGAATAGCGCGAATAAGTTTGCAGGGTTGACACAAAAATTTTAGGAGATTTTGAAGGAGATTTCAACAAAATGTCGTTGAAATCTCGAGATTTTGAAATCCTCTATTTGTATGGCAAATCTAGTAGATTTGGATGTAGATTTGGCGAAATCTAGCAAAATCTCGAGATTTGAGGGAGATGGAAACATGGTATTACAAATGTTACAAGCAGTACCGGCGCAATTGTCAAAATGAGCGTGTATCGAAGAGACAACGAAATTGAAACGTCAAATAATCCCAGTTCGAAATATACATTCAGCTGCGCACACTGAACCGGTATGTTTCGACCATAAAAATTCACGCATAAACTTGGACCGTACCGGATCAATTTGATCTATTAATTTGGTACAGACCAAATTAAATCGAACTAATACGATATTGCCGAATAATCTATTTTAGACCACATAACCTAACTTTTGATTATAAATGATGATCAATAAATGGAATTTTATTGATGCAATTTTTGAAGTTTATGTTAATAAAGTGCTTTAATTTATTAAAAAAGTAAAAAAGTGTGATTAAGGTAAAAAGGCGCATAAACACAATAGCTGAAATTACCGAGCCGAAGGTCCACCCGTATAGGTTCAGTCAGCGCATAAACGGTGTGATGGGGAATTTTTATCGGTATGTACTACTATTTAGTATTCTCATAGTCTACCATATATACTAGATTTTTGTATTAAACTATATATTGTCAAAACTAACAATATTTCAATGTTTTTTCTTCATAACTTTATTTTGTCTTTTCAAAATTTCCTCTAATTCGCAGGCAACCCAGACCGTAAGTCCATAAGTCTAATCTGCAAATTTTAATCAAATCGGTGTATTAGTTTCTAAAGTACATCAAAAAAAACTTTATGAACAGGCTTATTTTCTCTTAGGATTATTTTTTCTCCACTATCTTTAGACCAATTTTAATGACATTTAACAAGGTATCTTCTATTTATGTATATAACCCACATAATTAATTTAAACAAAATTGATTCACAAATTTTCCAATTAAATCCGAAAAACCATATAAAAAGACGGCAAAACTGTCTGGTCGCCCCGATTTTTGCTTAATATATGACTTTGATTTTTGCTCCCCCTCGGTCGATTTTGCTGAAATGCAATACCAAATCTAGTTAAGCAATAACCAACTTACAATCAAAATTTCAACATAATCGGATAACGCGTTATTTTGTATACGGACGGACGGACATGCATAAGTCTGGTAGTACCTACCATAGGGCATAAAGATATAAGCACATGTATATTAGGAAAGGCAAAGAGAGATCACACAAAATGTCACTGTTTAGACACATTATTAGATACAGTATTTCTTATATTAGGTCTGTGAATAAGTTTTTACTATTTCACATTAGATGACGTAAGTCATACTATATGTAATACGTGTGAACCGGCATTACATGTATTTGAAAGGTTTTATGACAAGCTGCAAAAAGTACTAAATGACATTTGGTTGAAGTGAAAAACAAAATTATTTTTTATTGGAAATAAACAGCATTTGCGGGAAGTTTTACTTTATTTCTTCAAAGACAACAAAGAAAAGGGTTTTTTGCATTCAATTGTTACTGGAGATGAAAAATGGATACATTTCAAAAATTCTAAACTCAGAAAAACAATAGTAAAGCCTAGTCAAGCAGTCGCATCAACGCCAAAACGAAACATTCATTCAGATAAGGTTATGCTATGCATTTGGTGGAACCAGAAGGGTGTGAAGTTTTGAAAACGGGTGAAACAGTATCTGCTGACCGTTACAGACAAAAACTGATCGAATTGAATCGCGCTTTGAAGGAAAAGCGAACAGAATGGGCTCGTAGACACGGTAAAGTGATTTTGCAGCATGATAACGCTAGGCGACATGTTGCTAAACCGGTCTAGGTAACATT
Organism: Xylophagus ater; assembly: GCA_963422695.1. NCBI lineage: Eukaryota > Metazoa > Arthropoda > Insecta > Diptera > Xylophagidae > Xylophagus > Xylophagus ater. The sequence continues at coordinate 47,844,726 of OY730480.1, read as the reverse complement.
GAAAGCGCTTGGTTGGGAAGTGCAACCACACCCGCCGTATTTATCAGACATTGCTCCCTCCTAATACAATTTGTTTCGGCAAATGCGACATGGCCTTGCTGATACATACACATCCGTAATCTTGAAGAAGTGCAAAATTGGCTCGATGAACGAATAATTCTTGCAGTGCGGAATCAGTAAAGACTACACTTCAAGGGATCATTACTGTAGTTCGACTTCATTACTTTTCAATTGTATTTGAATGGTTTCTCGCCTGTGTGTGTGCGGCTTTATGCTGTTTTGAACTGCTTTTCCGTTGACCGCATTTGAATACTATATAATCCTATATTGAATATAGAAATGTGACTCTCGTAGTTAGCGAATTAACTCTGAGAAAAAAGCAAAATTATCTGAAAGATGGGTGAAGGTTGTAGCTTCAGATTAGGATTCGATTCGACTCAGACTCGTCGAGTATTTGGGTAGTTACTCGGATTCGGGACTGGACTCTAATAGTCGACGAGTCCGAGTCCAAGATTTATAGCAAACTTAAACAAGCATTTTTGCTTTTTAGAAATACTGGAAAATGAATAAGTAATCTTGATGATCTGTACAACGCACTTTCTCGTCTATAAAACCAACTTTTACTTCTAATGAAAGAACATTTTCGATAAGTGGCAGCTTCTATACTACAATCAGATTGAGACTTGCTGACAAGTCTCTTAACTCGTTAATATTTCTCAAATATTTCTATCTTAAGCCAAAAAAGAATTGAAAATGGAATCAAATAAATGTTTAAATAGTTATATCTAGTTTTAAAGTTGTATTTTTGAAAATAAATAAATTGATTAATAATAAATAAATTTGAGTAAATTTTCTTTTTAATTTCTTGGCACGACCAGAAATTTCAATTGAAAATCTAATTTTTACAAATTTTAGTAATTTTTTTCTGTTACAAAAACTTCAGCTATGAAAATCGTTATTGAGCTCCATAATATTTAATTTGAGTTTAGATTTAGGCTCGTCTCGAACTCGACGAGTTTTCAAAATTTGGGACTCGTACTCGCCGAGTCCTAAAAATTCGAGTTTTCAGAAACCCTACTTTAGATGGAGCATACTTTGAATGAAATCAAAGTATTGTATAGTTGTTAAATAAACGTAGATTTTTACCAAAAAAAATATGAAAAACTAATTCACACACCTAATACATAAACGAAAAAAGATGTTCTCATTAGATTAGTTAACCTTTAATATCCTTTCAAGACATGAAAATAACAAAAAAATAAGATTTTTAATTAGTTTTTTTCTTTGGAGTACGAACTGTAGTAAATATAAAAATTCCATCTAGTTAATATAAAATCTATTTACAAAACAAAAACCACAAAAAACCAAATACAATATTTTGGATTTTTATTGTGTAAACACTAAGCATGAGGTGCGTTTCATGATGATAAACGTGTAAACACTGACTGAAAGGTAAAAAAAGAACAAATATAAACATAATATTTTTTCCGCTTTTCATCGTTTAATTCTAATCAAGGCAAATTAAAACAAACAAACTAGAATAAATAATTAGATGGATGTTAATGCCCTATGGTAGGTACTACCAGAGGGTATATTAGTTTTGTCACTCCATTTGTAACACATCGAAATAACGGTCGTAGAAAGGTTTTAATGGTATGGTTGTGTCAGGAATCAAAAGTTATATAGATTTATGCATGTCCGTTCGTCCGTCCGTATACAAGATAACTCAAAAACGCGTTACCGAATTTTGATGAAATTTACAATGTGAGTTGCTTATTCCTTAATTTGGTTTGGTATTGCATTTGAGCAAAATCGATCCAGGGGGAGCAAAATTATAAAGGAAAAACTAGGGTGACCAGAAAGTTTTGTCGTTTTTTTGTTTATGGTTTTTCGGGTTTAATTGGAAAATTTGTAACTCAATTTTGTTTAAATTAATTACATAGGTTAACTACATAAGTAGACGATACCATGTTAAATTTCAATCAAATCGGTCCAACGATAAAAGAGAAAGAATTAATCCTAGGAGAACAAAACCCTGTCTACAACGTTTTTTTTATATAATTTAAAAACTAATTCATCGATTTGAACAAAATTTACAGATTGAACTTATGCTAGCAGGGTCTAGGTTATCTGCAAATTGGAAGAAATTTTGATAAGAAGGAACAAAGTTATAAAGAAAAAACCTTGAAATAATGCTAGTTTTGACATTTTTTCTGCCCCATTTCTACCATAGGGCATCAAAAAATCGGGTATAGGCCGATTTTAAGTTACTATACGTTTTTTTAGCTTTCTTTTTTTTGGTTCAAAATGGAGCTTCCCTCTCATCTTCCAGTACAGAGTGAGATTTTAGATAGTACAATTGTGATTCCGATTTAATTAAAAACTAGCTGGCTTTGCTCGTGGGCCGGTAACTAAAATCAGACTAGGGTGGGCTGTGCGTTTTGTGTGACCTCAAGAAAATTTTATAACATTATAACTAACGGACTATTTGCTGCCTCAAATTGAACCCCATGATCTCCAGGACATTTGTCCCCAACAAGACGGCGCTACTTGCCACACAGCCCGTGGAATCATTGCTTTATTGCGAGAACAATTCGGTGAACAGTTAATTTGGCGCTTCGGACCGGTGAATTGGCCGCCTAGATCCTGTGATATCACACCTCTAGACTTTTTTCTTTGGGGCTATGTAAAGTCCAAAGTCTACATGGATAAGCCGGTACGACTGGAAGCCAACATTGCTCGCGTTATTCGCCAAATACCACTGTAAATGCTCGGACGCGTCATCGAATATTGAAACTTCAGAATGGACCATGTTAAACGCAGTTACGGCCAACATTTGAAAGAAATAATCTTTAAAAAATAAATGTCAAGAATGGTTCTTTTGTTTGATAATAAAGATAACCCGATAAAATCGATTTTTCTAATTTTTTTTTTTTTTTTACTTTTGAAAAAAGTACCTCCTAAATGTATCACCCATTATTTATGACACGAGCCCTTTTCTGTCCACCCTGATATTCAGTTCTGGTTACGAGGCTGTTTGCTCGTGAATACGATTGACGAATCCATGCCATTCAAAATACACTTACTATTGAGTTGAATTAAAAACGATTTTCTACCCTTTTGTTCCCTGCACTCCCTATACAGAATTCTTATGAAAATTCTTTAATCATTGCCCAAAATTGGGGTAATTTCTTTTAGCTCCCCACAACTTCCCACCAAGTGAAGATATACATACACTATTTTTCGACACGGAAAAACCAGAAAGCATATTACAAGTTTTATGAAAATCCACCGAGTATTAACTGAAATAGAGACGTTTTACCTTTGTCCGTCTCCTCGTAACCATCCACCGAGTGAAGACATATCAGATCTTTTAAATTGGCCTATCTAGAATGTACAATCCAGGTTTTATGAAAATCCAACTACTATTAACGGAATTGGGGTTGTTTTAATATTTTTGGATAAACTTAAAAGTTAAAGCGGGTTAATTAATTAATACATTCTGATTAAGAAATAGAACATACTTCTTAGCTTTTGGCTAATTCTGACAACTGAATTTTAGTTATGAGAACTGAAAACTCTGTTGTGAGAACTAAATTTCAGTTGTCGAACCTTCCCTACTGAAATTTAGTAGTCAGTTCTCACAATTGTGTTTTCAGTTCAAACAACGAAAATTCAGTTACCAGAACTAGGCAAAAGTTTTGTGATTTTTCTGTGTGTACTGATAATAATGAATTCCGAAAAATTGTCATTCCTAAGGGTTAAGACATACTAAATCATAATTCTCTTCAGAAAAAAAAACATTTCTTTCATTTGCTTTTTTTGTGCATCATATGCAATAACTTGTTTCAAAAATGATTACAAAATATCAGCAATTATATAATGTTGATATTTTTGTTAATACGAATTTGATTTTATTTAATATCTTCTTCAAAAACTATGAAAATATATTTCCCTGAAGAAGAATTAAATTTCGGATCAGCTGATTATCAATTTGTTTCATTTCATTACTAATCGTTCCCTAGCAGAATTTCTTTCAGAGAAAAATTTTCGGGCGTACTTAACCTAAAAAAAAAAGAAATATACAAATTTTAAACATTCGATGCTGTTAAAATTTCCATCTTGGACGCATTTTTAAATATACCACTGTGTTCAAAACGTAAGGTGAATTTTGTTTTAAAATAAGAATTTTTATTTATTCTTCAAATCGATTTCGTTCCCCTCAAAATAATCCCCCCCAGCTACAATACACTTATGCCAACGTTTTTTCCAATCTTTGAAGCATGCTAAAAAGTCGTCCTCAGGTATAGCCTTTAATGCGCGTAGGGATTCACGTTTGATCTCTTCAATCGAATCAAAACGATTTCTCCGGAGTGGTCTCTTGAGCTTTGGGAACAGCCAGAAATCACACGGTGCTAAATCAGGCGAATACGGTGGTTGTGGAGCGATATGAGTGGAGTTTTGGCGAAAAACTCACGAAAAAATTAAGAAATTTTGGCACCAAACGCGATTTGACTCCTCTGAGGCACAAATAATCCTTCAAAACTGCTTGCACTGATCCAATTGGTATTGGAAGCATGTCGGCAAGGTCTCGAATTGTTAATCGACGATTTTCGAGCACGAATTCTTTGATTTTCTTGATGTGTTGCTCATCAATTGACGTCGATGATCGTCCAGAGCGTTCCAAGTCATCAGCACGTTCTCTGCCTTCTTTGAAGTCTTTGTACCACTTGTAAACATTTTTCTGTGACATAGTCTCGTCACCCAAGGCCTTTTGTAACATTCGATACGTTTCAGCGGCGGCGTTTCTTTGCTCAACAAAATTCGACATCGTAAAAATCGCCAAATTCACTTTTCTTTGTTCACAAAACCATGCGTACACTAAAAACTAATGATGTTATTGACATGTAATTTGTCACAGATGTCACTAACAGTCCTACCAACTTGAAAAAAATTCATTTGTCCGACTCGGTTAACGCGGGAAGTTTAAATTAAAAATTGCTTTTTGAACACAGTAGTCAATCTGACAGCTTAGTATAACTCCAAAACCGAAAAAAGGAATAAATTTTCATGTGTTCCCCTGATTGCTTTTTTTCTGAAGAAAATTATGATTCAGTATGTCTTAACACTTAAGGCTCAAATATAATGTGCTCTGCCTGGCAGAGCAAAACTGACAGAAATGTACTAATATACATGAATCCTATTCCAAGATTATATTATGCATACGCGTGCATTCGTTAAGTTTTATTTCCGTTTCGTTATGTTTAAGCAATACAAATCAGTTAGTACATTCCGTACGAAAATTTTGACAGTTCAATTGGAAATATTTTTCTGATGAAACGTGACTGGACGATTTGGTTTTTTTTTTGAAAAATTGTTTTCTAAACGATTTTCAATTTTTTAAAATCACTTACATTACAAAAAACAATTAAAAAAACAAAATTTTTTGAGGCAAATGGTTAAGGCTCAAATATAATGTGCTCTGCCTGGCATAGCAAAACTGACAGAAATGTACTAATATACATGAATCCTATTCCAAGATTATATTATGCATACGCGTGCATTCGTTAAGTTCGATTGCCGTTTCGTTATGTTTAAGCAATACAAATCAGTTAGTACATTCCGTACGGAAATTTTGACAGTTCAATTGCAAATATTTTCTGATGAAACGTGACTGGACGATTTGGTTTTTTTTTTTTAAAATTGTTTTCTAAACGATTTTCAATTTTTTAAAATCACTTACATTACAAAAAATAATTAAAAACACAAAATTTTTTGAGTCAAATGGTTATTCTTGCTTATGCACATTATAATCAGTTCTACGGATTTGACATGCATAAGTAAGCATTCGATCAGTTTTTTTGTCTTTTCCTATGCCATGCAGAGCACATTATATTTGAGCCTTTACAAAGAACAAAAAATATATGCGAGAAGGTGCTTTAGCTGAAAGAACTATGCGCGCAGCTGATTTGTTAAGTTAAGAACTGGTGATTTCAATCTGAAAATTGAAAATGCCCCGCCACTGATGATGATCAAATCAAGGCATTGTTCAAGAATAACCAGCGCTGTATGGCATTTGAATTTTATCAGATATTCTCAAAATAACAAAAACCATCATCCATGAGCATTTAGTTCCCAAGCAGCATATTTTGATGCCTATAAATCTTAACATTTGTACATATTTTGCGACTACATAGTACGATGATATAAAATACTAGCGTCCCGCCCCGGCTTCGCACGGGTGGAGATTTATTTTTTAAACATTAGAAGGGTCTTTGTGCATGCAGTTAGACTACAGAGAATATTAAACGCGACAGACATGAATGTGAGGATCATCGGATACAGATGTACGCGGAACAAATCTTTCCTCTTTATAATATTTCTATAGATTACATTATTTAAGTTTTAGTAGGGATCCCTAGTAATAAATATAGCCTATGTTACTCAGGGATAATGTAGCATTCAAATGGTGAAAGAATTTTTGAAATCGGTCCAGTAGTTTTTGTGTTTATTCGTTACAGACATACAAAAATACAAATTATTTAAGTTTTAGTAGGGATCCCTAATTTTTTCTACCAATAAATATAGCCTATGTTACTCAGGGATAATGTAGCATTCAAATGGTGAAAGAATTTTTGAAATCGGTCCAGTAGTTTTTGTGTTTATTCGTTACAGACATACAAAAATACAAATTATTTAAGTTTTAGTAGGGATCCCTAATTTTTTCTACCAATAAATATAGCCTATGTTACTCAGGAATAATGTAGCACTCTAATGGTGAAAGAATTTTTGAAATCGGTCCAGTAGTTTTTGAGTTTATTCGTTACAAACATACAAAAATACAAATTATTTCAGTTTTAGTAGGGATCCCTAATTTTTTCTAGCAATAAATATAGCCATGTTACTCAGGGATAATGTAGCACTCTAATGGTGAAAGAATTTTTGAAATCGGTCCAGTCGTTTTTGAGTTTATTCGTTACAAACAAACAAAAATACAAATTATTTAAGTTTTAGTAGGGATCCCTAATTTTTTCTACCAATAAATATAGCCTATGTTACTCAGGAATAATGTAGCATTCTAATGGTGAAAGAATTTTTGAAATCGGTCCAGTAGTTTTTGAGTTTATTCGTTACAAACATACAAAAATACAAATTATTTCAGTTTTAGTAGGGATCCCTAATTTTTTCTAGCAATAAATATAGCCATGTTACTCAGGGATAATGTAGCACTCTAATGGTGAAAGAATTTTTGAAATCGGTCCAGTAGTTTTTGAGTTTATTCGTTACAAACAAACAAAAATACAAATTATTTAAGTTTTAGTAGGGATCCCTAATTTTTTCTACCAATAAATATAGCCTATGTTACTCAGGAATAATGTAGCATTCTAATGGTGAAAGAATTTTTGAAATCGGTCCAGTAGTTTTTGAGTTTATTCGTTACAAACATACAAAAATACAAATTATTTCAGTTTTAGTAGGGATCCCTAATTTTTTCTAGCAATAAATATAGCCATGTTACTCAGGGATAATGTAGCATTCTAATGGTGAAAGAATTTTTGAAATCGGTCCAGTAGTTTTTGAGTTTATTCGTTACAAACATCCATACAAAAGTACAAATCTTTCCTCTTTATAATATTAGGTTAGATTGTTAAGTCTTATTGTATATACGTCAAATGTTAGTTCGGTTATCGACAAGGGTGAATCACCCTTGTTCTGTTTTACGGCGTTAGGTGAGTAAACGTAACGCGTTCGATTCGATTTCTAACGCGATCAGAGTTCTGGAAAACTACGTTTCCCATTTAAAAAAACGGCAATCATCGCATGTCAAAAATCAGCTGGTTGTGTTTTTTGTAAGTCATTTCATCAATAAATGTTTTACAAAATAAAGTTCTTGTCCTTATTAAAATAAATTTCATATATTTTTCAGCAATGTTTATTTCAAAATATAAATTATATATTTTTGTAACATTTTTTCCATTCACTAATCATTAAAAAATTTAAAAATGAAAAAAAAACATTTTTTTTTATGAATATATCCTTCATAAAAGCCATTTTCAGGCCCAAAATGAGATTAGAATTGATTAAAATTGATATTATGGTGCATAGTGTGGGTGGGTTTAGAAATAAAGGAAATTCATACAAAAATATTCATTCGAACGCGCGAAAACTGAAGTGAGTAATTTAACCTGAAAATCGAGTTCCCGGCGAATATCAGAACATCAAAAACGAATCCGTTGCTACGCGTTGAAATGAAATGAAACGTTGCGTATTCCAGAACACCAAAAATGTAATATCGAGCAGCAAGTGAGTAATATCGAATAAAACTAACGTAACGTCGGATATCAGAACAGGCACCATTAAAAATTTTCTTTTGAATTCGACTTAAAAATCGACATGAAGTTTTCGGAAAACCTAATATATGTATAAAAAAAATTTGCCCAAATTCATTGTCCATAATATTTTACTATGCAAAAAATAGGATACTCTCTTTCGAACACAGGAGGGAGTCAGTCAGTGCCGGCCTGGTCACTACTTTCCGGATATGTGCAAACACTTGTAAAAATAAAATAATGTAATAAGCGAAAAAGGAAAAAGAAATAATAATAGTAATAATTTTAAACAACGCGCCATAAAGCAGCAATTTTACAAGTGGCTCTCAATGAATATGAATTCATGGAAATGAATCATTCTACTTATAGCCCAGACTTGTCTCTTACTGACTTTTTCCTGTTTCTAATTCTACAAAAAAAAAAGAAAGAAAGAAATTACACGCAAATAAGTTTACCAACAATATTGAACCCAATTCTAGTCTAGAAGAAGTAACAAGTGATTTGAAAAAGTTCGAAGAGATTGTGATACAAAAATGTTTCCTTCTTAATAAGCTCGAGTACTTATTGAAGGACCTAGTAGATGGTTCCCCTAACATGAAATCAAAGCCTCCCTTTAGTAAAATACATGAAAAAAAAATCGTTTTTAGTCCACGCATAAATAATAACCGAACCAGTTCGACTTGATCTGTATTTAGATACGAATCAAATACGACCCAACTGGCTTCGCCCATACATAAACACCTTAAGCTTAGATTAGTATGCCTGGATGTCCAAGCCTTATGGACGGTGTGATGTACGTTGTTGTTTTTGTAAAATTGAAGACGAAGCTACAAGAGCTTTTCTCTCTCTTTTTTAATTCCAGCTTTGAAAAGCGCTCATTCCATTCTTCTTCTTCTCTTTCATTGATGCTTGTAAAAAAATGTCTTTTTTCTTTTTTTAGAATTTCAATGCGTAGCTTCGATATGAATTTAAAAATTTTGATGGACTTCGTTTTTAGCAAGAATTTTTTTATAGAAAACTAGGGGGCTCCGCCCCCTGCTCGCTGAACTCGCCAACCCCCATCATTAGTTATACCAAAAAAGATGGAATTCATAGAAGATCCAAATCCGATATCAGTATGGGAACAGTTTGCCCCGGTAGTTTCATTAGTATTGAACGGTCAAAATTGAGAGTGTGTGTGTGATTTATCGCATTACCACCTCTTCAAAATAATTTGAATAAAATGATTAAATGGGACGCCATTTTTATTCTGACATTCTCCCAAAAAGTTTCTAAATAATTATGAAGGACGAATCAAAACAGAGATTAAAAAAAAAAATATTTTACTTATTCAGAAAAGGGCATGGCTGGTTTTCAAAAGGAAAAAAAAATTTATTTATAAAATATGGTCTTATACAGGGTGACACAAAATGAACGTTTTGTATTATTTAGGAGCCATTAAGTCCCTTGCAGTATGCGCTGTTGTTTCATCTTGTTGGAACCAAATCGTGGTTTTCCACAGCTGGCCTAAAAATTTCCCAACATCTTCCGATATTGAGCACTATTAATGGAAACTGCAACACCGTCTTTATTTTCGAAGGAATTTGGACCAGTGATCCTCTCAGACGATACACCGCGCCAAACAGTACACATAAATGGGTGTAACTGTCGTTGATGAAATGCTCTTGGATTCTCTGTAGCCCATATCCTGCAGTTCTGCTTGTTTATGAAACCGTTTAATTGGAAATGGGCTTCAATGCTCATTATCAAATTGTTAAAACAATGGACCGTTCATGTTCAAAATAAAGTCGGATGATTTTGGTTCGTTGCTCGATTATGTATTGTTCCATTTCACATTCCCCATTACAAAATCCTGTAATAACATTTTTAAAAAAATTGAACAAAAAATTATCAATAATTCACTCTACAACATTTTGCGCCACCCTGTCTTTCCTTTTATTTGATCTATATTTCTTTTAAATGCAATCTCAAAGACGAGGGGGACAACGTTTGCGGAGACAGGTGTTTGATTTTTTGGCAATATGAAAATATTTTTGGTGATTTGATTCCATGAAAAATATATTTCAATATAATTTCTGGTAGAGTTTCTGGACAAGTGATGTTTTAAGGCAGAGGGGAACACATTTTTTAGAAATACTCTTTTTGTGTTGTATTATCACAGATTGTGTGGTTTTTTTTAAAGAAATTTTAAAATCAATGTGCCGATCTGTGAATACATTTTCTATAAAACAAAATTATGAAAGGTCAGTTTTTTAAGCGTTTTTATGTTTTTTGTTTTTTTTGCTAGCTAAAAATTTTTTTAGGGAATGCATATAAATTGCAATATCGGGAAATATATAGTAAATATTTTTCTTAAGGCTTATGAGGAAAATCTCTCTTAGTCAACAATTAAAACTGGAATAGGTCAATAAAAAAATTATTGTACTTCAAACAGATGTAATTGCAGTTCAGCCAGGGCACGTGAAGCCGAGAGAATTCTTGCCAGGAAAGGAAGGGGTAGGATATGTTAGTGGGTTATTTGTGGATTTAGAAAACAGCTAAATAAACTATACGCATACATAAAGCAACAAAAAATAAATAACATAAATAATTCATACTTAGTTTAAAGCAAAATTAAAATTAAAAAATAAATAGTTTGCATTCTATAAAAAAACTGAAACAAGGTATTCTATTAAACATACAAGATTCTAAAAAATAAAAGCAAAGCATTCAATTTCTGCATAAAATATTGCACATTAAAGGTATGGAAAACGCGTACGTGTACAAAAATGGATTGATTATGTTTTCAGTTTTATTCGGTCAGATAAGGGCGCATGGAGGCAATAATACACACCCATCCTTATTTGAATTTAATTTCATTATTGCCAAAATAATGGCTATGAAATTGGAGTATTCGTCCAACGCTACCAATTGCGAAGCAGATGACGACGATTTTCTAAATTTGGATTGGAAGGCAATATTGAATTCAGAAGAATCTTATATTACCCAAGACACAACTGGATCAGATTTAACTTCTCGCACCTTTTCTCCGTTAGACGACCCGGAAATTGAACACGAAGATTTTAAAATTTTTGAAGAAAGCCCGGAGGTTAAAAACATTAAAAAAATTATAGAAGCTAAATGTTTTGAAGAAACCAATTCTTTATACGGGCATTGGTTCTGTGAAGAAAACCCGTGTTTTGATCATAGAAAAAAAGTGCTTAGTTACATGATCTTAGTTCTCCTCAGAAAGCACTGTTCCTTTAAAATGAATAATTCAAAAAAGTCTTCAAGTAAATCTTCTCAAAACAAATTAAAAAAACTGAAAACATAATCAATCCATTTTTGAGAGAGATTTTCCTCATAAGCCATAAAAATATTTACTATATATCTCCCGATATTGCAATTTATATGCATTCCCTAAAAAAATTTTTAGCTAGCAAAAAAAACAAAAATTATAAAATCGCTTAAAAAACTGACCTTTCATAATTTTGTTTTATGGAAAATGTATTCACAGATCGGCACATTGATTTTAAAATTTCTTTAAAAAAAACCACACAATCTGTGATAATACAACACAAAAAGAGTACACCAATACCTCGCTTTGCGTCGTTCCGTTTTGCGTTTTTTCGAAGTTGCGTCGCTGCTTAATTAGTACTAATTTTCACTGTGCGTCGTTAGGTTTTCGAGGTTGCGTTGTTTTGGGTTCGAGTCTTTAATTTTTTTCTTGTTTTCTAACAGATGGATTTAAAGCTAGCGAGGATAGACTGACTCTTCTTCTTGGTGGTAATGCAAATGGTGATTTTAAATTTAAACCATTTCTCATTTATCACTCAGAAAATCCAAGAGCTATGAAAGGTTATTCAAAGAATCTGCTTCCTGTCCACTGGCGAGCAAACAAAAAATCATGGATGACAACATCATTATTTCAAAACTGGGTTTTAACTTGTGCTATTCCAGAAATTAAAGCTTATTGCAACAAGGAAAACTTAAACTTCAAGGCTTTGGTCCTAGTAGATAATGCTCCTACCCACCCAGTTTATGTTGATGAGTTGTCAGAAAACGAGAAATTTGTATTTTTGCCGCCTAATACGACACCGGTTATTCAGCCGATGGATCAGGGAGTAATATCGACTTTTAAAAGTTATTACCTTCGACGAACATTTAAACTTCTTTTAAGTGAGACTGATGGACAAGATAAGACTACCATGCTAGAGTTTTGGAAAAAGTTCAACATTATGAAAGCCATAGAAATTATTTCTGATTCGTGGGAGGAGGTTAAACCATCTTGCATGAATGGCGTTTGGCGCAAAATATGGCCTGAATGTGTTCACCGAATATGCGCTGCAGAAAATGATGATACACCAGCTGTTCGTCATGAAATTTCTAATTTAGCTAGAGAGTCTAATTTTAAAGGTATGGAGGAGACTGACATAAATTAATTGCTAACCTCGCACAACCAAGAATTCTCTAATGAAGAACTATTGCAACTGGAATTGCAATTTGCTAATGAAGAACGTGACAGTGACCGTTCAATAGAAATCTCCGAAACACAAAATTTAACCTCAAAACAAATTTCCAAAGCGATGTGTTTGATTGACGAAGCTATGGAGATTTTTTTAAAAAACGATCCTGACAGCGGAAGGAGTTTTAAAGTGTCCCAGGCGGTAGCTACGAATATCAATTGCTACAAAGAAATTTATTTTAGGTTGAAAAAAAAAGCTGTTCAGCAAACATTGGACCAATTTTTTGTGAAAGAAAGCCGACTTACGACAACACCCATTATGGATTCATCAGAATGTGATTAATTTTAATTTTGTTTTTCATAAATTAATTGAATAGTTTATTTTGTTTTAATTGAATACGTTTTTTTTGTTTTTTGTATGTATATAATAAAATTTTATATTATTTTTGTTTTTTTAATATTTTCTTTGTTCAATTTTCTTTTTAAAAAGTAGTATTTTCGTCACCCTGGAACCTATCTTCGATCTTTACATGGTTTGCTATAGAAAATCTTAATTCATTTTGCGTCGTTTCAATTTGCGTCGTGTTTTTTTGGAACGTAACCCCGACGCAAAGTGAGGTATTGGTGTATTTCTAAAAAATGTGTTCCCCTCCGCCTTAAAACATCAGTCCAGAAACTCTACCAGAAATTATATTGAAATATATTTTTCATGGAATCAAATCACCAAAAATATTTTCATATTGCCAAAAAATCAAACACCTGTCTCCGCAAACGTTGTCCCCCTCGTCTTTGAGATTGCATTTAAAAGAAATATAGATCAAATAAAAGGAAAGACAGGGTAGCGCAAAATGTTGTAGAGTGAATTATTGATAATTTTTTGTTCAATTTTTTTAAAAATGTTATTACAGGATTTTGTAATGGGGAATGTGAAATGGAACAATACATAATCGAGCAACGAACCAAAATCATCCAACTTTATTTTGAACATGAACGGTCCATTGTTTTAACAATTTGATAATGAGCATTGAAGCCCATTTCCAATTAAACGGTTTCATAAACAAGCAGAACTGCAGGATATGGGCTACAGAGAATCCAAGAGCATTTCATCAACGACAGTTACACCCACTTATGTGTACTGTTTGGTGCGGTGTATCGTCTGAGAGGATCACTGGTCCAAATTCCTTCGAAAATAAAGACGGTGTTGCAGTTTCCATTAATAGTGCTCAATATCGGAAGATGTTGGGAAATTTTTAGGCCAGCTGTGGAAAACCACGATTTGGTTCCAACAAGATGAAACAACAGCGCATACTGCAAGGGACTTAATGGCTCCTAAATAATACAAAACGTTCATTTTATGTCACCCTGTATAAGACCATATTTTTTTTGCTTTTGAAAACCAGCCATGCTCTTTTGTAGTTAATTGGTGCTTCAAAATGTTTCAGAAATTTTTTGGGGGAATAAATCACAATGAAGATCGCGTCCCATTCCTCCAATAAAAATCACGCGTTCTACTATATTAACTTTAGGGATTTTTTTTACACACGGATAGGAAAACACAGCGTACACAAATTTTATATATAAAAATTCCTCTCTTTATATACTCTGTGGTTATACAAAAGCTAAAAATTAGTATACTTTCATATACTTTTTTCATTTGTTATTTTTTACGTAAAATTCTAAGAACAAATGAAAAAAGTATATGAAAGTATACTAAATTTTAGCTCGAACATAAAAAGTAAATTTGTTATTATGGGTCGCAAAAAATTGAAGTTGTCTGAAGAGGATAGAATTTTACGTAAAACTAGGGGGCTCCGCCACCTGCTCGCTGCGCTCGCCAACCCCATCATTACTTATACAAAAGCTATACTTTCATTAGTGAGTAAATGCCGGACAGTTTTCAAAGGCAAAATGTATCAGGAAGAGGGAGAATGAAATTTTTTGCAAAACTTCCAGTTGAGCACATGGCAAATAAGTTACGTACGATTGTTATAAAATTTCCAATGTCCCCAATTTTTTTCTGGTATGTCTGCATTGATATAATTATATAATTGTATAATTGTATGTATTTGTTTGTTTAAAACTTGAAATTGCTTCCAATTGGATGTTTCCCATAATACAAAATGTTATTCTTTAAAAAAAAAAAAAAAACATGTGAGTGCTTTTGAAATATGAAGTTTTAAATTTTTGAAATCAACTGCATCAAGATTAAAATTATGAAGAATGCAAAAAAAAACATATTTGAAAAATGATATTAATTCTTCCGACAGAAAAGTTTATCGGTTCGCGCGAAATTGGGACTTTCAATAAAAATGACATGACATCACATATTTCTCTATCGCCCATACGTAAAATATATAGCTATCTATGTTAGCAGTGGATAGAAACTTGTTTGACCATTTTTCTCCTTTATTATAGTTCATTCCAGTCGAAATCGGTAATAAAGTTAACACGGCAGGGATAGGAAGTTGGGTTATTTTATAATTGCTCATACTTCGGCGGAAAGCAACAATTCGATAGGATGTAGCAAAAACAACTTGGAAAAACTGAGGAAGAGATAGAACGAGAAAGAAAAAGATATTTTTAGAGACTTCCAGCACAGTATAGTATACAGTAAAATGACTTTCTAAGAAGATGTAAAAACTGACGAGTGAATTTGCGTTTACTTTTAGAATTATACGACATTTTGTTGCCACCCTGATTTTTATTTACAATGTATACTATGTAATTTTTGTCAGTAATAATATATATAAATACCAAACCCCCTGCTCTTTAACTATCTATCACTTTATTTACAAGTAAATTTGTAAGAAAGTTCAATTATTTTACGATTAATAAACAAATTCTAACACCTGCAGAAATAAGTCAAGTGGTATCCAAATTGGCTTCTGGATCTTATCATACACTCACTAACACTTAAATAATTTGTGTTTTTCATATAAATTTTTTTATTTATTTATGTAATTATTAAAGAAATACAAAAAAGGATTAAAATCCTTATACAAATTGTAGTTGGTAGAACTCAAGAAGAGAGGCAAACAATTTAAATTCAAGAGATGTTATTTACATAGTTAAAAAAGAAAATATAAAATTATAAAAACTAGCTTAAGACTAAGAACTTTACAAATTGCATGTACTCCGTTCCCATTAATGCCCAAAATAGAATCTTTAGAAAAGAGAGAAATTCAGGTAATTTGTAGAGGGATCCGAAAACTATCTTTGAAAACAAAACCGAATCCAAGCAAGGAAATATAACAAAAAAGAAAAGAACAAGAAAACAGACAACAAGGAGGGAGAAAAAGAAGAAGTAGAAGAATAAAATGTAGAAAAGAAAATGAGAGAAAAAAGCAAGCATGAGACGATGAATTAGATAATTTTAACAAAATTGCTGCACATGGATTTGAAACTTGCTAAAGACGTACAGAACTTGACTGGGTTTGATATATAATTCCAGAGTCTAACAGCCCTTGCGCGAAAAAAACGGTCCATTGCCAATGATATAAGAAGAGGTGCAGCCCAGTTTCTGGTACGGCAAGATTTCCCAAACTGAAGTGTATCAAACAGATAGACCGGACTCTGGTTGGAGATAATCTTGAAAAGAAAGGATTAGGATACGAAAGTTGAACAAAGTAGAGAAATCGGTACCTAGTAAATTAGGGACACGATGAGCAATGTGGTCCCTGTGATCCCTAGAATAGATAAATCTAACTGATGAGTAGCGCAAAATACGAAGCCTGTTTCTGCACTCATTACTGCAACTTCACAGCAGTAAAGTAGATGGGGTAAAACTAGTATCTTAACTAGTCTCAACCTGTCAGTCCGACTGAAATTATGTCTTGTAATAAGTCCAATGGAGTCGTGGGGTTCAGGGGTGGCTCAAATAATTTTTTTAAAACCCCGCGCCCCAGGCAAACTTATTTGTTGCGCCCTCCCTATCCAAGGAATACAAATTTTTAGAAAAATTTTGCTTTATCAAAGTGTTCTTTTAGTTATAGTTTATTAAGCATGACCAAAAATAATATTAATATAGTTATTTGTAAATAAAAAAGGTATATAATATTTAAAAAAAAGGGAACGAGTATCTTTCTTATGGGGAAAAACATGAGATCATTAATACCATACGTTTTTCGTTGGCTATTGATCTGATTTTTGTCAGTATAAGGTAGGAATAAAATTGATGGTTCTTGAAACAACTTTATTTTTTTTAATGAAATCTCAGAAAACTAAAACCTCTTAGCAATTGAAAAATTTCCACTAGTAATTTCTTAAAATAGATTTTTCTACCACTTTACCTTTAATTGACTGGAAAACTTGGAGTAACTTCACAAAGTATACTAGACACGATCGACAGACGCTAACAAATGACAATTTAGCACTGAGTATATATCAGAGGTGGCCAAGCTGCGGCGAGCCACATGCGGCTCTTTGAAGGATTATTTGTGGCTCTCGATAAATGTATCCGATTTCTCTTTTCAGTTTTGTTATTGCCTGGAATATTGCTCGTGCAAAACGCCTGTATGGAGAGGGAGAGTTTATTAAAAAGAACTTGGAAGATGTACTTAAAGTTTCAGATCCAAATAATGCAGCATTGCACAAAGTTGTTTCGGAAATTCCCATCTCGAGACATACAACCGAACGACGCATAACTGCAATTAATACATCTCTTAAATATAATTTAAAAAATGATTTGAAGAACTGTATTGCATTCAGCTTAGCCCTTGACGAATCGACAGATATCACAGATATTCCGCAATTGTCAGTTTTCATACGTTTTGTTTCACCTGACTTCGTTGTTAAAGAAGAATTATTAGATTTAGTAGCACTTCAAGAGTCAATCCGCGGTGTCGATATTAAAAATACATTAGATTCCATAATGAAAACTTTTGATGTGCCTCTTAATAAACTTGTAAGCATTGCAACTGATGGAGCTCCGGCAATGCTGGGTAAAAAAATTGGTTTTATTGGGGTTTTAAGAGATAATTCTCAAATTCCACAATTCCACAATAAATTACAACTTTTTCAAAATCACATTAAAAATAAATTATTTTGTCATTTTCCTCGAATTAAAAAAATTTGTTCCAATATTAAACAAGAAAAACTCAACGAGTATATAAAAAGCTAGAAGGAATATTGACGGAATTCCAAAATAGATTTCAAGACTTGAAATATTTTAAATCGTCTCTTGATTTTTTTCCATTTGGAATTAACATAATTCAAGGTGAGTTTCCCATATCCAATATAATTATGACCCAAAAAGCATCTGGAGAATTAGAATTAATAGAGATGCAAGAAGATCAAGCTCTACAATTAAAATATAAGTCGACGTCGATTACTGCATTTTGGAAATTCGTACCAGAATCGAAGTATCCTGAATTAAAAAAGTCTGCTTGTGGAATTATTTCAATATTCGGAACAACGTACTTATGTAAATCATTTTATTCCACTTTAAAATTCGTGAAATCCAAACACCGATCAGTATTAACTAATCAGCATCTCAAAGAATTACTGAGATGTGCTGTCACCAATTATTCACCAAATTTTAAAGAATTATCAAGAGAAGTAAAATAAATGTGTTTAATTTTTAATATTTAAATTTAATACACATATTTTGTACTTTTATTTATATGCTTTCAATAACTATAATTTCTGTAAAAAAAAATTTTTTATACCTCTTTTGCATACCTTTTATATACGTATTTAATTGCGGCTCGCGAAAAATTTCAAATTTTGAAAAATGGCTCGGACTATCAAGGAGCTTGGCCACCTCTGGTATATATACTAATATGTGAATGTGCATAGCAGATATTAATAATGAACGGATGTAAACACGCACACACTTTCTCACACAGAAATGTAAAGTTCATTAATTAAATTTATTTCAAAGAATAAACGAGTTTGTGTACGTGCGTTTTGGATGAAAAAATCCACCAAACTTTTGCAATAAAATTCTTTTAACAAAAAAAACCACAAAGAAAATTAAAAAATATGAAAAATTAAAGTTTTTCTAAATTAAAAAATTATTAATTACTCTGCAAAAAAAAGGCAGGGAAAGAAACAAAAAAAATATTCAAAGTTATATTACACACACACACGTTCATGCAAACGTATAGTATAACTTGGTAAAAAAAAGTGTTGCATGGTTTTCGTAACGCGTTTTCGCCACGCGTTTACGCAACGCTAAAGACATATTAATGTCAAAAAAATTCATTAAAAGAAAAACCTTAAATTTTTCCAATTCTTAATTTTTCATTCTTGGTATATTATCCACCTGGTTTTCTTAAATATTTCGTTTGTTATTTTTATCTATGAAAGTAATAAGAATTAATTATTAAATAATGATTTTGAGTTAACATAGGTACTGTAAACTTTACCTTATATTTGATTTACAACAGTTTACCTTTTCTCGCCTTTTGTTTGAAATCAATTACGCAATCTTTGACATCAATGCCTAGGGAAATCTTATCTTCGCTTGATATTGTTGCTAAGCCTACAAGCCGTTCTTAAGCCATTGTTGAGCGAAGATAAGTTTTTATTAACCTCAGTTTCGTAAAACTTCTTTTAACGCTTGCTACTTTAATAGGTAGCGTTAAAAGTATTCTTAATGTAATAAAAATTTTGGATAAGCATTTGTCAGCTTCTTTTCACAAATACAATATAGGACATCTTTCGGCGACGAACTTTGTTCAATGCTTGTTGAAATAGATTGAAGCTTATTTCATAAATGAACTGCTTCAATGTCTTTAGAGCCGCCATGACTTAATGCTGACTCAAGCTTAGTAGTTACATGATGCACACAGATTCTGTGTTGTTACATTTTGTAGGCTGTGAATGTCAAAAAAAAACCCAATAACTGACTCAAGATTTTGCATGTGCACAAATCTATCATTGACGTAGTTAATATCAGTATCAAGGACTGTCAAGTAAAAATTCACTTTAAATCATTGCTGGGGGTTGTGAATGAAATTATCTTGCCCTTCAAATGGAAATTATTTTTTTTTAATCGAATGCGAATTGGTTCTAGTTCAAATTCCGTTGGAATGTTTTACGTTAAATCTGTGATCAATCAATTGATTTTAGATTTGATATGAGAATGAACAAAAAAATTTTAAATGCCGTATTTTTGGCGCTTAGCGCCCCATGCGACCGCCTGGTTCGCCTGTATGGTAGAGCCACCCCTGGTGGGGTTAGGTATAACTATTAAAAGCTGTGGTAGAAGAAGAATTTCAATAAACATATTTAATTATACTTATGCTTATAATTTTATTTTGTTTAAGCGGAAATTATTGTTAGTTTGCTTTATTATCGATTGTTACGTATTTAATAATATTATCTATATAAATAAAATCGTAAATGTTCGTTTGTTCCTAACCGGTAATCTCCGAAACTTCTGAATCAATTGACTTGAAATTTTTACAGAATGTCCTATGTGATTATGACTATGTTTATATGTACTTTTTATTTACCTATGTTGCACCTGAGTCAAGTAATAATTGATTTAAACAAATGAATCACTAATACAAAGACACAAGCATGGCTAAAGTGAACAGCTTCCAACGAGAAAACGTGATTACTCTTACTCACACACGCATACATCAGATATATATATTATAAAAATAAAGATGAGCGTAGTGGCGGCGTTAAAAATATTAATTCGGAGGGGCAACACTTTAAATGGGCTTAATGCTTATGTATTCTGGAACATCAGAATTGCGAAAGCGGAAAATAGCGAATGGAATTTTGTAGGAAAGCTGAGCAATTGACACATGTTTCCATTTTTTTTTTGAAAATTTTATTTTAAAAAAATGGAAAAAGTAAAGAAAAAACGCAAAATTTTATCGGTTGATGAAACCTCAAAATTTATAGATCTTTGTAGGAATCATATAGAGGATTTAAGAGGAGCAAAAAGAAATTCCCATATTCTCGCTGAAATGGTAGAATTTCAAATGTCAGACAAATACTATGTTTGATGTGTGCTAACCCCTTTTTATACCATGGTACAAGTCTATACTGTAGTATCGATACTAAGGTATGAATACCCTATGTCTGCCTCTACTATAATGAGCAAATTATATCTCTACTAAATGGCGTAAAATTTTGTAAGCCCATTACCGAAAGCCATTTCAATTCTCATTTTTTGGAAAGCTTAAAGCCAAAAAAAGGTATTTATAATTGACAAGGCTGAATTTTCAAAATCTTCGACGAATTTTAAGAATTTCCCCCAATTTCTCAAAATAATTACTGTCACTGATAGTTTTAATTAAAAAAAAAACGAGGGGTTTTTAGATTTGGATTCAAAGTTGATTCAAAGAAATGAATGTTTTACTAAATTATGAATTAACATCATTTCTGTTTGATTAATTATTATATATGTAAAAAGCTAATCCTTCTTTCTTTCCCTCTGTCCGTCCTATATTGTCCGGAAAGAAAATTCGTTGAGCAAAAAAAAAAAACGCTTTTTGATATGTTGTAGAGAATTACTTGAAACGTGGAGAAATTTTGTTTCCGGGGAGATTGGGGGCCGGAGGGGTTACAAAGGGGGACTTGAAAGCTTATTTCGGAAAACCTCATTTATAATCTGAAATATACATCGGATATGATTCTGACCTGAGGCAATCTTATTAAGATTTTTATGCCGGACATTCTAACGTACACGGCAAAGTTCCATTTCCCACCGCTTTGGCGATGGAGGCAATACAAATTTACGAACTTTTTATATAGAAGTCACACGCAATAACAATGTTCAGCAAAGTTGTGGAGGTTTTCATGGGGATATTTCCGTCGAAGACCAAACAGTTCAATCTCTCACCACTTTGGCGCTGGAATCAACACAAATTTTGGAACTTCGTATGTAGACGTCACACATGATAACAATGTTCGGCAAAGTTGTCCAGGTTTTCATGGGGATTATATCTGTCGAAGAGCAAATAGTTTTACCTCTCACCAATTTGGCGCTGGAGTCAATAAAATTGTGGAACTTCGTATTTAGAGGTCACACGCGATTACGATGTTCGGCAAAGTTATGCAGGTTTTCATTGGGATTTTTTCTGTCGCAGACCATATAGTTCCAGCTCTCACCGCTTTGGCGCTGAAGGCAATTCAAATTTTTGAAGTTCGTATTTAGAAGTCACACACGATTGGAATATTCAGCAAAGTTATGCAGGTTTCCACGGGAATTATTTCCGTCGAAGACCAAACAGTTCTATCTCTTACCGCTCTGGCGCTGGAAACGATACAATTTTGGAACTTGGTATGTAGACGTCACACGCGATTACAGTGTTCGCAAAGTTTCGGAGGTTTTCATGGGGATTTTTTCTGTCGAAGATAAAATAGTTCTATCTCTCACCACTTTGGAGCGGCGGTTGTTTAGGCCCCTACTCAATAGAGGTTTTTGCCTTTACGTAATATATGTTTGACGGGAGCTATTTTACGAACCGGAGAAATGGGATCAATTTAATATCTTCGCTCGGGGTGTTGCGGGGTAAATAATGTGCATTCTGAATAGATCGACTTAAGACATGAAATATATAACCAGTGGTGCTACGAGAACGGGGTAAAAGATTTATTATGTTCCGAATTAAGATGCTACGCTTGAATACATTTTGTTAATTTACAGCGATTTGTAAACCGAAATTTTTAGGAAGCCGTTTTAGGACGGGTTACAACCTAGCAATTAAATAAAGCCTATAAAAACATTTTTTTTGTACAGCAATAATGAAAATTCACCAATTTTAAAAATTATAATACGAGCTAAAAAACATATCGTAAAAATAGGGTTTATGCCAAAAATCAAATTTGTTTAAACATGCAAAATTAAATTTTAAAATTATAACCTACTCTACTAATTGGCGTAACATTTTGAAAACCCAAAGCCGAAAGACATTTAATACGTAGAGTCTCATTTGTTGGAAACCCTAAAACCAAAAAGGAATTTAAAAACGAAAATACTGAATTTAACAAAATCTTAGATGAAATTTCCAGCCTGGGACGATTTACAATACAAAAGCTCTGACTTCCTGGCCAATCGACGGTGGATAGGCATGACATTGCAGCACGTGTTTTCAAACAGAAGCTGAAATCCCTGATGGAATTTATGGTAAAACATGAAGTGTTTGGGTCTGTGCGCTGCTGGATGTACTTAGTGAAATGGTAAAAGAGGGGATTCAAAAATGGTGGAAGAACGGTTCATTCCGCTTTGAAATTGCCATTGAACATTCAATTCATTGAAAGTCCCACATGCGACATTTCCAAAGCATCCGGCATGGGAAAAGTATTGCAGAAATGCAAACTTATTGTTTGGGATGAATGCACAATGGCGCACAAAAAATCGCTCGAGGCCCTTGATCGATCATTGCAAGACTAACGTGCAAATATCACACCATTTGGGAACGCATTAATATTGCTTGCAGGAGATTTCAGGCAAATATTACCTGTAATTCCTCGATCGATACCAGCGGACGAAATAAATGCCTGCCTGAAATACTCTACTTTGTGGCGACGCGTAAAGACGTTAAAATTAACTACAAATATGCGAGTCCAGCTGCAAAACTATCGGTCAGCAGAGATATTCTCACATCAATTGCTGGAAATTAGGAACGGAAAGGTGCCGGTTGATCTGACGTCAGGACGAATTTCATTGCCTCATAACTTCTGCAATTTAGTGACGTCAAAAGAAGAATTGGTTGAAAAAGTATTGACCAATATTCAAACTAATTACAAGAATCCCGATTGGCTAAGTGAACGAATTATTCTTGCGGCCAAGAACAAAGACGTCTACAAACTTAACAATATTATTCAATCTAACATTCAAAGCGAGGTGGTCACATACAAGTTTATCGACACTGTTGTGAAAGCAGATGGAGCGGTTAATTATCCAACATTTTTGAATTCACGCGATCTGCCAGGGATGCCACTGCACGGACTGCAATTGAAAGTCGGTTTGCCAATTATCATATTGCGAAATATCAACCAGCCAAAGCTTTGCAACGGCACGCGGCTTGTAGTAAAAAAATTAGAGAGCAACATCGTAGAAGCAACAATCTTGACAGGACCTTTTAAAGGTGAAGATATCCTCATTCCTCGCATTCCTATGATTCCAACGGATATGCCATTTCAATTTAAGAGATTGCAATTCCCGATTCGATTGGCGTTTGCAATCACCATCAACAAGGCTCAGGGCCAATCTTTAAAATTGTGCTGTTTAGATCTAGACACGGATTGCTTCTCACACGGAAAATTATATGTTGCGTGTTCTAGAGTCGGCAAAACAGAAAATCTCTATATCTGCACAGAAAATAGAACAACAAAAAATGTTGTATAACCACAAGCATTGTGAAATTAAATACACGAGAAACGTGCGCTTTGTCGTTTCTTTTCCATTTAACTAGACTGAGCCACAGCAACGCGTGGGCGGGTACAGCTAGTATAATATAAAAGTACAACATATGGGAGAATCATGATCCTCATTTCTATGAACATATTTCAGTGTTTTCTTCCTTTTTTTCTTTCTCATTAATAAAACTTTTACGTAGCTTTAAGTTTTAATTGCTTTTATTTGAAAGAAATTATTTATGATTATTTGTTAGTGTTGTTTAGAAATTAGAATTTTATATTCAGTATGTACGAATTGTATCGTTAAAAAATATATATATATTTGTTTCGCAAATTACCATGAAATGTATTCGAATAAAAATATCTAATCGTGACTTGTACAAATTAATAACAATAATGTAAAAATCACATTTCTTTTATTTAATATGTTCGAGAAACGTGCAGAATTAATGTTTAGAAAAAATCTAATTTTTAACTGCAAGAGTAAAATACAGCGATTAATCTGAATTACTTTACTAACATAAGTGAAATTTATTAATTGAAAAATTTGTTGTTTAGTAATCAAGTGTGTTGGGTTTCAGAATTTCAGCGGTAGCAATTTTACATTTTTCATAAGTACATGTTCTTTAGTATTTCTTTTCTAATATAAGGTGATCGAATTTGAGTTTCCAATGTTGGCAGCACTGTAAATCAAGCAGATGTCGATAAGCACTTGTGTGTTCAAAGTATCAAATGTCGCTCAACGCGTTGTTATAACAGCAGAAAGTTGATGCTGATTTTTCAAAGAAAATTCTCTTCTCTGATGAGGCATATTTACACCTCCCTAGGTGTGTTAATAAGCAAAATTGCCGCATATGGAGAGATGAAAATCCTCATGATGGTGCGCACTGTGGTCAGGGGGCGCCATTGGGTCTTACTTTATTGAAACCGATCAGGGTCAGACTGTAACAGTCAACGGTGAGCGATATAGACGCAAATTAACCGATTATTTACAAAATCGAAGAAATTGATATGGAACCACGTGTGGTTCCAACAAAACGGCGCAACTTGCCACGCAGCGGGTGCAACGTAACGTTGAATGTTTTACGTGAAAAGTTCCCAGGTCGGATTATTTCACGTTTTGGTGGCATCATCTGGCCATCAAGATCATGCGACTTAACGCCGTTGGATTTCTTTTGTGGGGTTAAGTTAAAAGCCGTGTATACGCCAACAAACCTGAAACGTTGGAGCACCTAAAAACAACATCCGCCAAGTTATTGCCAAGATACCGCCCAAAATTTATGAAAAAGTCATCGAAAATTACCTTGAAAGGACCGGCTGCTGCAGAACGTCCAGAGGCGGCCATTTAATTGATATTATTTTTCATAATTAATGAAATACATAGTATTTGTGTTTAACAAAATAAAATAAATACATTTCGTTAAATATGTGTATTTTATTTTGAAATTGGATCACCCTTTAGAAACAAATTGGTCATTTGCTATTAAAAATCCTAAAATACTACAGACATAGACTAAGTAATAAAGATTTGCAACGATTGTGCATTCAACTTCTTCTTCTTCTTCTTCTTGTGCACTAATATATGTCTACACATTATAGATTCTTGACTGGATTTTGCATTAAAAAGGTCTTTAATGTATTATTTTTCAAGTTCACTAACAATAACGACACTGCCCCATATGGTTTAGCTTATTCTTCTGACGATTTGCACACCATCCAATTACAATCTTTTTCGGTCTCTGCAAAACCAATATAAATTGAAGGAACTATCAGTACGTTTATGTGTATAACAAATTGATATATGATTGGACCAAAAAATTGGTTTAAGTCCGGTTTTAAATGAAGATCATACAATTAAAACAACTTGGTCTGTATTTCTCTTTATTTTGGTGGTTCAGGTGTTTCAGCATAAACTGTTTTGAACCAAAATAAGGACCGAAACATAACTTAAATTGTTATTTTCAGTGGTTATTACCAAATTAAAATTTTGTTGTTTAAAAACGGCAAATAGTTAAAGTAAATCAAGTGTCTTCGTATATAAAATACTTGTATACATAAAGGATCTTAAAAAATATTCCACAGACAGCTAAGAATTTGAGCAAGTGAGATTAAGGCTAAAGCGCACATAAAGTTCTGAAATATTCCAGTCCGGTACCAATCCGGCATAGACTTGCTGAATGAGTCTTTTGAAGCATACAAAATTCAAATGTGTCAAATCATTTTCATGTTGGAGAGATAGCCAATTTGTGGTGATGGGAAATAATGGCAATGCTACTTGATGAAAGATGTCAAGATGTCACAGAATAAATAAATTAAAAAATTAAGTTTGAAAGGTTAAAATTAAAAATCCGGTATGATTCTTAAGTCCACCTAAAAATTAAAATTTCACACGGAAATATATTAACACCAGAAGTTCCGTGCCAGGAGGATCTCTATCGCTCGCTGTTATAGATCGTGTACGCACAATCTAAAGTGGGTCAAACTTAGACAAGCTGTCAAATACGACGAGACGAAACATTCATTCAGCATAGATAAGTGACAGCGAGAAGACGCATAGAAAACATCATATCAAAATCTATCTAATTGTAACCACATTTAAACATAAAATAAAGAGTATTTTTTGTAATTAATAAAGTGTATATTAATCTACAACAAAATAACACACTCGCCATTTTTTTGTCAAAATTATTTGAAAAGCTCTTTTTTTTTCAAAATTTTCAATCAAACCAAATCATTTAAGTAAAAAAAAAAAAATTTAAAAAAGAAAACAAACCAATAGACATCATTAGTTTCCAAGAACATCAAGAATCAAAGAAAACTTCACATCTAGATGGCACTTTTCTGTCGAAAAAGTTCCCTTTATTGCTGTACCTTTTTTCTTCCATTCAATTTTTTTAGTCATAACATTTTTTGTGCCAAGAAATAAAAATAAAAAAATTGTATGAAATCGTTAATTTTCTCGAGCTTTTTAATTCGTTTATTGTTTTTTTTTTTTGCTTTGTGAATATGATTTTGTTGTATTAAAAAATTGGTCAGGGAATTTGTTTTTTTGGGGCCTAAAAAAAAAATAAAACAACCCGAAAAATCGCTTAATCGTCTTGAAATGTCTTCACGTTGTACATGATGTGCCTTTGCCTTTAGGGGTACCGCAAAAAAAAAAATAACAAGAATTCAAACACTTCTCAAGTTGCAACGAGCGATATTACTTTTGTTTTTCTTCTTCTGGAACTGTCTTGAAAATATATATATAAGCTGTATCTTAATGGCAAAAATAAGGACGATTAGAATATACTTTATAATAGGGTGTCTAATAATTTCTCAGCCTCGACAAGAAAAACACTGTTTTTGTAAATGAAATATATTTTATTATTTAGTATAATATCCCTGAACTTGAATACACTTGTTACAACTTAAAGGGGAGTCAAAAAAAACGATTCTTTAGTTGTACATAAATATTTTATTTATTAAGTTTTATTGGTTTTTGTTTTATTTTATATTATTAATATTATTATTATGCGATTTCGCTTGCTTGATCTTGCTCTTAGTTCTTAAACTTCTAACGCAGCCTCACATTAGGGAATTTATGGCTTGGTCCAGTTTTCGAAACTAAGGTAAGATCAGCTCGCGTGTATATTCTCGACTGACTCTGACTCCATCTTCAGTTCGTCCTTTTTATAGTAAATTTTTGGTATTTAAATGCGGGCGTTAGTTCCCACCAAAAATTCTATAAACCGAAAAGAAATTCCTTTCTCAATAGTTCTTAGAACTGAAGGATAATTGCCTAGTTTGCTTTTATTACCTAATGCATTTTGTTAGACGAAAATGCATAGCGAGGACTCAGAAAACACTTATGTAAATCCTTTTAACGACAGGAAAACACTTAAGCAGAAATGTCTTTGACGAGGTCAAGAAAAGGATTGAAATACGTATTTAGGACCCGCCAAAGAAATTCCTTTCGGCAATTACAAACGTAATTGCGTCGATGGTGTAAAAACATGTTCATCCGCTTTGGTCGGTAATAAAAAAGCAGTCAGGATATGATATAAGAAATGCCGCCGGCAAGAAATATGTAATAAAAGAATATTGGAATAGGTCGTGATAATGAGTTGCATTTATTGGCTTCATGTGTACACATATATATATATATTTATACATGACGCTCAACTCATTATAACACACTTGTTCCAACGATTCTCCAATTTAAGGTTTCCATCCCTGAAATTAAAATCCGATAGGCCTCCAAAATAGGCCTCTATAGTTGCTATGACCACTTTTAGCTACTAGTTTTTATTAGGGATCATGGTGGTGGACCCAAGTCTCAACCATAGTGATGAATCGACGTACGAAATCCATTTTATCTTTCCAAATGTTGTTGAGAACGTCGCATTCGAAGGTGTTCTTGTTACATTGTTAGCGAATCGGTCACCCATTTTGCACAAAGCTTTTTGAAACCTAAAACTTCAGCTAAAATGTAATGTAATGTAATCTATGTGAGATGCCTATGGTATCAGCTATCTCATCTACAGTCACTCGTTGATCTTGGAAAACAATATACTGTCTTTTTTATGTTTTCTGTTGTGGATACACTTTTTGGACGACCTTCGAATGGATCAGCTTTGAGGCTTGTACGATCAGATTTAAGCAGCCCATTTTTTCACAGTGGAAAGTGAAGATAATGCATCCTTACATGCTTCTAACAATTTTGGATGAATTTCTGCAAAACAACGAATTTAATCACTGCACTATATTCAATTTTGTCAATGTTCAATGACACGTCAGCTTCAAATAGCTTCTAAACAAAGACTGAATTGACTTATCGACGTGAAACTTGACACGTGTTCATATGAAGGTTGTACCAATTAGGAATGGCAAAAATATATCGATATATTTTATATATCGATATATTTAATAAATTATATCGATATATTTATATCGATATTTGTCAACGATAAATCGGAAAAAATATCGATATATTCCTGAATATATCGAAATACATTTGCACTTCCATTCACTACTACACTGGATTGTACTGAAAGATGAAAGTAAGAATAAAGAAATCTACTTATATCATTTTCTAGTACGTATTTAATTTCCAACATAATTTTCGACAATGTCAATGCGCTTGCTATGTTAACTGCAATTGATATTGAAAATTTTAAAGAATTGTGAAAAATTTAATACAGTAAAAGTCATGGCTATGATACGGTGCGTTACTGCACAATTCAACAACATAATTAAACCTTCAACAGCATTGGGACAAAACCTAAAGAATACTCTATTATTAGGATTTAATAAGCGATTTGGGCAAATAGAAAAGTCCCATTTGGCCACTGTGCTACTCTACGAGACCCGCGACTTAAACAATTGCATTTCAATGATCCAATATTTTGTGCGTCAACAATTAAGAATTTAAAACGAGATATTGCGTTAAATTTAGATAGCATCGTAAGTAGTGGCAGCAGCAAATAATTGGGCTATGCTGATGAACCTTTTGATTTATGGAAGCATCATAAACAACTAGCTCATTCCAAATGACGAAAAGTTAATGATAGTGATGCCCCTGACGAAGTTACCCAATTTTTGAAATCACCGGTACATAATTTAAGTCAAGATCCTTGTTTGATCTGGGATGAAGCAAAGAGCATTTTTCCAAATTTGTACAAAGAAGTACAAAAATATTTTTGTATTGTTGCTACATCAGTGCCGTGTGAGCGGCTATTTTCAAAAGCTGGTGCCACCGCCACTAAAACTCGAAACCAATTAATGGGCAAAAGACTCCCCAAATTCTTACTTTTGTAGTCACTCCCCATTGAATACTGGAGTCACTTTTAATTATTAATGATTTTCTAATTATAATTTTCAAATATATTCATTAATTATAGAATATTAATAATAAAATTACCACTTTGTTACAAAGTATTATAAAGCAATAATTTTATTATTTTTAGTCTACATAGTTAGTTGAAAATCTCAATTTTTTTATATTATTAATTTTTAATTAATATTAAAATGTTGTCTTTATTATTATAATAAATTAAAATTTATTTTTATCCCCTTTTTTTGACATTAAAATGTATACTTTAAATAAATCGATATATGAGAATACCGATATTTCTATACCGATATATCGAACGTGGCGATATATGATTAACGATATATATTTTATGATTCGATATATCGATATATGAAACATTTTTGCCATCCCTAGTACCAATATAAGACAAAAAAATGACCTGTTAGCAGCGCGTTCTCTTGTCGAGGCTGAGAAATTATTCGACTAGGGTGTCTACTTATTTAAGCAATGTTATATTTATCTCTGTTTATTTTCAGCACAGTTATTCAGTACATATTTCACTACCAGAGGTATAGATGGCCACAAATCGAAAAATTTAATTTTTTCTATTCGGCAGTGAAATCACTTTTTTTTGTTAATTTCTATATATTTTTATTAGGCTAAAGCATACCGCAACCTCTTGGCTTTAACGGCACACCTAGGCAATTCTCAGGATTCTGTGTGACACCAACATGAACTTTAAAAATTTTCTGCTTTTTGAAAAATTAATCATCTAGCATCATCTCGCCACATATCGATTGCAGAACTCTTTGCTAAATTGTTAATGGTTAATCTTGCTAAATATAATAATTTGTTGAAAAACAAACTTCAAAAAGTTATAACGGAAGTTGAGTGCGTGTTCAAGTAAATATAAGAAATGCCAATATATTCGCAATAAAAATTTATCAGTATATAGACTAAATAAAATCGTTTTTTTTTTCTTTTTGAGATAGTTAAATAGTCGATAAACCTCGTGATTTTTCGAAAGAAACCAAAACAATTTCAGTTTATTATTTTCGGATCCATTAATAACAACGTAGGTATAACGTATTCCAAAGTGTAATGAATCAATTTCCACAAAAACAAAAAAAAGTCCCTTTGGTTCCTCTTCTACCATTCTGATTTTTTCTTTGAACGTGTTTCTTTTTGGACATCATTACGAGAAGAGAAGGGCAGGCGAGTAAGGGAACTAGTTTCCCAATTATTATTATTTTCGTTTTAAAATTTTGTTTTTACTCCTTAATTATCGTTTTTTTGTTTTTTGTTTTGTTTTGTTTTGTTTTTGTGTGTTTTCTTTTTCTCGGAGACCAGCCAGATCTTCACAAATTAAGCACAAACGAAATTCTACACTTTTCAACACAATACACCAGCACCAGCATCATCATCATCCAGTGCCACCTCTGTAGCTCTTGAAATCTTCAAAGATTTCTTATTATTTTTGTTTGCGTTTGCATTTTATTGTTTTTGTTTTATGTATTTTTCTTTTTTTAAGACATGCTTCAAATGCAAAATAATTTTAAAGAAAAATGAAAAAAAAAAAAGAGAAAAGAGAAACACAAAACGATTTTCTTAGAAAATTTCCCAATCGTTCTTTTTGGTTTTTTTAGTTGGTGTAGCCGTTTTCATATGGAGTTTCTGTGTGGACCTTTTTCTCTAGATCTCAAATTTCCAATTCAATATTAAATTCTGTGCAAAGTGCAAGGTAAGATTACTTTGTACTCAAGATCATAACAAATGTACAATAATTAATATCGTTGATATTTTTATTAAATTTTGCACAAAATTTCTAATGAATTTTTTTTATATGTTTTGGTTTTTTGAAAATAAATACATTACAAATCTTGTTCATTGCAAATATAGTATAAAATTGTATCGTAAACATTTTTCAAATTAAGTATTTATGTGCTTTTTCATTGAAAATATTTAACAAAAAATATCAAATTACCGAAAACGAAGAAACATGAAAATTTTTTTGCTGCTGTAGCAGGAAAATTTTCAAGAATCGACATTCTCTATATTCAAGTATGAAGAAAAATACCATAAAAAATGAGCAAAGCAAACGATAGCAGTGAATTTACATTTTCTCTATATCGGCCGGATCACTATGGAACTTTCTCGATAATGTCATAAAATATTCATTTCAGTTCGCCTATTCTAAATGTATCTTCCAAGTTTCTGACTACTATTGGCCGAATTATTAAAGTTTTTCTATTTTGCACTCCCGCAACTCCCACTGAGGGGAGACATATTTTATCTTTGCAGTTGGCCCATTCCAAACGTACATTCTAAGTTTCATTAAAATCCGACTATTATTGCCCGAATCAGGGAAGTTTCTATATTTCCACCACAATATTTTTTCAAAAAAGTTTTGCGCACTAGTGTTACCAGAAGTGAGTTCCGTTGAAAAGTTAATATGTTCTAATTTCGACCTTAGTACATAAATTGTGCAAATCATCAAAATTGGACGTGCAGTTTCAGTTTTACAACTAGTGCAAAATTAGACTATATTTGGGCAAAACGTATTCTTAGACAATGTTGCCATAGTCGAATATGGGCCAAAAACTAATCAGTTCTAAGTTAGGGTCAAATATATGAACTACATAAATTTTGATGAAATCGGCCCAACAGTTTAGTCTGCACCGTGCCCACAAAATTTCGTCGTTTTTAGACAAAAAAAGCGTTACCAAACAGTGTTGCCATATATAAATTTCACCCAGAATCTAACGCCATCTCGCATTTGACGCAACACAAAAACGGTGAAAGTTTCATGGAAATTGGACCTCCCATTTAGATTTTATTAACGATTTAAAGAAGCGGACAGACGGACGAACAGACGGACGGACATGGGGTTAATTATTTTCGATGAAATGGATTTTGCACTTATTTCCATCTTTCTAGCCCTTCTAGAACAAAAGTTAAATTTTCGCACGATTATACTAGAGGCACACATAGGGTATTCATACCATAGTTTAAGGATACCATGTCGTATACCATATGTGTATCGTCGAATACTAGCCGAATACCATTTCAACTACGTAGCATTAATCTGGTATTTAAATTCGAAAAAGTACGTGGTATTCCCTTTTTTACTTAATTTTTTCGGCCACTGTAATCTATTCTTTAGTGATTGTCGCGCCTTTTTATTGAAGCGGAAAATAGCGAATGAAATTTTGTAGGAAAGCTTAGCAATTGACACATGTGCACACTTTTTTTTTTTGAAAATATTATTTTAAAAAACTGAAAAAAGTAATTAAATACGCAAAATTTTATGCGTTAATGAAACCTCAAAATTTATAGATATTTGTAGGAATCATATAGAGGATTTAAGAGGAGCGAAAAGAAATTCCCATATTCTCGCTGAAATAGCAGAATTTCAAATTTCAGACAGATACTATGTTTGATGTGTGCCAACACCTTTTTATACCATGGTAGAAGGCTATACTGTAGTATCGATACTAAGGTTTGAATACCCTATGTGTGCCTCTAGTATTATAGTATTTTGCTATCAACATTCGCTTATCGGGAAAGTAAAAATTACAAAAATATATGGATATTTAACACACACAGAAAATATCTTGTCTTACGTTATACCACATGTAATCATTTCTATATTTAACTGATAAGACGTTTGCAGCGCTGCAAAGCCCTCCTCGTTTTTAATAGTATTTGTAAAAAAGACTGTAGATACATGAAATTTTATATCATTGGTTATACCAAAAAGCGTACAATAAATACCAAAGTACACATTTAGCAGCAATATATCTCACGATTCTCGATTAAAATTCAATAATCTCAATCTCAAGTATTTTAATCGAGAATCGTGAGATAATGTACATTATTGCTGCTAATGTGTCTTTATTTAGCATTAAATTAAGTTATAGAACCTTGATGGAAAGAAACAAGTACTGAGCTTGATTCTTATAGTTCATCAAGTTTTTGGTTATTAATAACTAAACTCTAAAGATATTCACTCCTGTTCTGAGATACGGCGTTAGGCGAGTAAACGTAACACATACGATTCGATTCGCAACGCGATTAGTGTTCTGAAAAACGGCGAATTGGCTGCGTTCGCCGGTTAAAGAAATGGCAAGTATTTGATCAATAAAATGGATTTAACACTTTCAATTTACTTGCTAATGAGACGGAAGGAGATAAATCCGCTAGAGATTCTTCCATTGGTATTCGAGTATAACCTTTAGCCAAGTCAGGATGCTCTATCATTGTGTCGATTAGTATATTGAATTGGGCAGTATTTGTAGAATTTGTATTTCCACTCCTAATTTAAAGAATACATTTCGTTATTTTATATTTAAAAATACATTTACCAAACTCTTTACTAACATTTTCAACCATCAGGCTTTATGACACTTGTATCAAACGCAACGAAACTAATGCGGGAAACAGAATGACATATATATGTATTCCACAGTTTTGGTTATCAGATTGTATTAAAAATAGTCCGTCGTGAATCCGTCGCGATTTGTGAAAACTTATACACTTAAAATTTTAATGCGTGGTGAATCCGTCGTGGATCAGCCATTCTTTTGGACCTTAAAGTGTAACCTTCAAAATTACATTCCGACGAACGACAGAACAACAAGTATCGAATAGAATCGAATGCATTGGTCAGCGTTGTTCCCGGTTGAACTCAAATGAATCGTATTCAAGAACAGAGAAAATGGAGTATCGAATACCGATCGAGTAAATATCGAATAAACTAACCATAGAGATACATTAACTAGAGATATTAATTTGCTGTCTCATGTGGGCCGACAGAGGGGAATATGAAACTTGGGTTTATTTGTATGGAAAATTAAAACAACGCAAATTTTAAATGCTAACGGAGGAGAAACCAAGTTAAATTATTATATCGTATTGGTTGAGTGGCTAGTCGTTATCTCCGAAACTTGGAAAACTTGGGCTTCTATCGCTTGGAGTAAGCGAGCGAGAAGATAAAATAAAGACCATTTCTCCTCGATAATTTTGTATGAAAATGAGGTAAACGAAATCTCCAGTTAATGTAACTCTATGAAACTAACGTAACGCCGTATCTGACTGAAAACAGGGGCGAAATTTTTGGGTAAAATGGTTTCTTCCAAATCAACAAAATTTGACGCATCAAATACTGCTCATGCTCTCTTTATTATATGCATACCTACATGTATATACCGGGTGCGGCAATTGAAGTGTCAAAGTGTAAAAACACTGTAATTTTTCTGTTTATTGGTCGGTTTTATTAAAATTGATGGAAATGATAGTTTATAATACATAGTTAATTTTACAATTATTCGAATGATATGTAACCGCCTTTTGACTTAACCACCAGCTTCAATCTCTTTTTAAACGATGCACACGATGCTCGCACGATGTTTTGGGCCTAAAGGGTTCCATTCACGAGTCAAATCCTTTTCTAAACTGGCTAAAGTTGTGGGATTTTTTTTGCAAGCCGTTGCTTGTAAAATTCCCCAAATGGAGTAATCCAACAGATTCATATCTGCTAAATACGGTGAATTTCGATTGTTTGACTTTCCAATCAAATGAAGCGCAGCAATTGAATTTCGTTTAAGGTCCATGGTACAAAAAATAAGAACGCATCTTTTCACCAACAAATAATTTTACTACATCATTCATGTCAAATTTTAATATTGCAAGATGTGTGGTTTACATTTGACAGCGATTTGAATTAGACGGACACTTCAATTGTCGTACCTGGTAAATAATCTCTTTGATCTGAACCAATAAAAGGAAATATCATACTTATGTTGGTAGTAGGTATAAGAAAGTGAGGATCATGATGATGATGATGATGATGATGCGGTTGAAAGTGGCGACGACGATCATTTAAGAAAATGAACTTAAAAAAGCCAAGCAAAAACAAAAGAAAGAAAAAAACCTGATACACGATATTTCTTTAATGGCTTTATAAACGCGCACACGACTTTTTTTTTGCACTGTATAATAACGTTAATTATATATGGTATATATATATATAAAGATATATATATTTATTAGGTACACTACCGGTCAAAAGTTTGGGTTCACTTGATACATTTTTTAATTTTACGCAATTTCGTCCACTGCTCATTATATTCTATTGGGTCGTGGATTCGTTTTTCAACAGGATAACGATCCTAAGCACACTTCCAAATTCTGAGCAGCCAAAGAGAAGCAGAAAGAACTAAAATATATGGAATGGCCTCCTCAGTCACCTGATTGTAACCCTATCGAATTGCTGTGGGATGAATTGGACAGAGAAGTGAGGAAAATACAACCAACCACTTCAAAACAGCTGTGGGCGTTTCTGCAAACTTGTTGGGATCGACTTTCAACGGAATCATTGCATAAACTCATCGAAAGGATGACCAGAGTATGCACTGCTGTATTACGCGCGAGAGGCGGGTATTTTGAAGAATCAAAAATATGAAGAAATAATGCCGAGTATTTGTAAAAGTCGACATATTTTGTTCACAGAATGATAAATTTGTCATAAATGATGCTGATAAATAACAATAATTGAGTGAAACCTTGGTTTTGTTAATATTTTGTGAAAATTATGAGGTGAACCCAAACTTTTGACCGGTAGTGTATATGGTTTTAAAACGACGTCTGTATGGGATGTCCATACAATGAATTAAAAGGTAAAGATTTCAGATCACTTTGGATGTTTTTTTTTTTAGTAAAGTCTTCTCTAACCTAATTAATATAAACCGCATATCTAATGTTTGTCGTGCCTGAGTTTCACATGTTCAGATTAAGGAGGTTCGTGAAAAATTTAAGTTTTTCCTAAAAAACGAACTTTTTTTCGGAGATACATATTTGTAGCAATAAGACAGAAAATAATTATTTTCAGGGAAAAAGATTACAATACAGTTCGAGGTTGGAGTTATATTCCCTTGAGAAGATCAAAATTTAATAAAAGTTCTGGGTTTCCATGCATCCTTTGGTTATTGAAAAAAAACGTGAAAGTTACGACAGACCAGGCCGACTTAACTAATTTAACACAAAAACCTAACTTACATACTAACCTAACTTACTTACGCATTTTCACAATCAAATTGTTATGTCTATAACTCAAAAAACATGTTATCAGATTTTGATGAAATTTGCAATATGTGTTTTTTATTCCTCCTGGCTTGATTTGGTTATGGCATTTCACCAAAATCGACCAAAAGAGAGCGAAGTTATAAATCAAAAAGCAGAGTGGTCGGAAAATTTTTTGATCGTTTTTCGATGCCATTAAATATGGAATATAACTTCGTGTAAATGTGCACCATGAGCAGTTTTAACATAATGCATTCTTTTGACCCAATTTTCAATCATTCTTTCACAGAAATCTGGTCCAATTTCAACAATAACACGAGTCATATTGTTATGGCTCCACAGAAAATAATTAATTCATAGTGATATCACAAGATCTGGGTTGCCAATTGAAAGGACCATTTTAATGATTAAATCTTTGAATATTGTTTTCAATAATTTGCTGCAGCTAGGCACATGGCTTTATCTTGTAGGAACCATACATTTCACTGAGATTAATGTTATCCATGTTATTTGAAAGAAATAATCATTGATCACTGATCTGTAACGTACTCCACTGACGGTAACGTTCCTTCCTCATTATAAAAGAACTACGGATCAATGACACTACCAGCATAAAACACACACTAAAATGTTTTGAAGGTGCAACGAACTCTGCTGAATGACTTCTGGATTTTTCTCAATCTAAATATGACAATTTCACTTATTGCCATAAACATTTAGCCGTTTATTGAGGTTCAAGAAGAAAATTGTTTGATCAAAATGTGTGAATAAATTTTGCAGTTCTTCAAGAGCCCAATCAGACATCCTACAGCGCAATAAACTATCATTTAACCTTTCATTTCTGCATCTAGCTGGATCTTGTAGGAGTGTAGGACTAGATCTTTACGATATGTTGTGACATCTGATATGCCCAAAAGTTGTGAAGATCGAGAAATTGATAAAAATTTCGATCATCCCTTATACACTTTCATTTACAGCGTCTTACCTGTGTCCCTATATCATATTTAAAGACTAATTGTTTCCAAACCTTTGGCAGCATTTAACGAGTAACTTACTCCGGTAGGTAATTATCCTGAAAAATTCACAAAGTGCACATTGAATTTGGCTAATAAACATGGCTAGAATCTCGAGAAATTCTTTCACACTTATTAGATAGATATACAAACCTTTATTATTGAGTTTAATATAAATTTTTTAAGGTAAATTTTAAATGAGCTTCTCAACTAGTTAATTATATAAAAGGACAAAAAGATAAGCGATAGAAAAAAAAACACCCATAAAATATTTGATGCACAGAAATTCTTGAGAAAATTAATGCTAAAGAATATTCTTATTCAGGAAGTTAACATCATCATCGTCGTTATAATTTTTTTTTTACGATTTTGTCGGCCAGGTTTTTTTTGTTTCTTCTTGTTTTTTGAGTTCAATGCGCGTGCGCACAGACAAAATGTTAATAAAGATGTTTTTTCTCGGCGTTTTTTCTCGTTTTTTTGGGAATATTGCCGCGCTGACTTACACACACACACACGTTCACACATCATTTTTCAGCGTTCACAAAAATCCGAACACAAAAAAAATGCAGACTCGACCAACTATGAAGACATCATCATTATCATTATTTCAATTTCAAATATATTACCACTTTTTCCCACCTTCCTCCTCCTTTATTGAAGAAATTTCCCCAAATACCTAGTCTACTTTCCTTATCCAAAAAAGAAAAAAAAAATCTGTTCACATTTTTCTTTTTTTTTATATACATATATGTATAAAATTTGTAGCCGCACTAAGAATCCGTTCTCTTCTCCTCTCCCATCATTCACACATGGGACTAATATTTTTTTCTTCTTTTTTTTATGGTCAAATCATTATTTATTCCAATTAAGTGTTGAAAAAGAGACCAGCTTGAAGATGTTTTTTTTTTTTTAAGATAAAACGTCAAAGAAACAAAATAAACCGCCATTAAAAAAGCTTTCAATTTAAGCATTGCAACAACAACAATAACGAAAAAAAGAAAAAAAGGATCAGAATCTTCTAGATTTTTTTTTTACGTTTATTTACTAGAAAACGTCAAAGTATTGTCCATCGTTATGCGGGAAACAGAATGTCGTATCTACAACAGTTTTGGTTTTCACATTGTATATATTAAAAATAGTCCGTCGTGGATCCGTCATGATCTGTGTAGTCTAATTGATAATGTCCTGCATTCATTTTGTTTTGGTGTATGAATTTCGTATGAATTCGGTCTTGGCTCTAATCAAGTGTACAAAAGAAAAATTGTGTTGCCATAGTCAACATGCTAGTTCCTTTGTAAAGTGTACTAGTATAAAAATGTCTAAAACAGGACGTAAGCCGGACGTAAATTTAAGATTTCTTTTGGTTTACCAGTTGGTGCTGTTAAGAACTTTGCAGATAATACAGGTC
This sequence comes from Xylophagus ater, assembly GCA_963422695.1. Classification (NCBI taxonomy): domain Eukaryota; kingdom Metazoa; phylum Arthropoda; class Insecta; order Diptera; family Xylophagidae; genus Xylophagus; species Xylophagus ater. The sequence continues at coordinate 47,805,332 of OY730480.1, read as the reverse complement.
GTTTGAACAGGCGCTTCCAGCTACTGGTGTTGGTGATATGTTTGTTGCAATATTTAAAAAGGGTAAACTAGAACTCCGGAAAAATGTTATGTCTGCCGTTGTAATTTTGTAGAGAAAACCATTTAGAAAGCGTCACGGTGTTTTTATATATTTTTATTGCAAATAGCAAAGAAGAAATGAAGGAATCCGCTATAACAAATCTAATCGCTAGAGAATGTGCTGATCTGTGGCCTCGTATTGCTTCGAATGCGAGTTTCAATGCTTAAAATTATTATCATTTTTAATTTTTTTTAAAATAAATATTCAAACAAATTCTATGCAAAAATCCAATCAGATGGCCTAATGTCTGAGTGGAATATACTGGATGAGATTAAACATTCCAGTAGCCAAGAGCTTTTAGCGTTGCCTTAAAAAAATGTTGGAATGTATTGTCGATCGTTGTTATGTTGGAAAATCAGCTTATTATCATTCAAATTGATTAATTATCGGTAATGATCGACATTAACTGGTTTCACTAGGTTCTTCATGTTCCAAATTTTTTTCGGTTGACCAAGATTTCGTTTGTCATTCAGATCAAAATCATACAAATGCGGTTTTGTTGGCACACCTCACACCTCAATATACCTCACATCACAACATACTAAACATTAAACCGTATTGGCAGTACAATAATACTCGTATATTTGGTTCTCCGAAAACTTTGTGCCGATTTCCAGAAGATGATATTGGAACATATCTCAACATATTAACATTGTTGGAGAAACAGATTGATTCCTATAAATTTTGTACCTTTTGGAATGAGTACATTTTAGAGAAATGATGCTTTTCCATAAAAGGAAAGGTAAAAATGCGTCGCAAACAACAACAAAAGAATAGGCACTGTTTCACATTGACATTGTTGTACCACTTAATCAAATTCTCTTTTAAAATTTTTTTTTAAATTAACACCTTTTAGGGTCTTGCACCACGTCCGAACCCACCACGGAATTCAACATCACCAGCACCGGGGCCGACATCAGCATTTTTGTCTGCACCTCCTGCAACTCTTCTGTAAGCTGAGCGATCTTCACCATTTTTTGTTGTGTCTGACCGTGCAAGTGCTGATGAGTTTTGATAAGATGCAAGTTTGAAATATTTTCTAATTCTAGATATTTTGGGACATTATAGTCTTTCTTGGCAACAATGACATCTTCTTTGAAAAGACATTCATAAATTGCTATTCGGTTCTGCTTTGGCATAAACATTTTGTCTGTTTCTGATCAACCAACCGGAGAGGAAAAGTACGGCAAGAGTTTCAATTCTTTTGGACTATATTAAATACCAACTTGAGCAGTTTTTTTTGCTAAGAAATCGGAGAAATTTTGGGAAGAATCTTCAAGTTGCATAAAACGCGACACGAAAAAGGTTGTGGAACAAAACGATGACTACATAATTTCATGCAAATAAATAAATTCAGACGTATGATTTTTATTAACATATCATTCTAATTTAGAAATGATGCGGAGAGAACGGAGGTGCAATGAAAAGAAAACCATATTAAGAGAAAGGTTTTCCTCAAGGAAAAATAACTAACAAACATAAAGGTAAGGAAAGTTTGTTTTTTTTTTACCTTCTTGTTCTTTATTGGATCTATTTCGTGTAGGTGTGTACAAATTTTAATCAGAGAAAAATGGTAATAAATATAAAAATTAAAGAAGGAAAACCACAAAGCTACAAGAAAAAAAAACTCATAATCGAATAGTAAATTAAGACATCATTCACTACGCAGGCAGGCTAATCTTTTTGGAACCAAGAAGAGAGACGACGGAAGACACATAAAACGAAAAAAAACGACAACCAAAACCCGATTAAATCAACGCACCAAAAAACAACAACAAAATTTAATGTCCAGCTTTATAGGTTTTCGGTTTTATGTTATTTTTTTTATATTGTATATTATTTTTATTCCATGATGATTTCTTTCGAGAGAAAAAAAACAGTGGCGTAACTAAAAATTAATCTCCTAGAACACTTATACACTTTGTTGGTCGCTTAGATATACAGAACGTATACCGAACCAGTAGAACCAGTGGAACTATTTTAGTCTACTAGGATACTCAATAATTTCTTAGCCTGGGCAAGAGAACGCACTTCTAAAAGGTAAATTTTTTTGTCTTATATTGGTGCAACCTTCATGTCGATAAATCAATTCAGTCTTTGTTTAGAAGCTATTTGAAGTTGACGTGTCATTCAATTTCCTCAACATGGAAAAAATTGAATATCGTCCAGTGATTAATTTCGTTGTTTTGTATGGCCTACCACTTACAGAAATTCATCCAAAATTGTTAGAAGTATATAAGGATGCATTATCTTCACTTTCCAATGTGAAAAAATGGACTGCCCTTTTAAAATCTGGTCGTATAAGCCTCGAAGATGATCCACTCTCAGGTCGTCCAAAAGTGTATCAACAGCAAACATACAAAAAATACAGGAGATTATTTTGGAAGATCAACGAGTGACTATAGATGAGATAACTGACACATAGGCATCTCACATAGATCAGTACATCATTTGATATTTTCACCCTCAAGTTGATTCGTGATCATATATGCAAAGCTGCGCAAGTACATGAAAATGATACTATACACCTCCCATATCATGTGGATTGCGGATACCTTGAGAGTGCAAGGATAAATGGATACTTCCCTCCGGAAGGATTCGTTTATCTCGATAGAAAAGGCTATATACAGGATCATAATCATATACCATCGATATATCATATTTATCGTCACTCGAACGATAAAAAGATACTCTATAACCCAAGACATATAGAGGAACATGGCGAGATTTTCCACAGATATATCTTATCGAGATAAACGATTGAATCTAAATCACGAAAAATACTGGTGGAGATAATTTTTCAAATATAAAGTCAAATAGAGGTCCAAAACTATTGATGCAGAAAAAATAAGATTTCAACATCCCTTCCCGACCCTACGCCTCCCCCCCAGAGCACAATAGCACTTGAAGAGGTCTATGGGAACATTGGAAGTCATAATACTTCGAACTTCCTTATAGACTTCACTGAAAGCTGTGATGCTCAAAGTAGCTGTCCTATGTCTATGTATTGTCCTATATGTTATTTATTTAGGCTAAGTTTTAAAATAAATAAAGAATATGAATCGATGGAGGCTTTTTCAACCCCTTTTTTTCACCTAAAAAAAAAATATATATATATATAATTATACTCAAAAGAGAAATAAAATTATAAATAATAACCGAAAATAAGTCATAAGATAAAATGAATTTCATAGATATAAGCACAGTAGCCGTAAGACAGCCTTAAGCTTAAATTTGTAATTAGTTCTTTAAAAACATTTATACTTGTAGTTTTAAGTTACAAATAAGAATATAATGAATTGGGGAATAAAATTATATATAAACTAAAAAACGAGATCAGTACATCACATCTTAGCTGAAGCTTTAGGTTTCAAAAAGCTTTGTGCAAAATTTGTGCCGCAAAAAACACCTTCGAATGCTACTTTCTCAACAACATTTGGACAGTTTTAAAAAGGATAAAATGGATTTCGTACGTCAATTCATCACTATGGATGAGACTTGGGTCCACCACGATGATCCTTAATCGAAACAAATAGCTAAAAGAGGTCACAGCAGCGTATAGAGACAGTGTTTTTCTTGTCGAGGCTGAAAAATTATTAAGTACCCTATTACGCATAAATGAATACCGAACCGGTCTGATTGTGTTTTTATTAACTTTAAGTTTCGTACGGACTAAATCAGACCGAACTGATTTGGTTCGCGCATACACGTGCTGATATATTACGTATACATGGAGAATCAAAAGATCCGTGGAGTTGAGATTGGTTTTAAATTTGCATTCGCATTTATCGATACAGAGGATTTAAAATATCGAATTTAAATCGAGTTGAAATGTTGAGAACACAAAAATGGCTGAACCGGTTAGATTAAATTTCAACGTTGAAGATGATTTTTATGTTATTGAAGTTGACGCTGCTCCGTTCTTCGAAACATAATCTGAACAGAAAAACGTTTAACTTTGAGAGATGATTGCTTTCACGAATTGGTTATTATTGTGATGGAAAAGTTAGCAATTAGAAAGTTTTTAAAAAACGATGAATTTAAATCTCTTTTGTAAGGTATTTCGATAGTATAGTAAGGACTGCTGTCCTTCAATCAAAGAAAACTGTAGCCAATTTTATTATTATTGTTTTTCGCATAGTGTATCCTATCTTCTTTCTTTTCATAATCTTCAATAGTTCTTAAAGCAAACTAGTGTCTTCATAGCTCAAGTCGTTAAAAGTTTATTATTAGTACTGTTCGATACATTTTAAAAAGGTCCAGCTTTTTCTAACCTTTGAATAAAAATCCCGGTTATTATAAGAACAAAATTGAATTTATACAAATTTTATAATTATTTTTTGTTCTCATTTCGCACCCTCAAGCATCTTTGATCCGCTACTGATTTGAAAATAAGCTTTTAAATAAGAAACGCTTTTTTTTTCTTCTTAAATTTTATGCTTAAAAAATCCTTATACCAACTACGAAAAAAAGAAAAATCGTGCATTATTTTTCATATAAAACCAATTTTTTCTTCATCTTCTCCACATTTTAAAATGAAAAGCATAAAAAAATTTTATGTTTTATTATCGTTTTCGTCGCCATTAATAAAAACGAAAAAAAAAATCAAATTTCTCAAATTACATACAATGACCAACAGCAGCAGCAGCACCACAAATTTTGTAGCAGCCAACTTAACAGCATTTAAGAAAAGCAAAAAAAAAAACAGGTAATTCAAGCGAATTTTTTGACAAATTAAATTTACCCCAAAGATAAAATGAAAAAACCAAATCAGAGAAGAAAAAAAAGACCCACGAAAAAAAATTAATTTTTGAAATGATTTTGATGAAATTTGATTCGTTTTAGTGTTTTTTGTTTTGTATTGTTTTTGTAAGGGAAATCTAAGATTCAAACCCTGTCAAATAGAATGTATTTGGTGAGGGAAAATATCTCTGTCCGAGTGAAACGGATATATAAATGCGTTGTCGACAAAACATTTATTGATTGACTGATTTAATTTCATTTTCATATACCATCGAAGAAATAGGAAAAGGTGAACGACGGGAATTTTTCACTTGAGTTAATTTACTTATTATAAATAAAAAAACAACAAACAAACAAAAATCAAGATATTTAATGAACCAAATCTGGAAAGGAAATTAATTAATTACAAATTTCTTATAAAATTGATTTCCTTTTCCGCGCAATTGGATTAAAACGACAAAAAAAAATAAAAAATCGTTTAATAAAACTTTATCGACGTTGAAATTAGCTCCGAAAATAAAAAAAAAAACCTATAGAAATAGAACTAATTATTAATAATGAATTTTTTTTCCTGACGAAATTTTTTAAGATCCCTGAACGCCAAAAGTTTTATTATTTATATCATCGAATAATGCGGGAAGCAGATGAACGGATCCACGACGGAGATTCTCGGTTTTCAGTTTTCAGATTGTATTAAAAATAGTCTGCCGTGGATCCGTCGCGTTCTGTATAATCTAATTGAAAATGTATACTATATATTTAAAATTTTCATGTATCCGTCGTGGATCCGTCATTCTGTTTGGACCTTAAATTCAAAAAAGTATCTTTTTAACATAACCACCCCGATTCTGTGATCCGACGTTGCGTTCGTTTATTCGATTTTCGTTCGATCGAATCAAATTCTTATTCCTGGATTCGCCAAACAGTCCCCTTGTTCGATTGCGTGAAATGTGTAGCAACGCATAGCAAAGTATTCGAATCTCCTCCATTTTTGCTATTTTGTGATTCGGCGGAAAGACATTTTTGAGGTAAAATCACTCGCTGTAATTTTCTCGCGTTTGAAGTTTACGATGTATGAAGTTTTATGATGAATTTGTTTTATTAGATTTATAATGAATGAAAAATAAAATGCTTTATTTAAAACCATAATTTATTCAAAAAAATATGATGAATATCACTTTTTTTACATATTTAAAAGCAGTTTTACTAAGCCGGAAGCTAAGAAAGTTACTAAAAACTTTTTTAAATTTTTTGATTTCTTTTACTCTTACGTTTCTGTGGTTAATTCCATTATATCGGATAAATCTCTTAAATAAATTTTTCTATTGCAAAGTGAATTGATTTTTTCACGCCATTTTTACTTTGAAAATAGTAAAATCACTACAAAATACGAGGAACTAAACTGCTTGACAATCCATTGGTATATGGCGCTTATCATGTATTATGCGTTGCAAATGTGAGATAAACTTCGGATTTAAGAATAGCGATTGTATGGCGAATCGAATCGAACGCGTTTGGTTTCAGCTTGAAACGTCGGATCACAGAATAGGGATGAACAGTTTTAGCCAATTCTAACCTACAAACATGAAGTCTGGCTACAGGAAAAAAAACACAAAATTACCATCCATATTACATATATCCAAATACGCATTAGCAAAATAAGAAAAATAGCAAAGTTTGAAGGTGTGAGAAGAAGAGCCAAGATTCCAAAAATGACAATGGGCAGACCATATATTGCTATAACGAATAACTATCAATAGACAAAAAGCCAAGAGATAGCCTGAGGAAAGTAGGCAGACAGTTTTCAATGTGGTGATATGATCTCGAGAAAAAGATATGCAATATAGGAACAAACTGCAAGAAATAGAGATCAAATGGAAAACAATGGGGAGGCTTATTATTTTAGTATGTAAAGAATTAAGCTTTTATTATTTACTAGTACCGGCCATTGGTCGAAATTCGACCTAATAAAATTAAAATATCGCTTGCAATAATTAAAAGTTAAACTTGTGAATTTCAATATGATATCCTTATTCTCACACTTATGTATTTACAAATCCAAACATCAATGCTTTTTTCAATTGTTTTCTTGAATTTGGTCCAGAAAAATAAACAGCTGTTTTCTATATAATTCTGAATCAAAAATTTCTAAAACATTTCAGTTCTTTCCGTTTCCTCACTACACAAATTCGTATAGCACACAACAGCTCTGTGTGCCATATATTTTGTTGTTGTTCCCATATAAATATATGGGAAACTTTCACCTGTTAAACCTGGCCCAACGACCATATATCAACATACTTTTTGTGTTTAAACACTTGCCCTCAACAATAGCTTTCCATCGATATATACCATATATTAAGCCACATCTTTTGTTAGAATACGAATAAAAGGGAGGTAAATGTTTGTGTTGGCCTGTTTATATATAGCAGATTAGTTAGAACTATATACATTCCGTCTAAAAAAGCCCGGTAAAAAGTATGAAAATTGTTTTTTGTCATTAACTTAGTATCAATGTACCTAATTGTCACATAGAGATTCGGCTTGATCTGTTAACCAATTTGTTTACAGATGTTGGTTTTGTTAGTTGAGTTCAAGTGTGCTCTGCGATTTTAAAATGATGAAAAATATCGAACAAAAAGTTTTCCTCAAATTTTGTGCTGACAACGAAACATATTGTGCTGGATCATTGAATATGTTGCAAAAGTCCTACTGTAAGTCAATCATGTTGACTGTTTTTTTTGACTATCGTGGTGTTATCCACACGAAATTACTTCCGGAGTGGCAAACAGTCAACAAGCAATATTATCTGGGCGTTATGAAGCGTTTGAGAGAAAATGTTCACCGGAAAATTCCAGATTTATGAAACTACAATTTTTGGATTTTGCACTACGATAATGCGCCGTCTCACACATCGATCGTTGTACGCGAATTTTTGATCTAAAACTCAAGAAATATCATCAAGCACCGTATTCGATAGATTTGTTTCCGTGTGATTTTTTCCTGTTCCCCGGGTTGAAATTATCACTTCGTGGAACACGTATTGAGTTCATTGAAGTCATAAAACAAAATTCGCAGAAGGTACTGGAAGGCTGTACTGGAAAGTGCCTATGAGAAGTGTTTCGACGATTGGATTAATGGTTGGTATACCATATATGTATCGCATCAAATGGGGCCTATTTTGAAGGCGACAATATCAATTTAAACGATTAAACTAGTTGTTTGTATTTTATTTAACAAATTCTGGTACTAATTTCAATTTGACTGAATGTCTAATATTAATATTAACATTATTTGAATTTTAAATAAGGCTGTTGAATAAAGCTATATATAATATAGTAATAATAAAGCGAGTCAAACCTAAACGTAAACCATTCAACAAGAGGCAGCCACTTAACCACACTGACACGTATGAGTTTTTCATTTGCTTTTCAGAACTTCTATAAAATTTTGAATAAATAGCATGGAGGGATCATAAACATAAAGATCACGTAATTCCAAACACTAGCATTTATTATAATCTATTTTCTTTCCGATAAACCAAATTATTTCCATTTTAAAATCAGGAATTGTTTGCGGATTGTTTTTGTAGAACCTGCCCTTTTTTACATAGCACCAAAGAAAGTATTCTAATCGGTGTTACCATTTTGCGGAGATAACTCGTTCAGGAAATTTCGAGTTAACGTATAGTTCAATTACTCCTCCGGCCCACAAAGCGCAAAAAAATAATGACGCCTTTTTGGATACATTGGATGTTCTTGAATCACTCTTGGATTTTCCTCGCCCAATATCCGGGGATTTTCCTTATTAACGTATCCTCAAACGTGATGCTGTACTGTACGATTTACCACTTTAATAATTGGCAATAATAGTAGTTTAAAAATGTCAAAACAAGAAAAAAATACAAATTGTCTGTCAAATGAACTATCAAAAAATCCACTTCCTTGTGGAAAACCCTACATTATGTATGTTATACATATGCAAAATATTGGGTCAAGGAAAAAGTTTTTTCCAATAGATGGCTTTAGAGTCGCATAACTTTAGTTCTAACCCAATCAAGCGCGCTTGAAAGGTGACATTTCATAGAATATATTTTTAAAAAAATTGTGAAATTCAGTCAGAAGTAATTGCAGTAATTAGGGTTTGAAAATGAGCCAAAATGCTGAAAAAAATTTCTATATTTTACAATATCACTTCGACCAAGGCGATAAAGCTTCGGCGGTTTGTGAAAAAATTCGTAGTGTTAATGTTGAAGATGCTCTAAAAAGCAGCAGCACGTAAATGCTTTGCTCGTTTCCAATTTGGAAATTTCGATGTTAAAGATGCGCCACGCTCTGATAGACCAATCATTACAAAAGTATATGAAATTCTCCAAAAAATTGAAGAAGTTCAGCACATTTCATTTTATGACAGTGCTGAGGAACTAATCGATGAAAAAACAATTTGGAACCATTCGCGTAAGGCTGGATACAAAAAGAAGCTCGATATTTGGGTCCCGCATGAATTATCAGTGAAAAATTTAATGGACCGAATTTCCATCTGCGAATCGCTGCTGAAACGAAATGAAATCGACCTATTTTTGAAAAGATTGAAAACGGGTGATGAAAAGTGGGTCACATACGACAATAATGTATGAAAAAGATTGTGGTCCAAGAAGAATCGAGCTGCACAAACGGTGGCAAAGCCAAGACTAACGCCACGTAAAGTAATGCTTGCATCATGCACTTTTCCAATCTGGCCAACCGACGCTTGACTCCACTCTGTACTGTCAACGACCAATGCTATAAAAGCACACAATTGAGGTAAAGTGACCACAATTGATCAATGCCAGACCACACACACATCTTTAATTACTAGGCAAATTGAGAGAGCTTGGCTGGGAAGTTTTGATACATCCATCGTATAGTCCGGATCTTTCTCCTTCCGACTACCATTTGTTTCGGTCTCTGGAGAATTCCTTTAATGGTATAAAGCAGACTTCAAAAGAGGCCTATGAAAATCACGTGGTTCAGTTATTCGCCCAGAAATCCCAGTACAGTAATGGTTTTACCAGAAAAATGGCAAAAGACTATCGATCGGCATATATTTGGTTTAATAAAATTCATTTAAAATGTAATAAAAATGTGTTTGAATGTTGGTGAAAAAACGCCACGAACATCTTCCTTGATCCAATATTAACAATATTTAATATAAATACGCCATCTACCATGCCTAACGAAAAAATGTTAATTTTTGTTGATTTATATTTCGTTTTTATTTGGATATTTGCTTGTTTGTTTAAAAAAAAAATTCTGCTACCTGTACTGGGCTTCTGATGCGCCATCTTAACAAGTAACAACCAACAACAAAAGTAACGAAGAATTTCGAAACGAAATATTCATCTCTTTCGAAGAAATGTTTACTTAAATAATATCATTTTATTTGTTGTGCGCGTTTGCGCAGAACGCTTCAATATACGCTTAGTTTAAAATTTAAATAGCAAAACAGAAAAAAAAACAAAGAAACTGGTTGTGAGAAAGGGATTTTGGGTTGATGTCGATGATTATTTAAAGAGCGTTTTTTTCCTCATCATTTTATAAGCCCCTATGGTAGATACTAGGTGTAGGTGTATAAGTTTTCTAGGCTATATAGGCTGTATAGAGAATCAAAAGTTATATCGGCTTATGCTAGTCCATGTACAAGAAAACCCAATAAACGCGTTATCGTATTTTGATGAAATTTACAATGTGACTCAAAGTATTTTAACTATAGAAGGTTATCAACTCCGGTCCACTACAATGAAATAATGCGTTGATGACGTCACTTTAATTCAGATTTTTTTTAGATCTCTTTTAAAACATTCCCTTTCAAAATGAATTGAACATATTTTACCATGCCGCGACCAATAATCTTTTGAAATCTTACAAAATTTCAACGATTTTTTCCTTGTTGTTTCGTCTTTGAGAAATCCAAAACGACTTTTTTTCTCACATTCAAGCAATTCGGAACACTAAAATTTCTATTAACCATTTTTTTCTCTAATTGAATCACTTAACTCACAATTTCCGTTTAAAAAGAAGCACAATTCAAGCAAACCAATTTTGGTTTATTTGACAACTAGAATGCGGCGCGTCAATGACGTCAAGATAACACACACACATCTAAATAATGTGCACGAATATAAGGCGGAATATATCATTTTCTATAGTTAAAGCACTTTGAATGTGAGTTGGTTATTCCTTAACTGTATTTGGTATTGTATTTCACCAAAATCGATCAAGGGAAAGCGAAATTAGAAACTAAAAAATTAGGTTGAGCACAAATTTTTGTCAATTTGTTGTGGTTTTTCATATTTAATTTGGTTAAATTATATTTACAAACGTTGATTATATAAATAGATGATATTATCATAATATAATAATATTATTATGTTAAATTTCAGTAAAAATAAGTCTAAGGAAAAAGAAATAATTGTAGGAAAAAATATGTCTGTTCATATCGCTTTTCTTTGAAGTATAATACTCGAAAAACTAACATATCGATTTGATTAAAATTTGCAGAAGAGATTTATACTATTAGGTCGTGGTCGTAGACTACCAAGGATTTAGAGTAAATCTGAAAAAGAGGAAACAAAGTCATCCAGAAAAAAAAGCATTGGAATATTATTAGTTTAGACCGCTTAGGATCATGAATGAAAGAATATAAGATAACGCCAACCAAATTGTTTTTTTTTGCGCACCTATGTTACTTCATTTGTGACCCGAAATATATTGTTTGTGTGAAAAATCACTATTCTATATGATGTCATAAAAGTATGAAAAAAAAATATATTCGAAATGGCCGACATGCGTACGGCATAATCTTGTATTCTTTCATTCATCCTTTAGAGACTATGAGTTCTATTTCTATTGTAAGATCATTAAAAAATCAACTATATGCCGATTTTGTTTCCATACTTTTTCCGGATAATTTCAGTTTTTCTTTTTCACACATCTCATTTTTTTTTGATACTAACTTAACTAACCGAATAAAATCTGTTCAGTAAATATTTAAATATTTGTTTGGAACAAAATAAATTTATTGACTTTTAAAGAAAATATATTTGATTTTTGTTGTTTCTGTTTTGTATTTTTCTTGTATTTACCAAATGAATTTTATGGGTGTAGTTTTTTTTATTATATATTTTGTTTTAGTTTACGGAAAGGCGATTAACTAGATAAGGACAAATTATTTTTTTACTTTTTTATGGTAAGTACTACCAGAGGGTATATTAGTTTTGTCACTCCATTTGTAACACATCGAAATAATCGTCGTAGGAAGGTTTTAATGGTATGGTTGTGTCGGGAATCAAAAGTTATATCGATTTATGCATGTCCGTCTATCCGTCCGTCCCTATACAAGATAACTCAAAAACGCGTTATCCGATTTTGATGAAATTTAGAATGTGAGTTGCTTATTCCTTAACTTGGTTTCGTATTGCATTTCAGCAAAATCGATCCAGGGCAAAGTTATAAACGAAAAACCAGGGGACCAGAAAGCTTTGTCGTTTTTTTGTTTATGGTTTTTCGGATCTAATCGGAAAATTTGTGAGTCAGTTTTATTGAAATTAACTACCTAAATAGACGATATCATGTTCAATTTCAATCAAGTCGGTCCAAGGATAAGGGAGAATGAAATAATCCTATGAGAATTAACCCTCTCTATAAAGTTTTTTTGATGTACTTTAAAAACTAATACACCGATTTGAATAAAATTTACAAGTTAGACTTACGCTATCAGGGTCTAGGTTACCTGCAAATTGGAAGAAATTTTGAAAAGAGGAAACAAAGTTATGAAGAAAAAACCTTGAAATAATGTTAGTTTTGACAGTTTTTCTGTCCCATTTCTACCATAGCGCATCAAAAAATCGGCTATAGGCCGATTTTAACTTACTATATGTTTCTGATAGGATAATATTTACACATGAAAATAACCTGTAAATAAAAAATTTGATCGCGGTCATTAAAAAATTTTAGAAGAAATAAATATTGATTTCTAAAATCTATAATTTGTATTTCAAAATTGTCGTAAAAAATTTAAAACTTAACAATTCTAAAGCTCTGAGTCCAATGAGTGCCACGCATTTTTGACGCACGTACATAATTAATTTAAACAAAATTGATTGACAAATTTTCCATTTAAACCCGAAAAACCATATTAAAAAAAACGACAAAACTTTCTGATCACCCTGGCTTTTGCTTAATAACTTTGCTGCCCCTCAGCCGATTTTGCTGAAATGCAATACCAAATCCAACTACGCAACAACCAACAAACGTTCTAAATTTCATCAAAATCGGATAACGCGTTTTTGAGTTATCGTGTATGCGGACAAACGGTAGTACCTAACATATATTTATATATAGGGAATTCTTTCAGAATTTTGGCTCATTTTCAAAACCCAAATACCGGAATTACTTCTGCCGAAATTTCACAATTTTTATCTTATTCTATGAAATGTCGCCTTTTAAGCGCGCTATAATATAACTTGATAGGATTAGAATTGCTAAAGTTACACGACTCTAAAGTCATCTATTGGAAAAGAAACGCCACGAACTTTTTACTTAACTCAATATTTCAAGGTTTTTTCTCCATAACTTCGTTTCTTTACTCTCAAATTGGCTGGAATCGACAGGTAGGCTGGAGCCTAACAGCATTAACACGTTTTGTAAATATTATTGAAATCGGTGCATAACTTTTTAAAATACGTTGGAAAAGCTTTATGAACAGACTTATTTTGCCTTACGACTATTTTTTTCTCCACTATCCTTGAAGTGATCATAATGAAATTTACCACGATATTCTCTATTTATGTAGCCAACCCATGTATATAATTTAAACAAAATTGCTCCATAAATTTTCAAATTAAGTCCGAAAAACCATATAAAAAAAACGACAAAGTTTTTTGTCTGGTCACGCTGGTTTTTGCTTAATAACTTTCCTCCCCCCCCCCCCGGTCGATTTTGCTGAAATGCAATACCAAATCCAGTTAAGGAATAAGTAACTTATGTTCTAAATTTCATCAAAATCCGATCACGCATTTTTGAGTTATCTTGTTTACGGACGGACGGACGGACGGACATGCATAAATCGATATAACTTTTGATTCCCTACACAACCATACCCTTACCCTACACTTAGTGACAAAACTAATATACCCTCTGCTAGTACCAACCATAGGGCATAAAAATATAGGGCAGCTTTCCTTATTATCACCTAGCGATAAAAATACCACTATCAGTATTAATATGTTATGTGTTAATTTAGTAGGTATTAAAATAATTCGTTAGTAAAAATTGATATTAGTACATACTTCAACAACGCATGTATTACGAAACAATTAATACAACAGAGATTCCAAAAAGTATAAAGGTTATTTGAAACTTTTCTTTAGTTCCCTTTTTCCCCACATGAAAATCAAAGACATGGGCATACGAATTAAGCTCTCTACACAAGCTCGTCAGAGGCTCTTGCATCCCGTAATTAGTGTGGTGATAAGGAATGGTTAGGACGCTTTTAGATATAGAATTGTGGAGTTTCGTCTGAAAGAATAATAAATACAATGAAAGCAGCACCACTTTGTTCCAAATTCTGTCTTTCTTTCCTTTTTTTTCTTTTATTCTTTTCATAGGCTTTCAGAACAATAACACTTGCTTTAATTACTGTAAGTATCTTTTTATTAACCATTTTGAATCACTTTTATTTCACAAAATAAAATCGTCTACCAACTTCAGACTTTCAATGACAAATGTCAAAACAATCACGTGGCGCTCATTGTATCTCAGATGCCACAAAGTAGTGCCACAGAAAAAATGCTTGGCTCTCATTGGACCAAAGTGTAACTTTAATAAAGTGAGGAAAGCTAGCGAAGTAGCCAGAAAAAGCACGTGGCAATAAGTGTGAAAGAATCCGCAAGAGTACATATAGTTTTCATAGGCAAATTCCATTAGGAAGAATCTTATAAATTATCCCTGGAATCTTAAGTTTGGGCACAAATTTTATAAAATTTTACACACACACCAGAAAAAAAAATTAGCGCCAAATTTTTCTTTCTGGAATGTGTGCATTTTTATATAAATTTCTGGCTTAGTTTCTTTGTTTACATTTTAAAATTACCCATTAGTGGTGTTGCCAATATTACAAAATGTTATTCTTTCAAAAAAAAGTCAATTGAGTTGCATGCGCTTTTAAAATATGGAAAATTTGAAAACTTTGAAACAAAATAAATTTAAGTGTTTTGTACCTGGGTGCTTTTCAACATCTGAAAACAGTCAAGTACGGTTTTTTAAATTGCCGACAAATCGGGAACGGCACACATATTTATCAGTTACGTCTTTGTAAAAAAAATAATAGTTAGTATTAGTAGTTTTTCTTATGGCTCTATTTACAAATTCTATTAATCTTTAGTAAGTTGTTATGTTTTTTAATGTATTTATTTCAACAAATTTTTTAATCGTACGAACTTGGGGATTAGGGCTACTGGCGATACCTCAAAAAGAACAAACGAACGGAGGTGATTACCTCTTGGTCGCTTGGAAACATCACTATATTTAATTTGTATTTGTCAATTCCGTAATTATCTAAGAAATCAATGAAAAGACTAAAATTGCAAAGAATGGCAAAATATAAATTTAATTTGTCATTATTGAAAAATTCATTTAAATAGTAACTGGTTTATTAAAGATTTTCATCATTTTTTAAAAAACTTAAACAGTCCGTTTAAAATAAATACATTAATGGCAACACCATCATGGGATCAATTTTTCGAACAAAAAAATAACGAAAATGTGGGATGTCTTTTAAAATCATATGACATCATGTTTCTCTTTCACCCGTATGTACAATTTTTAGTGCTATCTATGTCAGCAGTGGATAGAAAATTGTTTGAAAAAGAACAGGCAAAATTTGAAAAATGGCGGTACAGTAAGGATAGGAAGTTTCGCGACTTTTTTTATTAGTTACACTTTGCATTGGACTCAGGGCTTTAAACACTTCAGATATATGCTTAAAGCAAGCATCATATATTATTTAAATTTTTTTTGTTTCTTCCTCAATTACTTTATTCAAATGCTATAAGAAACGTTACACAATAAAAAAAAAAACCAGCCAACAAAATACTTTACTTCTTCACTGATCTGGTGGAAATAATAATATTAAATATAGTTTATCCTAATTAAACCATGATTTTTATGTAATTGGTTCCATTTAGCAATATCTACTAGAATCTACATAAAAACCTGCTCACACGATTCCAACTTTGACTGTAATAATCAACAAACTCACCATCTGGATTCATCAAATACATTAAAATAGAGTGATCGACAATGTAATCATTATCTGGATCTCACTGGACAAGCACTGAAATAAGCACGAAATGCTTTACAGACTGACTTCACTTGATCCACAGTTCCGGTCAAACCAAGTAATTTTTGTTGAAAATTCTTTAACATATTTGCCTACAACTTCTTTGGAATCACGTTCCGGATCAATAGTAATAAAAATTGGTTAAATATTGTAGTTGGAGTTTGTGGTGATTTATCAATATCTTCAATTACTAAAGCCATTTTTTCAAGCTCATCCGGACAAATATCGGGACAATGTGTAAAATCCGATATAGCAAAATCTTCGGATTTTCTTACATTTCCATCAGAATCAATCAATTCCCAGCGACCACCGATCGCTGCTTTTCCAAGCATACCTTTACGTTCGCGAGGTTGTGCCTCTTATATTTAATTTTTTACATAATACATAAATCCAGGATTGACAGCACAGCAGATTGCAATCACAGAAAAACTTTTCCATGTCATCAGTCCTTTTCCTTTTGATGGATTTTTGGGATCACACGACTTGTAACGTGAAGATTGTTTAATATTATTTAAGGAATTTCGTGAATTCAGAATTAGTGATGACATTTTTATTTTTCAGGTTGGGAAACTTACTTGAAAAACACGCTCCCAAGGAAATGAAACAAATTTGTATACACAAGAAACTCTCGATGATTTGACAGTTCAGTCGACTGACAGTTTATAAAGCAACGATTAAACGAAGCATCTAATGTGGGTGATACTATCAGCATTAGTTTTGGGGAAGTAGGGAAAGAGAAGATATTGGTATACAAAGAAAATTAGTAAAAAAATACCCCCACCTCTTAACCAACACATATAAAATTAAAAGTCAGTAATGCTACTAACTCTTTGGAGAGGGGAACACTCTACAAAGTAATTGTGGAAAGACTTATCATGTTCCGATCTATAGGCGATACTAGATAAACTAATAATCGATTTATATGCATGTCCATCCGTCCGTATACAAGACAATTCAAAAACGCGTTATCCGATTTTGATGAAATTTTAAATATGAATTGTTTATTCCTTAAAGTCAATTTGGTATTGCATTTCAGTAAAATCCATCCGCGGGACGCGAAATTATAAAGCTAAAACCAGAGTGACCACAAAGTTTGGTTATGTTTTTTAACGTTTTTCGAATTGGCAAATTTTTACAGGAACTTTCTCTAAATTATTTACACATATTGATTACATAAATAGGCAAGACTATCTTAGATTTCAGTAAAATCGGTCGAAGAAAAAGTGGAGAAAGAAATAGTTGTAGGAAAAAAAAGCCTGCACATACAGTTTTTTTATGTATGTATTTCAAAAATTAATATACTGATTTGAATAAAATTTTCAGAATAGATTTGTTACGCGCTAAAGGGGAGTCGAGTAAAAAACCCTTTATTTCTTTTTACAAAATTTATTTAGACTTATATTTTTTAATTATAACCTATTATTACTTTAGAACTTCTTGAGCAGCCTCACTCAAGGATGATTATGGCTTGGTCCAAGTTCTTTAGTAAAATAGGGTGTGTGTTTTTAAAATATTTCATAGGTACTGACTACCTACTACAGTTTGTTTCGCTATTTTATAGTAATTTCTTGGCGGTTAAATTAGGGCATTTTTCCCACCAAGAATATTCTATAAAATAACGAAAAGATTCTTTCACAACCGTTCTTACATAAGTACTTGATTTATTATATGCATTTCTTGATGCATTTTGAAATACGGAAAATGCATTGGTCAAAATCAAGTATTTAATTTATTGCATTTTTTTTAAAAACACGGAAAATACAATATAAACAAACAATTCGTTCTTCAATACATTTCGAAATATGGGAAATGTATTGAATTTCGAATTTGTTTGTTTTGTTTTTTTTTTGTGATGACACATTATACCGCACATGTGTTATCGATAATTATTGGGATAGGTCGTAATAATGAGTTGCATTTTGTTGAATAGATAATATATATATATGTAATGTTCAACTCATTATAACACCATACCCCTTATTTGCGAAAGTGGATATTCGTAGAATGAAACTTTCGGTTGTAAGAACGGATTGAAGATTGAATCGTACATTGTTTTTGCTTTACTTGTAGTCTTTATTTATTTTTCTTAAATTAGTTAAGTACTAATAATGTTTTGAATTGTTTGGAAAATTAATTTTCTTACGATTTGTTCTTACTATTTATTTTTATTTACTTATTATTTAATAATATTTTGATTTTTTTTTTGAACTTATTATTTAATAATGTATTTTTTTATTATTTAATATTTAAAATTTTTTTTTTTTTGAACTTGTTATTTAATAATATTTTGAATTTTTATGTATTATATATTTTTGTTTTTTTTTTTCTTTCAATAAAAATAGTAATTTGATATTTATTTTTTTCATGTTTGATTTCATGGTATTGATTTCAGTGAAATTGGTTGATTATTTGTATCTTGTGTTTCTCTTATTTGTTTGTTCTCGTGGATAGGAAGTTTTAGTTGTCTACTAAGGTATAGTTTTCTCAAAGGGAAGATAGCAGTTTTTTCTTTTTTTAATCGGAAAAGGATTTAAGGTTATTGTTATGAATTCTCTTTAGTCTATTTCCAACTCGTATTGTAGAGTTTTCTGGAGAATTTATTTCTATAATTTCGTATGGGCCTGTCCATAATGCTGAGAACTTATTTTTCTTTACTTGATTTTTTAATAGTACCTTGTCGCCTATAACAAATGTTTTTGTTTTGCTGCCTATGTCGTAATATTTTTTAGATTTATTTTTATTATGAATAAGATTTTCTCTTGCGATTTTGTAACTGTTTTGAAGGCGAGCCTTAAGCTCATTGGCGTAATTGTCGGAATTGTAACTGATTTCAGGTTCTCTTCTTAATGAGGATGGTATTGTTGGTGGAAAACCGTATAGTAGTTCGTATGGGGTAAAATCAGTACTTGAATGTGTGGAAGTGTTATACACGAACATTGAGTAAGGTATCCAAGTATCTTAAGTGAGTGGATCTTTGTTGACGTAATGACGTAAGTATTCGGTCAAAGTTCTGTAGCTTCTTTCTAATGCACCATTCGTTTGTGGGTGGTATGGGGTTGTTTGTATTTTTCGTATTTTCAGTAGTTTACATACTTCTGAAAACATTGAGCTTAGAAAATTAGATCCTTGATCAGTTAAAATTATATTGGGGATACCGTGTTTGCAGATAATCTCCTCTGTAAAATGTTGTGCGATAGTTCCTGCTTCTGCATCTTTTATTGCTATTGCTTCAGAGTATTTTGTTAAGTCATCTTGAAAGGTTAACATATATTTATTACCGTTACAGCTCACAGGTAATGATCCTACTATGTCTAGAAATATTTTTTCAAAAGGTTTTGAACTTGTGGTAGTAATTTTCATCGGGATTTTCTCATTTTTTCGAACTTCATTAAGTTGACAAGTGGGGCATTTCCGTATAAACTTTTTTATATCATTAGTCATACCATTCCATCTATAAGTATGTTTTATTCATTTTATAGTACGGTTTTCTCCTTGGTGACCACCTAAGGGTGTATCGTGATATTCCTTTATGATTTTATTTATGTCTTCCGGGTCTGTAAGCGTTATAATTTCGTTTATATAAAAAATAGGCTGAATTGGGGAATTTTGGAATACTTTAGAGCAAATTGACTTTGTTATAAAATAGTGGGCATTGTTTAGTACCTGAATAGAGATACTAATTTCTTTTTCTTGTGTTTTTTCACATGCCGTTCTAAAATTGGAAAAGATTTTCTCCAGTGCTTTTTGGTCTTGGTGTATAGGTGCTTTACCTATAAGGAAAGTAATTTTATCTGCTTTGAATTTTTTTATGTCTCCATTTTTCATGTCTTTAATTTCTTTAAATTTTCCTTCTAGTTCTTTGTTATTTCCACAATAAATAAAATATTTATTTTTTTCTTTTCTTGATTTCAGTAAACAATTCTTGTTTTCCAAAATTATTTTATTTTCTGGATTAATTATGGCTTTACTTCTTGTTACTACCTGAATAATTTTATTTTCCTCTGAGTTGGCTTGAGACAAATTGTTCAATTCCTTAGTTCCTTCTATGATTACTTGGTATGCAAATTGTAATTGATCAGTTGTTTGTACAAGTCCCATTCTATATTGTCGTAATTGACGCAATATATGTGTTACTGAAGCAGAAATTTTTTCTTCTTTTTCGATAATGGCGAGACAACATTCGATTAAACAGAATGTTCCTGATCTACCTATGCCGGCACTACAATGTATTACAGGTGGTCCGACTTCGGTGTTAAACGTACCTGCTTTTCTAACTTCTTTGATAAAATCTAGGAGTTCAATAGAGGAATTTGGGATGTCGAAATCAGGCCAATTTTTGTAGTGAAAGTGTGTAATTGTTTTACTTCCTTTTGATTCAATATTTGTAAGTTTGAAGGTTCGTTTTGCGTAAGTTGTGTATTCTTCATTTTTTATATATTCGACTGTGAGATCAACATCTGTTAAATTCAAAATATATTTCTTTTCAAAATTTTTTGGCCAATACTTGTCACTTTTTATTTCACTATTTTCGAGTAGTTCGTTTAACATGATTATTGTTTTTGAATTTTGCTCCCATATCATTAACCAGAAATGACTTATGGTTTCTTTAAGAGGTTCTTGGGTTAGTATGTATTTTCGCTCTGCTTTATTCATATTGATTATACTACTGATTACATACAGTTTTTCCATGATGGATTTTTATTCGAGAATGATCGTAGGGGACTATATTAGGATATCGATTAAGTGTTTGATTTTTGGGTTTTTGAGATTCTTTCGACGAGATTGATTTTTCTTCTCTTTCTCTATCGCATATTTTGTTAATTTCTTCAAATATTTTATTCCATTCTTTATTGAATTCGATGTCGTTGTATTCTTTTTCGATATGACTTATGTTATTTTGATTAAAGTTTTTAATTTTTATTCTGCTTAATGCATCTGCGTTGGAATTAGCTTTTCCCGGTTTGTACACAATTTTGTATTCGTATTCCTCGAGTTTTATTCTCCATCTCATTAAACGAGAGGTAGGGTCTTTCAGACTCATAAGCCACGTAAGCGGTTTATGATCAGTGATAATAGTGAATTTTCTACCGTAAAGGTAGGGTCGAAATTGTGTTACTGCAAATATAATTCCTAATAGTTCTTTTTCGATAGTTGAATATCGTGTTTCTGCACTATTAAGAGTTCTGCTTGCATAGCAAATTGGTTCATCGTGACCTATTTTTCCTTGCGATAGTACCGCTCCAATCACTGGCATCAGAGGTTACTAAGAATTCTTTATCATATTGGGGATATTGTAATAAGGGGGCTGTGATTAGTCTTTGTTTTAGTTTGCTAAACGATTCGTCGCAAAAGGCATCCCATTTAAAGTTTTCACCTTTTTTTAATAATTTGGTCAAAGGTTTTGCTAATTTAGAAAATTCTGGGATAAATCGTCCTACGAATCCGAGAAAAGCTTTAATATCTTTCTCCTTTCTTGGTACTGGGTAGTTTTTAACTACCTCTATCTTACTAGGGTCCGGTAATACACCGTTTTCTCCAACTGAGTGTCCTAGATATTGAATTTGTTTACTAGCGAAATGACATTTCTCGGGTTGCAATTTAAGGTTATTTGATCGTAATCGTTGTAATATTCTTATTAACTTTTCATTGCGATCTTGTAAATTATACCCGTGTACTACAATGTCATCCATGTAGACAAAGCATTCAATTCCCTGAAGACCAATAAGTACTGTATTCATTAATCTCTGAAAAGTAGCTGGGGCGCGTTTTAGACCGAATGGCATTCTATTATAATGATAATGTCCATATGCGGTACTAAACGCGGTTTTTTCTTTGTCGTTTTCACTCATCGGTATTTGATGAAATCCATTTGCCAAATCTAAGGTGCTAAAGTATTTAGCTTTACCAAACTGATCTAGAATATCAGTTATGTTTGGTAATGGGAATGCATCTCCAACAGTGATTTCATTTAAACGACGAAAGTCAACAACTAACCTCCATTTTTTGTTTCCAGATGAATCAGATTTTTTCGGTACAAGTAGTAAAGGTGAATTCCACGGACTATTACTTGGTGAAATTATACCTTCTTCTATTAGTTTGTCGATTTGTCTATTGATTTCGGGTCGATGTGCTTGTGGTAGTCTATATGGTTTTACATTTACAATCGGTTTGTCAGATAGAATTGAAATTGTATGATTAATTGCATTGGTGCATGTTAGATAATCTCCTTCTAAGTAAAATACATCATTAAATTCTCGGCAGATATCATAAATGGATTTTGATTCTTCTTTATTGCAATGGCTTAGATTGATTTCGTTTTCTAATCGACTTAAACGATTTTCTATCGGGTCGTGCTCCGTATTCAAGCTTAAAATTATATTATATTATATTTATTTAAATGTTCGACTCGTGGTTTTAGCTCGTGAATATCTATGTATTCATAGCTTTTGTTTGAGTTTAATATTGGTACTTTTGCGTACCCGTTTTGGTCTGTTTTCACTATTACATTTCCTAAATATACGCCCTGTTTTATTTCTTGATTTGACAAAAATAATTCACCTTTAGTATCTGTTTTTATGATCACTATGATCTGAGAGCGTGCAGGAATTCTAGTTTCCTTATTTGCACACATAGCTCTCGTTTCAGATGACTTAATAACTTCTTCAGTTTCGATTACTGAATTAATTTTTGTATTTTCTCCGATTTTTTCGGGTATTGAAAAAAAATTTGTAGTATTTTTTGGTTTCAAGTTTTTGTCATAAGATTGTACAGGTTGTTTTGGAAATGCGGAAAACATAACATTTGCTTCGAATAGTCAATACTACATTCGAAGTTGTTTAGGAAATCATGTCCTAAGATACCATCGTAACTTAATAGTAAGTTATCTTTTATTATTTGGAATGAATGTTTGATAGTTTGATTTGATATGTTAATATTGGATTCGGCCGTACCGATTGTGGTAATGGTTTTACCTGCGATTGATGATATTTTGATGGTTTGGGATTGATTTATAAAAGTTTTGCCTAATGTAGAAGAGGCTTTATGGAGTGAAACTTCGGCACCTGTGTCTATAAGAAAAGTACTTTTCCCTGATTTGGATAAGTCATTTTCTAACGTTACTGTAAGATCTTTGTGGTAACGTTCAATTGGATCTTAATTGGTTTTGTATATTTTATTTGTGGTGCACGTCGGCTTCCACTATTATTTGATCTAGGCGGGACGTGAATTGATTGGAGGTTCCATCCCGCCCGTGGGAGTTTCCCGATTTAGTTTGAGTTTTTGCGATACTATCTGTAGTAGTGAAGTTTACTCGTCTGTCCACTGAGTTTTGGTTTCTTTCGTAGTTGTTGGTTCGGGGTCTGAAATTCGCGTTATTGATCCGCGGGTTGTTGTTATAAGTTGGTATGTTGTTTCGAGGGTTTTTATTATTTGGGTTATTATTATTTCTCGCATTGAAATTCGTGTTGAAGTGTGTATTTTGTGGTCTTTGTATTCTGAAAGGGGGAGGTTGTTGTGGAATTGGTCGCTGAGAATTGTTGTTGAACATTCTTGTTCTACATTCAGAAATGTGATGATTGGGTCTCTTGCAATAAGAGCAAAAAATGTTTCGGAATTCATTTTTAATATTTCTGTTTTTTATAGAGAGACATTGTTCCTCTGTATGTCCATTATTGTTACATTTGGAACAATGTTTGGTGTTACTTATATTCTCTGTTCTATCTGCTTGTTCTATAGCATAATTTATGGCTTCTTCAAGAGAGTTTTTGTTTTGATATTTCGTTAATAATTTGATGTGTTCATTAACAAGGCCTTCGTCGAATGCTCTTTGCGCTAATTTTTTATTTTCGGAAATTAACAGGTTTTGTAAAGTTTCGTTAGATTGGGTATTTAGCGTAACTTCATTGAGCAGTGAAAGGAGTTTTTTGGTTCTGAATGAATAGTCAGATACGGTTTCCTTAGGTTTTTGTTTAAGAGAAATTGTCTCGTTTTGTAAAGATAATCGAGATCTTTTTTCTAAAAACTGGTCTTGGAGAAGTTTTTTTAATTCGTCCCAACTGTTTGTCGAATTATATTTTACCACCTCATAGGCTTTTCCTGTTAATTTGGTCTTTATTAATGTTAAAAGACAAAGTTTCTCGGGTTCACTAGAAGAGGACGAGATGAATAGCTGACAACACATTAAAAATCGATGTAAATCTGTTGTGTTGCCATCATATTCAGGAATAAGCGTTGCAGCATCCCTTATGTTTAAACCAGGAGTAGGAGTGTCCCGTAAGGGAGAGGGGGAATTGGTGTCTGTAGCCATTCTGCTTTGACTTCTGGTGAGGGGACCTATGTCGAATTTTATGGATTTTTCACGAAGAGAAATTTACAAAGCACAACCGATTAAACTCTTTAATCAATATATATATTCCCGTTTTTTTTTCAAAAGAAAAAGATTTCTATATATATATTTTTTTTTATTATTATATATTTTTTTTTCTACAGGAGAACTCTATATATATATTATTTTTTTTTTTATTACAATTTCCTTATATCTATTCACTTTGGTATATAGATAGATATGTATGTATATGTGGTTGTGTTAAAAAAAATTGACTTACTGCTTCGTGTTTTTGTTTTTTTTTTCTGCTTCTGTTGATTTGTTGGTCCTTGTTGTCGTGTTGTCGTTGTTGTTATCCTTCTTCTATTTGTAGTTTAGTGGGCACGCTCCTCCCGCAATATGTTGGCCAGGAATCGAACCTCTGACTCTTTTTTTTTCTGTTGTTCAACTTTTCTCACTTTTCACACACTTTTTTTTTGTTTTCACAAACTTTTCACAATTTTTCCGTTTTAGTTTTTTTTTTTTTTTTTTAACGAGTGGCGCCACAATTATACGTTCGTATTTAAAAGGAATTTGTATGAATTGACCGGTTTTACTGGCGTCAATTTTTTTTAGATTGTATTATGATTTTTTTATATTTTCGTTATTATTATATTTTTTTTGTAATTTTAATTAATTTTTTGGGGTGACCGGTCTTACAAACCTGTCGTCACAATCCCACCGCTGCCACCAAATTTTGTTACGCGCTAAAGGGGAGTCGAGTAAAAAACCCTTTATTTCGTTTTACAAAATTTATTTAGACTTATATTTTTTAATTATAACCTATTATTACTTTAGAACTTCTTGAGCAGCCTCACTCAAGGATGATTATGGCTTGGTCCAAGTTCTTTAGTAAAATAGGGTGTGTGTTTTTAAAATATTTCATAGGTACTGACTACCTACTTCAGTTTGTTTCGCTATTTTATAGTAATTTCTTGGCGGTTAAATTAGGGCATTTTTCCCACCAAGAATATTCTATAAAATAACGAAAAGATTCTTTCACAACCGTTCTTACATAAGTACTTGATTTATTATATGCATTTCCTGATGCATTTTGAAATACGGAAAATGCATTGGTCAAAATCAAGTATTTAATTTATTGCATTTTTTTTAAAAACACGGAAAATGCAATATAAACAAACAATTCGTTCTTCAATACATTTCGAAATATGGGAAATGTATTGAATTTCGAATTTGTTTTTTTTTTTTGTGATGACACATTATACCGCACATGTGTTATCGATAATTATTGGGATAGGTCGTAATAATGAGTTGCATTTTGTTGAATAGATAATATATATATATGTAATGTTCAACTCATTATAACAATTTATGCTATTAGATTGCAGATTACCTGTAAATTAGAGCAAAAAGAGGAAACAAAGTTATGTAGGAAAAAGTTTCAAATATTATTAGTTTTTCTGATCGTCATGGGGCCAACGCTCCCTCTAAGCTGGGCGCGCAGGCGGCCGCCCAGGTATAAATTGACATTAGCCCAGTCATTATTTTTATTCGCCCACAAGAAATATTGCAAAAACTTTTTTTTTTCTAGTTATAGCAAAGACATAAATAATGATAAGATGTGTAAAATTGGGTTTGCCCACAAATTTCGACTTAAAAAACCAAATGAAATATGAGGAAGAAATATACTAGGAAAATTCTTTCTTATTTTTACATTTCGTTCTTAAGCTTTGGTTTTTATACTGGATAAGGAAATTAAGCTTTGAATTAATTCATCTTATGAATGCCGTGGATGAGTATATTTTGTTGTTGGTTTTTTTTTCTAATTTTAGAAATAAAATATTTGATGGTAGAGAAACTTTTGTTCAATTCATGCGCGTATATAAGGAATTTGTGGCTATCTATATCTTATGGAGAAATATGAATGGCATCAATTGGTTTATTTTGGTGTTGGTTGTTTGCTATTCTGATTTTAAAATTAAATTGTATTTTTGGAAATATTTTGTATGCTCGATTGTGTGCATAATTTGATAATATTGAATGTATTATATTTTTTCTGCAAGTTTCTCGTGTACTTTTAGATAATGCTAAATAAACAATTTGAAATCTTTAGAACTTGGCCAAGAATTGAATTGAATTTCGTTTTAAGTAATGGACATATGCATGTATCTTTAACTTCTTTTTCAAAAATTATAGATATATTGATATTTTATGATCGACTAAAGATTATTGGATTTCCGTAAATTTGGAACTATATATATTATATATAAAGATTTTTATATAATATATATATTTGGAAGGATTTTATCTAAGGACGAATGCCTAACTCAGCCAGATTAGGTGATCTCTGAAAGGATTGTCGGAAAAGCCCATGATATCGTGTTAGAAGGTCGGAAAATATATACATCAGGATTATTTATTCATTTAAAATTTTTAAGCGTGGGTGTTTTGTAAAACTTTTGGGTAAACTTTTTCAATTTTTTTGACCCAAGAACAATTCTTTTTAAATAGAACCAGAATTAAAAAATCTGGAACTTCCTTTCGATGTTCTAAACATTGGTTCTCAGCAAATCAACTGGGGTAAAATCAATTGGTTCTTTGAATGCATTTCTCGATAATTTTTGCTTTTAATTTGGTAAAATGCAAATAATTATCAAAAAAAGTTTGAAAATGCAATTTGCAAATTTCGAAAAAAAGATCGGAAGGATTTTGTCGAAATTTTTGTGTTTAATAAGTTTTTTCGACGGTAAAAGAAAATCGCATTCATCTTTATTTATTATCATGGCACAATTTGGACAGTTTATTTTCTTCTTATCTTTTTGCTGGGTCTGCGACGTCGGAATTACTCTTAGAGTTTAAGGTTTCATTTATTTTCGCATCTTTTTCTGTATAATCCAAAACAATTTCAGAACTTTGTGCCAATAATTTGGATGTAATTTCATTAGAATTATCAATATAAGTATATTCTAATGGATTATCCCAATTAAGTAAAATGTCTTCATCAGTTTCACAATTCTTATTTGCATATGAGAACGTTATAATTCTCATTGACATTAGGCGCGCAACTATTCCATTGAACTCGTGGACACTAGGATTTCTGTTATCACCGCCTTTTGCCTGAATTTGCGCAAACATATTCTTTAATGAATCCTGATTTAGTCGAGATGTTAATATAAAGTTAATTTTTAAATATTTGTCAGAAAATATATCTGTACTTAAATTTAAAATACCATTAATTGTAAGATATAATCCGTCAAAACAATAGTTTTTTTTTCTTGCAGGGAGACCCAATTTCATAAGATATTGTTTGAATTCATTTAAATAATTAAATTGAGTACCATTTTTTGTTAATGGCTTCCGATATGGATTTTTTTCCGCGCAATTACGACTATTTAGGCAGTCAAAAACTTTATCAAAACTACGAGCGAATTTACTCGTCGCTGCTGCATATAATTTCATCGTTTGTGGAAAGGAGTTATTTTCTAATAATGCATCTATTGCGTCTGCTATACTATTGCTCAGGACTTGCACTACAAGTCTGACATTCATTTTATCAAAAACCCCTGGTTCAATATGTTTTTTTGTTATCTTTGGACACAACCTATATTTTTTGGATTTTTCGTCTATGCTATAAACACTTTTTATAACTTCGCAACTCGCAGGTCCGTCAGGAGTCTCAATAGTGCAATCTTTGAGTGTATTTCTTACAGTTATCATATAATGCAATTATTTTCTTCTGATTATAATAGAAATATGGCTTCTTTTTATTAATATCTAACAGCCTATAGCATTTTTGATTATTCATACCTTGATCGCACACTACAGCACTAGCCGTAAGCCCTATTTCGCAACATAGTTCCATATTAGCCTCCAATTTTTGTTTTAAAAAAGCACCATCAATGCTGTTCTCAGAAACAAAATAACTACTTATATATTTTTGGTTAGAAAACAAGCCCCTGATCATGAAAACGCATATTTGTTTTCCTAGTAATAATCATTTTCATCTACTGATTGATATTTCATCAAATAATAACACTGCTTGTACATTTTGTTAACTAATTGTGCCAAATTTTTTATTAAAAGATCATTAAAACCTAGTTGAAGTCGTTTCACAGGACTCCACTTATATATACTTGTAGCTGACTGACTAGGTACCATAAGTGAAGACCTAAATTATCACGAAAGAAATTATAACAAGACTTATAATTGACATTTTGAGACAAATATTTTTGGATATCATTATAGCTAATCTTTTCAGCTAAAATCACTCGATAAAATTCTTTGCTAAACTAGACAATATAATTCATTAAAAAAAATCATTTTCCTACTTCCTAGAAGATTTAAATTCAATTCAGTTATTATTTATCATTTCAGACTTTTCAAATATTCTTTAATTTGTTGATATATTGTATATTCGATCATGGTTTCGGAATTATTTGCCATACTGAAATCAATTATTTGGTTATTCAAAGCATTCCTGAAACAAATTATGTCAACATTCGATGTTAAAAATTTAGGAAAAGGTATGTTGCCAAATATCATCACATATTAACTGTCGAAAACACTTAAAATGAGCTAGACCAAATCCTTCCAAATATGATACTAATATTATAAAGAGGAAATATTCAGTATCATTAGCAACGGTTGGGGTCCCATTTGTCCATTGTAGGGCCTCTATAGTCTCCAGACTGGCGCCAGGCGCTCGGACCCTCAACGGACTCACCGGTGGGACCCCAGATTGCCCCCTCTCTCTATCTCCGTAAATTTCCACAAAATTCTACAAAATTATATTACTTAAGCCCTAAAATAAAAATGTACAAAAATGTAAATAAAGTCCTGCAAAAAGATACATTGACTCTACGTTTATCCCAAAATGTTTAAAAAATAAATGTCCACCCGTGCGAAGCCGCTTGTTCCTTGTATGCGCACAGGAATTGAACAAAAGTTTCTCTACCATCAAATATTTTAATTCTAAAATTAGAAAAAAAAACCAACAACAAAATATACTCATCCACGGCATTCATAAGATGAATGAATTCAAAGTTTAATTTCCTTATCCAGTGCAAAAACCAAAGCTTAAGAATGAAATGTAAAAATAAGGAAGAATTTTCCTCGTATATTTCTTCCTCATATTTCATTTCGTATTTTAAGTCGAAATTTGTGGGCAAACCCAATTTTACACATCTTATCATTATTTATGTCTTTGCTTATAGCTTGAGAATTTGTTACCATTTTCATTGCGGAAACGCATACATTTTATAAATACATGTAGATTTCCACACTGAAGTCATATTCATGGCTGCTGGGTTGTTTCTTTTTTAATATGCCGCAGTTAGTAACATTGAAATTAAATGTCAATTGGCACTTCTTTTAAATTTTGTTCGACTTTTTTACTTTCCCGGTAAACGAATGTTTAACTTTATGTTTAACTCTAGAAGGGCTAGGAAGATGAAAATAAGTGCAAAATCCGTTTCATCAAAAATAATTAGCCCCACGTCCGTCCGTCCGTCCATCCGTCCGCTTCTTTAAATCGTTAATAAAATCTAAACGGATGGTCCGATTTCCATGAAACTTTCACCATTTTGTTGTTGCATTAAATGCCAGATGGTGTTAGATTCTGGGTGAAATTAATATATGGCAACACTATTTGGTAACGCTTTTTTTTGTCTAAAAACGACATTGCTGGGCCAATTTCAATAAAATTTACACAGTTCATGTATTTGACCCTAACTGAGAACTGATTAGTTTTGGGGCCATATTCGACTAGGGGAACACTGTCTAACAATACATTTTGTCCAAATATAGTGAATTTTTGCACTAGTTGTAAAACCGAAACTGCACATCCAATTTTGATGAGGTTTGCACAGTTTGTGTACTAAGGTTGAAATCAGAACATATTACCTTTTCAACGGAATTCACTTCTAGTAACACTAATACTAAAGGCACACATAGGGTATTCATACCTTAGTACCGATACTACAGTATAGCCTTGTACCATGGTATAAAAAGGGGTTGGCACACATCAAACATAGTATCTGTCTGAAATTTGAAATTCTGCTATTTCAGCGAGAATATGGGAATTTCTTTTCGCTCCTCTTAAATCCTCTATATGATTCCTACAAATATCTATAAATTTTGAGGTTTCATTAACTCATAAAATTTTGCGTATTTAATTTTTTTTCCACTTTTTTAAAATAATATTTTCAAAAAAAGAAGTGTAAATACATATGTGTCAATTGCTCAGCTCACCTACAAAATTCCATTGGCTATTCCGCTTCAATAAAAAGGCGCGACAATCACTACAGAATAGATTACAGTGGCCGAAAAAATTAAGTAAAAAAAGGGAATACCACGTACTTTTTCGAATTTAAATACCAGATTTATGCTACGTAGTTGATATGGTATTCAGCTAGTATTCGACGACACACACATGGTATACCACATGGTATCCTTAACCTATGGTATGAATACCCTATGTTTGCCTTTAGTATAATGCGCAAAACTTTTTTTAAAAAATGTTGTGGTGGAAATATAGAAACTTCCCTAATTCGGCTAATAATAATTGGATTATAATGAAACTTCGAGCGTTCGTTTGGGATGGACCAACTGAAAAGATAAAATATGTCTCCCCGGCGGGAGGTTGTAGAGGGCTAAAATAGAAAAACGTCAATAATTCACATAATAATGGGCAGATTTTCTTGAAACTTGGTGTGTACATTCTGGATAGGCCAAGTGAAAAGATAGAATGCGTCTTTCCTCGGTGGGTGTTGCGGGAGGGTGATATAAAAAAAACCTTAATAATTCGGTCAATAACCGGCGGATTTTAATGAAACTTGGAATGAACATTTAGAATAGGAGAACTGAAATGAATATTTTATGACATTATCCGGAAAGTTCCATAGTGGTCCGGCCGATATAGAGAAAATGTAAATTCACTGCTATGGTTTGCTTTGCTCATTTTTTTAATTTAAAAGGGTTGCCCACATTGTACTTTATACCGCTCATGGATTTTAAAAATTAGAGGGAACGTTGCATGGGACACGCAAATTATTTAGCTAGCACATGCAATTTTTTACGTGTGAACTTTTGGTACGATAACAGTGCTGCAAAGCGCGCCTCCTCTTTATTAGTATTTGTAAAAAAGACTGTAAATATATGCATTTTTATATTACACAGAGTTATTTTAACAAATACTATTAATAAGATGGCGCTTGCAGACGTGCACAAATTAGAATCCAAGTTGGAAACTCTCATTATTGTTTGCTTTTTGGTGCTAGCCAGAAAGAACAAAACACGGAGTTGTTTAAGGCATAACATTTCCTCTGAACTTTGATAAAGAATCAAGTAATAAAATATTGAATAATATTGATAATAATCACGCCTTTATTGGTATTATGTCACTTCATTTGACAATTGACATGACTCAGTATAGCCTCTAGAATAAAGTGGAAACTATGAATAAATCGGATTTATTGCCGAAATGTAAAAATGGATCCTAAGGCTTATATGTAATATCACCTATAATAGATATCATAGAATAAAATAAAATTCAATCCATGGAAGAAGTTTGCCAAGGGATTTATGCCGGGAAAACACAATGTCATGGGCAATCCTGTGATATAACACCAAAAGAAGAAAGAAAATAAGCCACCGACGGATTGACACATTAATGTATAACTTTGGAAATATGAATAAAAATATTATCCGAATTAGAAATGAGTATTACGATCAAACGTGATCAATGAAAACAAATCAACAAAGAACAGCATCCATTGAAGTACAATCTGTCGGACAGAGTATTATTCAGTACATTGCTGATGGCTCTTTACTGATTTACTGAGAGTTTTTACGACAATGAATAAGATTTAGAGAGTTGAAAAAAATCAATTCGGATTAGACATGTTGGAGGACATTACTGATTATCAAAGATAATATAATATTAATATAAATTGCTTTAACTTTTCTATAGGGTGATCCAATTTCAGTTTCCTATGTTGGCAGCACTGTATCAAGCAGCTGTCGGTAAGCACTTGTTTTCAAAGTGTCCAATGTCAGTTTGCAACAACACACTTACGAAATGGATCGCTTAATCACCGCTTTTTCAAAGAAAATCCTATTCTCTGATGAGGCACATTTCCACCTCTCTGGGTGTGTTAATAAGCAAAATTGCCGCATATTGGAAGGTGAAAATCCTCACGAGATTTACGAGACACCAGTACAAGGCCAAAAAGCGACAAGTGAAAGATCATGCGACTTAATGCTGTTGGATTTCTTTTTGTGGGGTTACGTTAAGAGCCGTATCTACGGCAACAAACCCGAAACGTTGGAGCACAATAAATTTAAACGTGATTTTATAATGAAGAACGTCCAAGTGGTCTAATTGAGGTGATGACTAAAGAAAATGTCGAAAAATTCCATTGGTATCGTGTTAGAAGATCGAAAAGTTGCCATCTGATATCAGTGTGTATTGAATGTATTGAACATTTTTCATGAATATTTGTAACGTAACATGCAAAAAAAGCTGGGTTTTACGTTTGCTCGTAATTGATTAAAAACATAATCGTACAATATCTTCAATGAAATGGCAAAATTGCATGAATTATGTTAAGAATTAGTTAAAC
The DNA here is from genome assembly GCA_963422695.1 of Xylophagus ater. Taxonomy (NCBI): domain Eukaryota; kingdom Metazoa; phylum Arthropoda; class Insecta; order Diptera; family Xylophagidae; genus Xylophagus; species Xylophagus ater. The sequence continues at coordinate 47,772,167 of OY730480.1, read as the reverse complement.
AACTGTCGTATTCTACAGATTAATTTTTATTTGATTTCCAAATTAGAAGAAATATTTGTAGGGTAGGAGATTTGCATCGAATTCGAACATCACAGTCGATATAGATGCCTATTTAAGGTGTTGTTAGATGAATCATATTAATCACAAGGGATACGAAATTTTGTAAAACGTTGGACTAAGTGTATCAAGCTAACAAGAGACTATGCCGAAGAATAATAGGTTTTTTTTTGCTGAAAAAATTATATCTTGTTTCATCTTTACTTATCAGACCGTCCTCGTATACTATGGTAATATATATTATATAAAATAGTTTTTCTCTGCAAGTGAATATAAAATACTTTTTATAATTAAAGTATGCATACTTTTAGGCGAATATAAAACTTATTGAATCGTTTTTATTTAGTGTCCTTGATAAATTTTTTTAATTGGTTTAGTATTTTAAGTGTTGTTCAGTTGTTTTAGGATTGTTGAGCGAAGCGAGCAGGAGGCGGAGCCCCCTAGTATGTATATAAAAAAAAATATGAGTACCTCTAAAAATAAAATAATTGATAAATGTATAAAGTTAGACAAAAAATTCGTCTTCTAAACAGAATAATACACAAGTCTTTATCTCATTTTAACAATGTCATCATTGACAAGCGTTCACCCTAATACTTAAGTACTTAACTAATTGCTTAATTAATACTGAAATATATTAAATTGAAAAGTTGAAACCAAAGAAATGTGAAATCAAATATTTAAAGATTTCTTGTTTTTTTTGGAAAATATTTTTGCAACATAAAATAAAATCTTGTCAATTTTAGAACGATCTCATATTGGACATTGGACATCCTATAATTTAATTTCTGTTAGAAATCAAAAAAAAAAAAGTAAAGAAAATTACAAGACGCCGCCGAACCGAAGAAGCTGTTAGTCTATTTTAAGAATAGGGTTTCTTTTTTTCTTCGTATGTTGGTTTGATTTTTAAGAAAACAAGGAAAAATACTTAAACCATAAAAATACATAATTTGAAGACTTTTTTTTCACCAAACTTGAACATAAGCACGCGTGTGCAATTTAATTTTGTAAGTAAAACAATAAATATCCGGTAATTCAATTTCTTGGTTTTATGAAATTCGATAATCAAATCTAAAATAATGATGGTCCTATCTAATTACTAAAGCAGAAAAAAAAACGATAAGAATATAATCTTACCTAAAATGCTGATGATGAGATGAAGATGATGATGATGGAGGTGGTAGCGAATGATGATGACGCGACGCATGACAACCAAATGGATTTCCATATGATGCTGTTGCTGGTGGTGGTGCTGCTGCTGCTGGGGCTGATGTTGGTGCCGTTGTTATTACTGTTGGTGATACTGCTGCTGATGATGTTGTTGGTGATGACATTGGTGATAATTGTAAACGATGACAACAATTAATTGGATTATCATTTTTATTATGAATTTTACAATTTGTATCAATGAATTGATTTCGTCCATTTAATATTGTTGATTGTTGTTCTTGTCGTTGTGTCGCTGAATTTATTGCCATAAAAGCCGACGGAAATTGTGATATCGCATAACATGTTGATGATGTGGGTTGTATCATATAATATTGATCAATTAATGTATCACGTTCTTCAATTCTTTCAAAATATGTCTCATTATCAATATACATTGATGGTGATAATGAGGATGATAATGGTATTGGTATTGTTGTTATATCATTTATTTCACCAACATTTATTGCATTAGCAGCAGCCGCAGCCGCTGCTGTAAATGCATTTACATAATTATCATGATTATTATTATTGTTATTGTAATAATAATTATAATAGTATTGATAAAATTCTGGATCTGTTGCAGCTGCAGCAAATCTTGCAGCCGTTGTAAATTGATAGAGACTTTCATCATTTTGTTGTTGTTGATGAATTTGTTTTTCTGGCATAATTTTTTTATTAACTTGTTAACTTATTTTTTTTGCCACTTTTTTTATTAAAGGCAACATTTGTTTTTTATAAAAAAAAAAGAAAAAAAATTTTTTTTTTTAATACCTATTTTTTTTTTGATTTGAATATAATATTTGGTAATTAAAAATGAACACACGCACAAAAAAATTAGAAAAAAATTAGAAAAAAATAAAATAATTAATAAAAATTAATATTTATAATTTTTTTTTTTGTACCAAATAACGAAAATCCGAAAGAACGATAAAACAAAAAGGAATAATAATAATAATGAAACAACAACAAAAAAGTTCATACCAAACACGTCTTTTTTTTCTTTTGATTATATTTATTATGAGTTTTATTTCTTTTTTTCAGGTAATTTTTTTTTTTTTTTTTTGTAGAGGAGGAAAAAAACTACTAAATTTTATGTGAATATCTCACACTCACTAATTTTTTTCCACCAATATTTGTGAATATGGCTTAATTTTCTGAAAAATAAAAGCAATATAAGTTTTTTGTTTTCTTTTTTTGGTTTAAAAGAAAAAAAAAACAACCAACACACGAATGAAATACAAACCGAAGATGATATGAAAGAGAGAGAGAAGGAATGAGAAAAGTTAAGAGAAATAGCAACGATTTTGTTTAAAGCAAAGTGTAACTATAGTAAAGTGGCGAAAGTTCCTATCCTTACCGTACCGCCGTTTTTCAAATTTTGCCTGCTCTTTTTCAAAAAATTTTCTATCCACTGCTGACATAGATAGCATTAAAAATTGTACATACGGGTGAAAGAGAAACATGATGTCATATGATTTTGAAAAACATCCCTAATTTTTTTGTTCGAAAAATTGATCCCATGATGGTGTTGCCATTAATGTATTTTTTTAAAAGGATTGTTTAACTTTTTTAAAAAATGATGAAAATCTTTAATAATAGAGTTATTATTTAAATGAATATTTTAATAATGAAAAATGAAATTAATATTTCTTTATTCTTTGCTATTTTAGTCTTAATGCAGTATTTTCTTTGATTTTTTATATAATTGCAAAATTGAAAATTACATTTGTCGGCAATTTAAAAAAACCGTACTTGACTGTTTTCAGATGTTGAAAAGCAGCCAGGCACAAAACACTTAAATTTATTTTGTTTCGAACATTTAAAATTTTCCATATTTTAAACCGCGTCGAACTCCAACGATTTTTTTTGAAAGAATAACAATTTGCAATATTGGCAACACCACTAGTGGGTAATTTTAAAATATAAACAATGAAACACAGGCAAAAATTAATATACAAATGCACACATACCAGAAAAAAAAAAATTTGGCGCAAATTCTTTTTCTGGTATGTATGTAAAATTTGTGCCCAAACATAAGATTCCGGGATCAAATCATAAGATTCCATCTAATTTTTAAGAACATTTCATTCTCTCTCTTGCTAATGGATTTTGCCTATGAAAAATATATGTACTCTTGCGTATTCTTTTCCCCGTCTGCCACGTGCTTTTTCTAGCTACTTCGCTAGCTTTCCTCACTTTACCATAGTTACACTTTGGTTTAAAGTAAACAAAAAACACAAAAAAAGAAAGAGATGTGAGGTGAAATTTAGGTTTTCGTTTCACTTTTAAAGAGAAAATTTCGAATATTTTCTCTTTCTGAACTGATCGTGGTTTCTTTTTTTCTTTGGGTTCTTAAATATTCATATAGCAGCGGTGATGCCAAACTATGTATGTACACCTAATTCTGTTTTTACGCGCCGTTTTTTTTACACAAATTTGATTTTATACGATTCCAAAAAATTATTTAGTTCCTTTTTTACGCGATTTGACTTGATTTAGAGCGATTCCAAAAAATTTCATAAAAATAATTTTTAGAAACAAAAAAACATGTATGTGTAATCTTTTATCTCGTTTCGTAGTGTAGAAAAGTAATTCCCCGAAAATAAGGTGATTTTCCTAATTTTATATGATATTAGAGACTGCTTTGACCAAAATGCGTTATTAATGAAAATACATTGCCTTCTAATACGGCTGAGTATTCTAATATTATAGCGTTAGCTCATGAAGTAGGTGGAGAAGGGTTTGATAATCTTTTGCCTCAAGATGCAACAGAATTACTACGGGATAAGGAACTAACGACGAAATTATAGGTTTTGCGCTTGAGATACCTAATATTCAAGAAGTTAGTGAGGAAAAAGAATGACCTTCCCTCATTGCAAACATAATTAAAGAGGGACTTAACCTGGCTGCGAAATTGAGTGATCATTTTGAAAACTTGATCCTATTGAAGAAAGAGCTAATAAATTTCTACGTGACTTGGAATTACTAATGAGCAATTATCGTGAATTGTGTAAAGAACTTGTAAGACCAGGGTCCGGATTCCTCAACTGTGAGAAAAATTTTAGTGTGCACAAATGAAAAAACTCACTACTCACAGTAGTGTGCATTATTTTTAGTTGCAGCGATGAAGCGGTGCTGAATTTATTTTGACAAATGAAAATTGTTAAAATATATAATTAATATATAATTTGTTTGAAATCTTTAACGTTTATTGAAGATTTTTGATATTTTAAAAAAGTTTTTCTTTTTACTCGAAACGACATTTTCATAATTTACGTTCATATGTACCTATATCCATTGAAAAAGATACAGTGGTTCAAACGAATAATGGAACACCTCATTAATAATATTTTAAGTAAGGAAAAATCATAGTTATAATTGTTTGATTTCAACAAAACATAATTCATTTAATAGCTATATGATTCAACATTCTTAATTGAATGAAAAATAAAACAAAATTTTCATTTATGGGAATAAAATTAAAAAAAAATTTCCACAACTAAAGAATTCATTGTCAAACAAATAATGGAACATTTCAGATTTTGTTTAAAAAACTAAGGAAAACAAAAAAAAATCTATTTTTAAAATTTAGCCATTCCTTAGATAATGCTCGTTTTAACGTTTCTTTTGTAGAAAAGGTTCTATTGTACACCCGTTTTGCCAGTTCGCTCCACAAATTCTCAATAACATTCAAATCTGGGGAATCTGCAGGTGTTTTGATAAGTTTTGGGCAATTTAAAATAAGTCACATTCGTACAGTAGCTGCTGCGTGTTTTGGATCATTGTCTTGATAATAAGCAAAATTACTTTCAATTCGCAATTTGGCGGCGCTTTGAACTACATTTTCCTTCAAAATGTGGAGGTACATAAACTAATCCATTTTACCATCAATAAAATACAATTGTCCCACACGAGCTGCTGACATACACCCCCAAACCATCATGGAACCTCCTCGAGTATTATTAATGTGAAATTCCGTATTTGGTTTTCTCCATACATATGCCCTTCCGTCGGACCCATGGAGATTAAATTTACTTTCATCCGAAAATAAAACCTTAAAACAATTAAATTTCATCATAAAACAACAATAAAAAAAAAATTAAAAAGCCTTTTATCGTGTTCCAGAATGCACTATCTTTGAGTAAATATTCTTTGCAAAAACTCTTTGTGACTATTCTATTTTTGGAGCTAATAAATGGCTTTTTTCTGGTCATTCGACCGTTATAGTTATTTTTACGTACTGTTTCAGCACAGACTTTCCTACCAATATCCTGTTTGACCAATTTGCGCAGTTACCTGGCGGTTTGTAATAGATTCTTTTTCACCTCGTTTATGAGACGGCGTTCTTCATGATAATTTAAAATGCGCCTTTGACCTTCATGGCTTTTTTTTCACTCTGCATTCATCCCTGCATCGCCTTATGATCCCATGTATGGTAGCAGGGTTTCTATCCACTATTTTTCCTATATCTCTAATGGATTTTCCATCCAAATTTAACTGTATGACTAATTGGCGCACTTCAGTAGAGGTTTGCTTTCCTTTGGGGGCCATTTTTTTAATTCAATGATCTGATCACCACAAAAACTGATCGCAGATTAACAAGGGCACATGAAGGCAACAAAAAAAATGGATCTAGTCCCGTTATTTCCTGGCATTTTTTCAAACCACTTTGCTGTTCCATTATTTGTTTGACAATGAATTCTTGCCTTGTGTTACTTTTTTATTAATTTTATGCTTATAAATTAAAAATTTGTTTTGTTTTTTATTGAATTAAGAATGTTGAATTATATAGCTACTAAATGAATCATATTTTGTTGAAATCAAACAATTATATCTATGATTTTTCCATACTTAAAAAATTTGTAATGAGGTGTTCCATTATTCGTTTGAACCACTGTATCTAAATAAAATATTAGGCGTATAATGTGCGTACTGTGAAATAATTTGTTTTAATTTTTTGTGCTAAATAAAACAATTTGTTTTTAATTAATTAATTTCGGCTCATAATATGAGAAATCGAACAATCGCATTAAAATATTATTAAAAATATGTATATGGAAAAACTATGAAATTTTTATTTTGGAAATATTGTTTATCTAGAATATCGGTTTTAAAAATTATTTCCAAAAACGAGAACGAATTCATATGAATAAATCGATCATTAAAATGAAATATGAAAGGAATAACGTTCCCTTCCGATAGCCTTAAGCAGGTATTACCAAAGTGTAACTATGATAAAGTCTGGAAAGCTCCTATCCTTACCGTACCGCCGTTTTTCAAATTTTGCCTGTTCTTTCTCAAACAATTTTCTATCCACTGCTGACATAGATAGAACTAAAAATTTTACGTATGGGTGAAAGAGACACATTATTTTAAAAAACATCCCATTTCTCCCATTTTGGGTAATTTTAAAATGTAAACAATGAAACACAGGCAGAAATTCATATACAAATGCACACACACTAGAAAAAAAAAATTTTGGCGCATATTTTTTTTCTGGTTGTGTGGGAAATTTATAAGATTTGGTCCCATATTTTAGATTCCAAGGGTAATTCATAAGATTCCATCTGATTTTTAAGAACATTTCATTCTCTCTCTTGCTGATGGATTTTGCCTATGAAAAATATATGTACTCTTGCGTATTCTTTCCCCCGTTTGCCACGTGCTTTTTCTGGCTACTTCGCTAGCTTTCCGGACTTTATCATTAATTACACTTTGGTATTACACAGTGGCCGATAGCGTCTTCCATCGACCTTATTGTCGACTAAAACATCGCGAAACTTACCGAAAAAGAAAGAGATCAAGTAGGTGAAACAAATATACACATTCAAGAACTTATGACAGCCAGTAACAGCCGAAAAATGGACGACGACATTATGTTGAATTCACTGGCATTCCAACATTTATTAAATTTAGTAAATATTGTGGAAACCAAACACTTTTATTAACCACCTAACACATAAAATGGACAATTTTTGTATTAATACTTACAGACTAACTTTTATTTTCTTCTTGGAACTCATAATTTGGTAAAATTATTAAACAAATTATTTGACGCTATGCCGGTTGTCAAAAATTCGAGATATTCAATTAGCTTTTTGGCCTGCAGATGGTATTATTTTCGTGGAGTTTCTCGGCGGGATATTTGAATTTCAATGCAATTTAAATTTTTCCCTGATTTTAGTTTTTAAATATTGATTAAGCTTGTTATCGCTTTAAAATATTGATAAATAGATTCAAAGTCCAAAATAACATAAAATGAAATCATTTTGCACATATTTTACAAGAAGACGACACAACGAACAACAGTCTCAACCCTTTTCTTCATCGTAGACTGCCGATAAACTAGGATACTCGATGATAATGTCGGTCATGTAGTGTAGCCTATCGTCGAGCGCATAGCCGAATTTTTCGTGCAGATATTATTTATTGTAGAGTAAACATATATTTCAGCTCTGTTCATTCCTGCACAAATTCTGCATGCACGCTTGAGACAAAATAATTTAGTCGACGTTAACTGAATGCACGACGATATCGGCCACTGTGTAATACCTGCTTTAATCTGAACGCAAAATGTAATTACCAAAAAATAAATCCATTCTACTAAGAAATTGAAAAGATTTTCTCTAGGAAAATTTTTTGCGTTTATTATTTTATTACAATGCAATAAAAAACTTAAATTGTTACTAAATTATATACGAAAACAAAAACATCTAGAAAAGATTTATATCAATATTTCCCAAATACTAGGAAAAATTAATTATCAATTCGAAAATATTAAGGCGGTGATCGTTCGATACAAAAGAATTTGTGTCCTTCGCCTTCCATTGGCAATTTTTTCTTAAAAGGACAAGAATATTCAATCAATAACTGTTTTTCTATGTTCAAAGCAATTATTTATTTTAGCGAACCAATTGAACAAAATATGTGAATAAAATTGTAATGATTCGAATGCATATGAATGTATGTTATTGCAAGAGGTTTTTCCAAATATTTCAAATATTAATAATTCCTAGGAAATTTCGTGTTTTTAGATTTTTTAAAAATTTAGAATGGGACGTCTTACTACTATAATTGCACACTTTGAGACATTCGATATTGTATTTGGTAGGGAAAATAAAGGAATTGTACAATTAAAGTTTTATTTAAACATCTTTTTTTCTATTACATGAAAAATTAAAAAAAATAGGCATTTTCTCAACTCAATAAAAATAATACACAATACACAATGATACACAAATAAAAAAACTCACTACTCACCGTAGTGTACATTTTTCTATTAAAGCGATTCCGCAAGCAAAGTGTGCATTCAAGTGCTGAGTGAAAATTTCTAGGTACTGAATGAAAATTTCATTTGTCCAAATAATTGTAATTTGTTTGACACGTGCAGTATTTAGTGAGGATTTTGTTCAAAAACTTCCAATAATTGCGGAAAAATAGTTAAAATAATTTCAATAAAGATTTATAAAATCATGAGCGGTTATTTACATTTCATAATATTAAGAAGACAAGCAAGACGTATCGAAAGGTAGTAATATACACTGAAAATCCTTTTGAAGCCATAAGTGATGAACTGTATCGATTACCAAAATATCTTTGTAAGGACTTTTTAGAAAAAATCAATCATCGTTTTGTGGTATCAGAAAGAGTTTCGGGATTGCCAGCGCATTTAAAATTTGTATGTGCTTTACGATACTTTGGTTCGGGAAGTTTTCAAAGATCAGTTGGGCAAGACTTCATGAGCAGTATGTCGCAAACATCTGTATCTAGAAGTATACAAGAAGTCACCGATATAATTAATGAAATTTGTGGTGAATATGTTTATCTTCCTACAACAACCGAACAAGCAACAATAAAGCAAAAATTTTACCAAACCGCGTCTTTTCCAGGAATAATTAGATTAATTGATGGCACGCATATTAAAATTACTAGTCCAAGTAATGATATTGAACATATTTATTATTGCCGTAAAGGTGGTCATTCAATAAATTTGGTCATTATGTGCGATGCGGACTATGTTATTCGGTATGCAAATGCAAAGTTTCCAGGAACATCTCATGATTCTTATATTTGGCGTCGTTCAGCATTGAAACGTAATCTAGAAGAGAGATACTCTAGAGGAGACCGGAATTATTGGATTTTGGGAGACAGTGGATTCCCTTTACAACCTTGGATAATAACTCCGATTAGTACAGCAGTTAATGATGCAGAAGAAAAATTCAACATTGCTCACAAAAAAACGCGTTGCATTGTGGAGCGATTCATAGGCGTTTTAAAAAGTAGGTTTCGATGTCTTTCAAAACAAAGAATTTTGTGCTATGATCCTATTAAGGCAGGAAAGATTATTAATGCTTGCATCGTTTTGCACAATGTTTAAGAAAAGCAAATATCGAAACTGATATAATAGACGAAGACGAAGATGGAGATGAAAATGTTCTCAATTTTGAAATTGTTGCGAGTGATAATGCTCTTACTGAAGGAAGACATGTTCGTCAGAATATCATTGATAATTATTTTACATAAAATAAAAATATATTGCGAAAAATTTATTGTAACATTTATTCTAAATATAATATAAAAAGTAATTACGAAATATTTAATTACATTTCTCTAAATTTAATTTTCTTTCCTCTAAATTTAGTTTCCTTTCCTCTAAATTTAATTTCCTCTCCTCTAAGTCTATTTCCCTGTTTTTAAGTTCAAGATACTTTTTTCTAAATTCTTTTTCATCTTCAAACTTAGATTTTTCCAATTCGTACATTTTTTTCCCGTGCTCTCCTTTCTGATTTTGAATGTCTATCAACTTTTCTTCTAAGTCAATAGACGGTGTTTTCCCAGAAGGATGTGGTTGACACTTTCTTGTGGTTTTTTGTACTCTTATTACTGGTGTAACCTCCATTTGTTCACTACGCATGTCATCAAGGAGCAATTCCTCATTTAATCTGGATGGCATCTATAATTATCTATATTATTGTTACTAAGTATATATATGGTAATCAAAAAATTTACAATAAAGAGAGCTTCCAACTTGGATTCTGCACGCGCGATGCCATTAATAGTTTTTGTTAAAAAAAACTCTCTGTAATATAAAAATGCATGTATTTACAGTCTTTTTTACCAATACTATTAACAGGGATATTAAAAGATTTTAAAAATTACGTGTTATAATATAAGAAATGGGAAAGTTAATTTTTTTTAACGTACCGTATTGTCTGGATCGCGGAACATTTCGACCACGCTATCAGCTCCACTTATTACTGTTGGTACCATTAATTGTAAAATACGCTCCTCGTAATCATTAATTGGCTTTAATTTTTTTGGCCCATTGATGCCACTCCTTTCAAAAGACGCTCTGTGGAGGGCAGCTCTTTCCTTTACGCGAATTCTTCGAAAAACATACATTCTTGATTAAATTATCCAATGTAAACAATTTCAATATACTCACTTTTGGTCCATCCAATGTTTCCTCCATCTAGGGCCATCTTTAACCGCTCCCCCTAAAGCGTTCAACTCCTCTGCGAGTGAAGCCCATTTCACCGCTTTTTTATGCGCACCATCGACAGACTCAAATCTACAAATAAAATTAATATTAGCGTCATTTTTTAATTTATAAGTTATATATTATATTTAAATGCAAAAATATTTTTACATTTAAATATTTTAAATTTAAATATTTTTACATTTAAATATTTTTAAATTAAAATATTTTTATATCAAAATATTTTTAATTGAAATATTAATATTAATTAAATATTTTTACAATATATATATATACAATACTTACTTATCATTTGCAAACTCAATATTTGCCTCCATATAATTAATTAAATAATTTTGTTGTTCATCACTCGCTTTTTTTGCACTCATTTTTAATAAAGATATCCAAACTCACCAACAGAAACCTCGTGAATGAAATGGTATATTTTTGTACACTTTTTTGACATTTAAACTCATTCTCACAAATGCGGAATCAGAATTCTTCAATGTACACGGATTTTTGTGTACACTGAAAAACTCACAGTTGCGGAATCCGGCCCCAGGAGCACAACAATTAATTATGGATTTCATCACTAAAACCGCTGAAACAGCAGTAGTGAGATAATGAAAATTAAACGGAAATTTTAAGTGATGAAGTGAAGTGATATTCAAGTTCGCCAGAAACAAATGCGTGTATCTTCAGAAACTGACAGCTTTTAAGGAATCTGTCTTACTATTAAGTTTTCCAGTTTTTGTTTATTGAAATTAATTTTTTTGGTTATTTTTTGTTTGGTTTGATGAAAAAAATATAATTCCTTTGTTAAATTATAATTTTTTATTGCATTTTTTTATTTATTTTATATAACATTTTATAGAATTAGCTATTTTTAAAGTAGGAGATGGTGTAATTTACCTAAAAACAATAAATTCGTATATTTTAATGACATTATTTTAGTTTATTTTCAAATGTAGAACCAATCCTTCACTTTTATATAGATACTGTATATTATTTTACGCTATTTTTTTTACGCGAATTTTAGAGAAATGTATCTATCACGTAAAAGCGGAATTAGGTGCACTTCGCTTTTTTTTCAACATGATCAATTTGAAAATTGAGTTGAGATTGACTTGTTTAGAATTAAATCATTTGTATTTGAATGTTCGAATCGAAATGAGATTTAGATCCGATCGTTCATCCAATCTAAGTCCGCCGAATCGAAATTGATTTGAGATGAATTTGTGTTTGAAATTTCATTTTCATGTATTTTTTTTTTTTAATTTAAATTGTACAAAAACCAAAATTAATGCACGCGTAATTGAAGAGATTGAAGAAATAACAAATCAATTCATCAACACAAAGAAAGAATTCTTCGTGTTCTTTTGTTTTCTTTCGGATCCTTCGATCCAAATTTATATATGCTTAATTTCAAACACATTTCAAATTGATCGTTTTCTTAAAACATATGGAAATAATAGCTTATAATACATAGTTAATTTTACATTTATTCGAATCGCCTTTTACGTTAACCACCAGCTTCAATATCTTTTTGAAACGATGCACACGATGCTCGCATGATGTCTTGGCTTAAACGGTTCCATTCACGAGTCAAATCTTTTTCTCACCTTGTTTTCTTGTGACTCAAATGCTTAGAATTATCATCGGAACGTCTCTTTAACGGTTAAACTTTAACCAAACACGATCGTTTTGTTTGTTGAGAAATTGTTCAATGCAGAGTGCTTTCTTATCCGAAAATACCAAATTTCGTAAATCACCACGAACGTACGAAGTAATTCTTTAATTAAGAATGCGTCTTTTCGCCAACAAATAATTTTTACTACTGACAGACAATATGTCAAGCAACATTCATGTCAAATTTAAGATGTGCGGTTAACATTTGACAGCGATTTAAATTAGACAGACACTTCAATTGTCGGACTCGGTATAAATTTACATGCACAAACTTCTTGTTCACTGATCAAAAAAAAAAATGAGAATATCGTTATTACTATATTATGCATCTCAACCGAAACAATGGGATAAAAAATTCGTGTTATACAAGTCGTGCTGTATGCAACCAGCTTTATAAAAAATACCGTGCTAAAGGAACACTGTTTTATATGGAAACTATATTTGAAGAATATCGTATTATAGGATATCCGAATGTACTCCATTTTCTATTTTCAAGACGAGCTGCGTTTAAATGCAAAATTGCAACTTAAGTCGATCCACGTTTATATGTATAACGAAAGCAATGTAACTCGTCACCGTAGCTTGTCAAACGACTGCAAACCTATGGCGATAGCATACAAGCTTGGGTTCCTATGGAATATTATAAATTAATTATTAACTACTAGTACCGCCTATTCGTCGAAATTCGACCTATTAAAATGAAAATTTAAATATCAATTGCAATAATTAAAAGTTAAACTTGTGAATTTCAATATGATATTCTTATTCTCACACTTATTTATTTACAAATCCAAACATCAATGCTTTTTTCAATTGTTTTCTTGAATTTGGTCCAGAAAAATAAACAGCTGTTTTCTATATAATTCTGAATCGAAAACTTTCTGAAACATTTCAGTTATTTCCATTCTTTCATTACACAAATTCGTAAAGCACACAACTGTGTGCCATATATTTTGTTGTTGTTGCCATTATTTTGTTGTTGTTCCCATATAAATATATGGAAAATTTTTACCTGTCTCACCTGACTCAACGACCAGATATCAACATACTTTTTGTGCTTAAACACTTCTCCTCATCAATAGCTTTCGATTAATATATATATTAAGCCACATCTTTTGTTAGAATACGAATAAAAGGGAGGCAAAGTTTTGTGTTTGCCTATTTATATATAGAAACAATTGCATTGGAATGTTTTTCATTAATCTTGATTCTTACGGCGGTGGCGACCAAGCTCTGCAAGTTCTTCTCGTTTTATTCATTCCGTTTAACTTCAATGTAAATCAATGATGCAATAGAATATGTTTAAAAATCTCTTCTTCCAAACAAAATCGACAATATCTGGACTTCAGACCAGTGGCGGCTCGTGACTATCTGCGGAGGTGGGGCTAATTCAATATTTGCCTAAAAAAGGTCATTTAGTATTACAATATTGTAAACAAATTTATGCAAGTTTGTACTTCATCCTAGAGGTATTGCAATCGAAGTCGACACCGAGTTTTAGCTGATTGGTTTTCCAAAAGTATATAATGATAGTTTAAGGTAGAAGTACAAAAATACCTACGTTGACGAATGTTTGCAATCAATTACTACGATTTCTAGAGCGAAAAATGGAAATATTTGTCTAACAAAACAAAATGTTCAATAAATATTTTTCAACGAAAGTATGGAGTCGACCTAACGTCATTGAAGCAATAATCAACATATAGTAACGTAAAATCGGCTTATAGTAAATTTATGTCCTATGGACGAAATGGGACTAGAAAACAAATAGTAACTGAAAATCGGCCTATAGCCGATTTATAGGTATAATGTGCAAATTTTATTCAAATCGGCGAATTAGTTTTTAAAGTACATCAAAAAAACTTTATGGACAGATTTATTTTCTCCTAGGATTATTTCTTTCTCCACTATCCTTTGACTTATTTGACTGAGATTTACCATGCTACCGTCTATTTATGTAGTTAAACAATACAATTTTCCAATAAAATCGGAAAAACCATAAACAAAAAAACGACAAAACTCTCTGCTCACCCTGATTTTTCCTTTATAACTTTTCTCTCCTGGATTTTTCTGAAATGCAATACCAAACCAAGTTAAGGAATAAGCAACTCACATTGTAAATTTCATCAAAATCGGATAACGCGTTTTTGAGTTATCTTGTATACGGACGGACGGACATGCATAAATTGATTTCCGACACAACCATACCCTTAAAACCTTGCTACGACGATTATTTCGATGTGTTACAATTGGAGTGACAACACTAATATACCCTCTGCTAGTACCAACCATAGGGCATAAACAGCCAAAGATAATAATACTTCAAAGTTTTTCTGCATAACGTTTTCAAATTTGGTCTAAATCACAGATAGTCTGGAGTCTGGACCCTGATGAAATAAATGTATCCTGCAAATTTTATTTTAATCGGTATATTCGTTTTAAAAGTATGTACATCAGAAAGCTATGAACAGGCTTTTTTTTCCTACTATTAATTCTTCCTTCACAATCCTGGATGGATTTTACTGAAATTGTTTGCTGAAATGCAATACCGAATCGAGGAATAACAAATTGACATTTATATTTTGACATACTGTAGTATTTAATAATATACGCAGTGGAATAAAAAAGATTTATTATTGAGCTTCCAAATAATTTTACTAAATAATTGAAAATACTTCGCCGGAAATTTTGATAAATAAATGAAAATTTCAAAATCTTATTTTTATATGAAAATTTGGTGTGAAGAAATTTAAAATATATTCATCGAAATTTATTGAATAATTAATATTTTTTTATACCCATGCTTTCATTCTAAAGTAAGGCATCAAAATAAATTACGACTTTTTTTGTCTAAAGTGCATATTCAAAAATTTTAAAAAATTTATCAATTTCATAATAAAATGGTGTTTTAAATGCCTATCATATCATCTGTGTAAAAATTGAGAGAAAAAGAGCGATTAATGTTATAGAGATATTAGCTCAAATGATCAAAATTTGAACTTTCTTATGCGAACAATATTTCCACTAATCATTTCTTTGGCGCTGATTGAAATTAGCCCAAAATGTATGAAATTTTAATAGACAAAAAACAGAACAAGAAAAAAAATTGTGTGGTGTATAATGATTTTGTTGTTGTTTCAGGACTAAAACGAATAAAGCCCTTTTCCGTATACACATTGCTCATGATTTTTTTCTTCTGTTGAAGATTTTCAATTATAGTATTTCTGTGTTTAAGCTACTGAGGTTTCTCGAATCGTTCCTTTTCTATGGTTTTTTGCTGTTTGTGGTTAAGATAGCGAGGCTTTCGACTCGTTTTTTTAAAAATAAGAAACAAAAGAAAAGGCTTTCAATTAATTTATTTTGTATTTAAATTGTAATACAATATAAGATCTTTTCGTTTATATTGTAATTTTTGAATATATTTTTAAAATAAGTTTTAACTGAAGAACTTTAGTTTCAGAAATTAAATAAATCAGGAATGGAATTTTGTATTCCGATCCAACTGAATTTTCGATTCGTTTTAATATTCGATCTGAATTCTTTTTGGCATCCTGTAAAATTATCGTGTCGTAAATTAGTGTGGCCTTTGAGAATTCCACGCAAATGGTATAAATTTTCAAATTGCCCGATGAAATGTAATGAAATTTTGACAGCTGAGTTTTTTTTTTGAAAACATTAATTTAAAATGTTTGTGTTTTAGATTGTTTTTTAGTTTTGAATTATTTTTAAATTAATATTTAATAATAAATATTGAAATTGTTGGTCTCAGTGAAACAAAATATCTTCAAGCGTCTTCGGTCCTAAATTTTGTGGCGTTTTTGATATTTTGTTATAATGATAATTTTCACTTCGCTCTTAGAGCATCTTATTTGATTGTAATTTCATGAAAATCTTGATAATTTTTTTAAATTCAATACTTTCAAGTTTACTTTTGCAAGCTTGGGATTTTTTTGCATGAACTCAAGCGAAAAAAAAAATTTTTAAAAAAAATATTTCATTTTCTTTTTTTTGTGAAAACTACAATAATTTAGTAAAAATTTAAGGAAATAATTGTTAAATTTCTTGTACTTGGGTTTTTGCATTAAAGAAATTAAAAATATGACAATAAACATAAAAAAAACATGTTTTCGACAACTCAACACTGATCGAATGAATTTTATACGATCACAGTGTAAAATATTTTCGATCCAATTTTAGCCGATACCAAATTGGTTGGTCGAGTCGTATATACGATCCAATTGGGTCAAATCGAAATATAAAATTCCATTCCAGTTTTGGTTGGTGGGGCTTAGCCTCATTAGCCCCTAAGGTAGAGCCGCGCCTGCTTCGGACTAACATTCACGACTTTCGCTATTGCTGTTTGTTGTAACCTTGTCTTAAGTTAAACAAACAACTATATGTAATATAGTAACAAGTTCATTTATTTTATTTTATTATAATAGAAATACATGTGCACGCGTTGACAACTCAAAATGAACCAACTGTCTTTTGTATCCATATTCGTGTTGCCAACACTGTTGTTGCCGCTGCTTTAATCTAAAGGTACGGTTTCGCTGGGAGCTGTTTACGGCGGCTGTCGACGGCTGCGATTGAACAGCGCCGTTAACTGATTTGGTTGCAGCCGTTTAACAGCTGGTTATTGTCAAATCTAAGTGCGGAATTAAATATAAAATAATAATGGATTTCTTGAAAAAATTATTAATTGAACAGGAGGAAGAAGAGGAATTTCTAAATTTATTACTATTGAATAAATGGCAGCCTATAAATAGTATTTTTAAATCCCGTGAAGAAGAAGGATTCTTTAATCTACCTATAAATGGTCATTTAAATACATCTGGTGAATATTTTAGACTGAATCGAAAACAGTTTGAATATACATATATTACAAATTGTAAAAGAAGATTTAATTAAAAACATTTCAAATGCTGCAAAAACCCGATTAAAAATCTATTCACTTCAATTCTATTCAAACGAACAGCTTCGATAGTGCCGCTAGACTGGTTCAAAAGCAGTCGAACGGCAACAGCTAGCTGGTGACAGCCGCCGATGAACTGTCGAACAGCATGAACGAAACCACTCACACGATTCTACCATAAGAAGAGTCATTTTCAACGGCGGCCGTCGACAGGTGACAGCTAGCGCCCGCCGTCAACAGCTCCCAGCGAAACCGTACCTTAAATCGGCCCATATCTTTTTAGTAAATATTCTAAAAGTTTATTCATTTGGTAGCGTCTGCCATGGAAAAGTAGTGTCTGTAAGATAACCTTATTTTCTCCCCCCAAAACCCTTATTATTGTGAATATTGAGTGAGTGTCTCAAAAATTTCAAATTCCGTAAAATCATAGACTAATAATAAAGATTTCCAACGAATGTGCATTAAACTGATTCTTCTTGTATACTAATATCCCGACACATTATGGTTTTTTTTTCCTTCTCATTAAAGTTCTTTTGATGTTTTTTTTTACCTACAACAAGAATACTGAACATCACACTATCCACTGCTTTTACATCTAGATACAATATGACAGGGGTGGTAAACTTCATTATATTTATAGTATATATAATCGACTATTTTTCTCAAAAATGTATCGCGGTCTACCTACTATTAAATCTATTAAACCAATATGATATTTTATTAATAATACTTGTAAAAAAAAAGCCCTTATACAACGAGACTTCAAAAATCAAAATCGGCGGGAAAATAAGAAATTGCCTACAGAGCTATCCGATGTTCGTTATGTGTTTTATAAAATGCTTTATCTATACTGTCGGTTTTTTGTCAGTTGTTGTGTGGCAGTAATGTCAGCGAAGTCTAATTCCCAGTGCCAACTGACAAAGTTTGTCAGTGCACTGACATATACTAAACTTGGTTTGAAATCGGTTGAGCCGTTTCAAAGATTTATAGTGGCACGAAGGCAAAGTAGAAGTATCAATCTCGCATTTTATTTATTAAGATTTATTGATTGAAAAGTTAGCCACCAAAAAATTTAGATTCAATTTTATTTCTGTCAGACATCATGGACCAAAAATCATTCCGATCGATCGACTTGTTGACCATTCCTGTACTACAGTATGTGGTGAAAAGAAAATTCTACCTACGCTTTTTTTGCAAAACGCCATCATTTCAATTTCTTCTCAGATTTATATGATTTCTATGCAAATGTAATCCAGTGTAAAAAGTAGTGGTTGGTAAAGAAAAAACAAAATATATATCGAATATGCCAGGGATGGCAAAACTTTGAAGTCTCGTGGGCGACTTTTGAGTAGATTAATCCTTACGGTCTACAAGAGAAATTTTTTAAATATCAAAAGAGTAGTTTTTAACTGTAGTATTTTACTTTATTTTAATTCGAACAAATTTAGTAAAATACAAGTTTACTTACTATATATACCTAAAAATAACACAAAAATTGAAATTCAAAATTCTTATTTGGTACTATGTGCACCTGATACTTTGCACTGCATGTTTGCAGCAAGTTCTTCATATTTTGGCTCATAAGAGCTTATGGCGATTCGCAAGCATGATGCTAAATGATCATCTGTTAAATGAGATCGACGTTTTGTTTTAATTGCATTCATTGAGGGGAAAGCTGATTCACAAAGGTAGGTGGATCCAAAAAATGCAGATAGATGTCCTGCAACTCTTCGTAAGTTTGGGTATTTTTCCTGCGAAAGCAGACAAAAATTAGTTTCAGCTGTAGCTCTTGATTTAATGAATATATCACTTTTTAATGTCGTTATCTCTTCTTCGAGGGATGCTGCTTTTAAAAATAGAAATTCGTTAATTTTAATAGCGATCTCTTCTGTATTGATAGAATCATTAAACGGGAATAACATGAAGGTGGCATTTTTTTCAATTTTAGAAAAATCTTTAAACCGTCTACTGAATTAAGTAAAAAAAAGCAGTGACCTGATTGGCATATTGCTCATACACAATATTTGAGGTTTCTTTGGATTCTTCTTCCATATTTTTGAAATGTCTCAAATCACCGCGTATTAATTGACCAGCAAACATGGACAACTTTTCTTTAAACGATTGCACTACCGTTATCATATCAAAAATAGACTTATGTTTCCCCTGAAGTTGTATATTTAACTTATTTAACTGTTCTGTTACGTCACAAAGAAAAGCGAGATCCAGTAACCAGATTTTATCTTCCAATTGGGGATATGGTTCTTCTTTTGTAGTCAAGAACTCTCTTATTTGAGGTAAAAAAAAACTTTTGCACGACTAAGCCACCTTACATCCGTATGTAGTAATAGTTTACTATTTTCACATTCCTCAAGTAAAGTCCTAAACTGGCGCCGTTGTAGGCTTCTTCCACGGGTGAAATTAACTATTTTAAACGCAATATTTATTACACGGTTGGAATTCAATATCTTTGAGCATAAGGTTTGTTGGTGGATAATGCAATGGTATGAACTAGAACTTGGTATTTCTTTATCATTTTTGCAAAGTGTAATAAATCCGACATTTTTTCCAATCATAAAAGGAGCTCCATCCGTGGTAATAGATACCAACTTATGAATCGGAAAATTGGTGCGACTTATAAAAGATTTGAATAAATTGTAAATATATTGACCTCTTGTTTGTCCTTTATTTGGAAGAATAGTCAATAATTCTTCTGTGGTTGAAAGATCTTCGAAAACCATTCGAATAAATTAATCATATTAAGTAATCATATTCAAAATCATTTATGCTGACTTAGTTTGTACAAGAAAGTAAAAATACATAAATGGATTTTTTTCCCCTGGATACGAATTTTTATTTGCGGGCTACCTAAAATAGTTACGCGGTCGACATCTTTACTATCCCTGATATATACCTTAAAACGGGCCTGGGCAACCTGCGGTTCATGAGGTGCATGCGGCTCTTTGCAAGTTATATTGCGGCTCATAGCACGATTTAGTAAATATACGTAATTTCGTTCTGGTGAGTACAAAATATTTTTTTTCAAAATTATATTTGTAGGTAATTGAGACAATTGAGAAAAGGTGATGCAACTCATTTTGCAGAATTGAATATTACTAGCTCCTCTGTACAAACCAATTTTCATAAATATACTGATTGTTTGAATAAATTGAAAGAAGCTTTTGATTCAAGATTTGATCAAATCTCATCTTATGATAAAGATTTTGAAATATTTCGCACACCATTCAGTGTTGATCCAATCACAGCGCCATCTGATTTGCAAATGGAATTAATTGATCTTCAGTGTCATCCCGAATTATAAACTATTTTTCTTGAAACAAACTATAGAGTGCAGTTTTACGGAAAATTTCTTGATGACATCAAATTCTCCAATATAAGAAAATTCGCTGCAAAAATTATAAGTGGTTTTGGTAGTACTCTATTATGTGAATCGTTTTTTTCAAAAATGACGATTTGTAAAAACAAATATCGGGGATCAATAACTGATAAAGATTTGCTTAATCAGTTGCAAATTGTAACATCAAAGATTGAAATTGATATGAATGATTTGTCCAAAAGTTTGAAAACACAAGTTTCGCTTTAATGTGCAAACTTTTTTTATTAATTATTTCGATTATTTTGAATAAATCTTGTTTTCAAAATTTGAATATTGTAGACTTATCCTTGCGGCTCATGGAATTCTGTTTTTTTAAGTTGTGGCTCATTATTGAGTTTCGGTTGCCCAGGCCTGCCTTAAAATGTTATGGCTATCTTTGGAAGACTATAAGATTCCAATCACTTCTAATGATCTGGCTTCACTGGAGGTTCTAATAAGAATTCGGGAGAGAGAATATATGTAGCTCCAATAATCATTATAATAGAACCCCAAACAATAAGAAAACAAAAAGTCCCTTGGATAGTATATATAATTTTCTTCAAGAAAGGCGAAAATCAAGCCATTATAAGATCCCTAATAGCACATGATGTCTTATAGATATCTCAAAATGTTTAACTTATATCTAGTCTAGATATTACATCTAAAATATGCATATAACATGTCTTAAAAATGTGTATTTTCATAAGTATTTTCCAAATATCTGATAGATATCTCTGTAATATCTGAAAAATACCTTAATGGGAAAATATTTTAAGATGTCTATATAATATCTATACAATGTCGATTTTAGACATTAATTTTCCAAATCATTTAATGCTATCTTAAAAACGTATATGCGATATCTAAAAAGACATGCTGTGAAAAGTATGTTTAATATGTCTCATCAAATTAAGTAATAATAATTACCTTGCCTGGCTGTAACGCTTTCATATGCATATATTGGAAATTTTATGAAACTGCGCTAATAAGGGTTTGGAGTGGTGATATGACATGAGAGTCATAACATCAGTAGTCCCGGGTTCGAATCTCACTGAGGCCAACTAAAAGTTTTTTTTTCTAGAAAAAAGGATTTCAGAGAATTTTCCGATGTGCGGAAAAAAACTATTCAAAAAAAAAGTTGGTTTTTGCAAAATGGATTTTCCGATTTCCAGGAAAAAATGAATTTTTGAAAAATTTTGCAAATTTAAAAAATAGTGCAATCGCGGGGAGTCGAGAACCAAGATCCCCCTGTAAAGATGTTTTTATATAGCTTGAAAATGGATCCAAAATACATGTAAGCCGGTCATAACTACATCTGGGTGATATCTTGAAAACATCTCTTGACGTTATAAAATATCTAATAGATATCTCGCAAATCGCACTTAGATATCTTTTAGACATCTTTGAGATGTAATTGTGCTGTTAGGGCGAGAACGTCTTAACTTTGAACGGAGTGATTTTCTTGAATTTCGTTTTTGTGGTCGACCTTCTTCTTCGTCAGAATTAAGTGATCATCATTTGCTCTGTTTGTGTGCGTTTTGTTGTCTGATTTCTCCTGTAACCTCTTTCTATCTCTTTCTCTTTCTCTCACTTTCTTTCTCTCATTATATGGATTGCATTTATATTCTTGTTGTAAATTGTGTGTGCAGATGTTTATTCACCACTTTGTTCTTTTCGTTTTTTTTTTTTGACCATTTCAAATCACACAACCATACATGAAAGGAGGAAACAATTTCTGATTAAAACATAAAAATTCTTTTCCCATCAACAAAAATCTGAGACTTGTTTTTGGGTTGGTTTTTTCTTTTTTTTTTCTTTCAATTCATATTCAAAAGATTGTGTGTTAATTTCATTTTCTTTCACCGTTTTCTTACTGCCCTCTTTTAAAATATTCTTGTAAAACTTCTCTATACAAATCCTTCTTGCCTACTAATATCCCGACACATTATAGATTTTTCTCTTGTCTTTTACATTGAAAATCTCTTCTGATGTACTATTTTTCAATTTAATCTACATTCTACACCACCGAACCATCACGTTGTCCCACCCAATGGCTTGGACATCGAATTATACTAAAGACACATTAGCATTAATAATCTGGATTATCTCACGATTCTCGATTAAAATTCGAAAATGGACAAGATTTTCTCAATTCCAATACTAACCACAAAAAAATTTTAGAAAGTTTTGTGAAATGTCAAAAATAATTGATAATGACTTTTAATCTAGAAAAACAGAATGTGTCGCATAATCTAGAATCTAGATTAAAAATAATCGACTGGATTAAAGTGTGTAGTTTGTCTACGGCAGAGTTTCCCAAACTTTTTTGTCTCGTTGACCACTTGCCATGTTTTTCGGTTTTAGGTAGACCCCCTGCTTACCTGATAAAGATTTTTTATATGACGACCACGAAGCGAATGCCTACAACTTACAAAACCGTAGCAGTGTATAATTCTTAAACAGTTTCATATATCAGAAAATATACCTAATAACTTAAATTTTAATATAATGCTTTATCATGTTTTATGAACATTTATGTTTTAAACATTTTTACTTTATAGGTACTTTTTAAATTTATCTAGAATGTAAGGATCCCCATTTTCGTTTCATGGACCGTCAAATTTTTTTTTCGCTGGGGTCCATGCCCCTTGGAGGTCGTCGTCGACCCTTGGGGGTCGAAATAGACCACTTTGGGAATCACTGGGCTACGGCATTATACTAGTTTAGGCTATAATTTGGATTGTTACACACACTAAAACAGTATTATACTTGCGGACGTCGTCATCATTGCGCCCGTACACTGATTTGTTTCCCCTTTTCTTGTTATAATAACTTAATTAAGCAAACTCCCAACGTTTTTTTTCTTCTTTTTTTTGTATCTCTGTCTAATTTAATTTATTTGAATCCAAACAACATGCAAAAAAAAGAGTTGAATAAAAAAAAAGCCAAGAACAAACATCGAACTTAATAAAAATGTCTCATCTTTATGAAAATGATGAATTTGTATTTGGTTGTTGTTGTTGTTGGTTGCCTTTTTGTTCGTTAAGGTGGAGGAGATATAACAACCAAAAAAACACAAAAACAAAAAAATTTTAATCTCTAACCAGGGTTGCACTTGTCGATACAATGTTAATATGCTGAATACCACCAGCGCCATCCATAACTAGCTTTTCATGTGTCATGTGCAAGGTATTATTTTTGAGTTCTTAAATTTTATATTTTTTATAAGAATAAAACAAATCCACAAGGAATCTAAAAGATACGGATTGAACCTCTTTAGTTCGTATACGCTATTTAAAATCGTATTCCTAGTCCGGTCAATTCGTATATTTGATTTTATTTTTTCTTCATATTGCCGCTCATGATGACCCTGTCTATATCCGTGAGATCAGCCGGGGGCGGTTATATTGTCAGAATTGCCGAGCTGTAGATGTATATGTGTTTTAGCCTCGTAAACAATTGTTATTGGAAAAAAGGTAGTTCGGAATTAAAAAGACTTGTTGTATTTTTTGAAAAAATTTATTATTTTAGGTAAATTTCACATTTTCAATTTGTTTTGGATTATTTTAAAAATCATATAAACTGGAGTTGAAGCACCTGTAATTTTTTGCGTCTAAATTTTTTGTACGATTACAGCGCTGAAAAACGCGCCTCCTTTTTAATAGTATTCGTAAAAAACGACTGTAAATACATGTATTTTTATATCACACAAACAATTCCTCTTAATGAGATGGCGCTTGCAGCGTACCCAAATCAGAATCCAAGTTGGAAACTCTTATTATTGTATGCTTTTCTTGGCTGAAATGAACAACTTCATTGAAATTAGGGTTTGAATACAAAATATTTTCCCTTAGGCCTAAGTTATACGACGATCATTGTAATGACGGAAATAATTTTAGAATGGAAAATTAACGTATTACAAAGGTTATTTCTTAAAAAAAAAATAATGCAAAACATGGGAAAAAGTTTAGTAAATAGATTTTAAATAAAAAATCTTAGGATTATCACGTAATTTGTTTTTTATAATGATTTTTATAATTTGAATGACGTTTTAATCGATCAGCTGTTTTGTGGATTGCGTTTCTATTTAATTTCATTTCACTGGAGAACTGCCTTCATTAGGAATTTTTCGTCGACATTCTAACCTCAAACTTTAGCGTCCCAATAAGAAAATAATAATATATAAAAAAAAATGGAGAAAATTTGTGTCTCATCGGTAAAAAAGGAAAGGGAAGAAATAATCTAATTGGATTTGATGAAAAAAACCATTATACGACTTAGCTATGAACGAAAATCTGACTGAAAGTTTCTCTGACATTCGTAAAAGAGGTATAACTACCTTTCATTGAAAATCAAAGAAAAACGCTCGGTTTCCACTAGTTCCACAATTTCCTTCATTACAATGATCGTCGTATAACTTAGGCCTTATACGACGATCATTGTAATGAAGGAAATTGTGGAACTAGTGGAAACCGAGCGTTTTTCTTTGATTTTCAATGAAAGTTGGTTATACCTTTTTTACGAATGTCAGAGAAACTTTCAGTCAGATTTTCGTTCATAGCTAAGTCGTATAATGGTTTTTTTCATCAAATCCAATTAGATTATTTCTTCCCTTTCCTTTTTTACCGATGAGACACAAATTTTCTCCATTTTTTTTTATATATTATTATTTTCTTATTGGGATGCTAAAGTTTGAGGTTAGAATGTCGACGAAAAATTCCTAATGAAGGCAGTTCTCCAGTGAAATGAAATTAAATAGAAACGCAATCCACAAAACAGCTGATCGATTTAAATATGTTACCGTCATTCAAATTATAAAAATCATTATAAAAAACAAATTACGTGATAATCCTAAGATTTTTTATTTAAAATCTATTTACTAAACTTTTTCCCATGTTTTGCATTATTTTTTTTTTAAGAAATAACCTTTGTAATACGTTAATTTTCCATTCTAAAATTATTTCCGTCATTACAATGATCGTCGTATAACTTAGGCCTAACTTAGGCCTTAGTTAGGATACAATAACTAACTAATACACCTAACCGTCGAATTACACGATACATGGGTTCCTGGTAAATGTGCAAATTGCAATCCGAATTCAGAATAAAATATTTTTAAAAAATAAGAAAAAAAAAGTCTGTAAGCGTGTTAAACTGAAATAGTTCTGTGTAAATGTAAAATTTTCCATCATTTCTTTAACCGTGTTAAAACGAAATTCGTGCCATTCGAATAGGTTTATTTAGAAAAGTTTTTTTTCATATATTCAAACCTTAAAAATATACCATAAAGTGGCAATTTTTTTTTAGCGTGGAGTATAAAATCCTAGAAAACATGTATCCAAATCACAAATATTATACAGGGTGGCGCAAAATTAACATTGTGTGGTATTCCTTAAAAGAGCCATTGAGTCCTTTGCAATATGCGCTGTGGATCCAGCTTGTTGGGAACCAAAGGGTTGGATGGTTTTCAACAATTTTTGGAAATGTTTATTTCATATGGTAGTATTCTATTAGGTTCGTGTTTTAATGCCCTATGGTAGGTACTACCAGAGGGTATATTAGTTTTGTCACTCCACTCGTAACACACCGAAATAATCGTCACAGAAAGGTTTTAAGGGTATGGTTGTGTCGGGAATCAAAAGTTATATAGATTGTTGCATGTCCGTCCGTCTCTCCATACAAAAGATAACTCAAAAACGTGTTATCCAATTTTGATGAAATTTACAATATGAGTTGATTATTCCTTAACTTAACTTGGTATTGTATTATAGAAAAATCGATCCAAGGAGAGCAAAGTTATAAAGTAAAAATCACGGTGACCAGAAATTTTGTCGTTTTTTTGTTTATGATATTTAGGATTTAATTGGAAAAGTTGTGAACCAATTTTGTTTAAATTATTTATATAGGTTAACTATATAAATAAACGATACAATGTTAAATTTCAGTAAAACCAGTTCAAGGATAGTGGAGAAAGAAATAACCCTAGGAGAAAAAAAGCCTGTTCATAAAGTTTTTTTGATGTACTTTAAAAATTAATATACCGATTTGAATAAAATTAGCAGATTAGACTTATGCTATCAGGGTCTGGGTTATCTGCAAATTAGAAGGAATTTTGAAAAGAGAAAACAAAGTTATGAAGAAAAACCTTAAAATAATGTTAGTTTGGACAGTTTTTCTGTCCCATTTCTACCATAGGGCATCAAAAAATCGGCTATAGGGCGATTTTCAGTTAGTATATGTTTTTTTTAATAAATGAAAACAATTTTCCGAAATTTATAATTCACATATAATGTACATCTGTCTAGTTACGGCAGGCAGTTCTAGACACCAATTTCCCAATTCAACCCTGTTTCTTATATCGGTTTCTGTGTTTTTTTGTTATTCACGAAAACAAAAAAAAACCGTTTCGTTTAACAGAAAACCTTTTTTTCTTTTTGTTCTTCTTCTTTTTTGTTCTATACGTTTTCTGGAATTTTTATTATAACAAATATTTTTCCAAATTCCATTACGTCTTTTCCTTTTCTCGTGTTTTCATAAGAAATCCATACGAAGAAAAAAAAAAAAAAACTTAAATAAGTAAATGAAAAAAATTATAGACCCCAAAAAGAAAAAAAAAAAGAAAAAACGACTAACAACAAGCCGAATAATAAACCTGAAGCGGAAAAAAAGAAAAAACTAATAAATAAAATAAAATAGCTCAATTTAGTCGAAAACGACTTCGTCGAAAATCCACATATGTGCACAAACACTAGCTCAAATAAAACATATCCCAAAACACAGATTGAGATCAGAAAATGCCTTCTAGATATTTTCATCAGGCCAGCATGTAGATTACAATGACGTCTTAACTTCAAGAGTGTGGAAAAGAGAAATAATTATTAAGCACGAAGATTAAAAGAGAGAAACAAGCGTCTAATGCTAATTACATTAGTAACGTGCTTCATAATTATTTCTCTTTTCCACACTCTTGAAGTTAAGACGTCATTGTCATCTACATGCTGGCCTGATGGAAATATCTAGAAGGTATTGGATCAGATCAGGCATTTACACATTATTGAAAAGAACATAACAATAAGGATGCGTTGCGTTTTTGCGATCGATGATCTTCAAAGAACCAAAGAAAAGAAGAAAAAAAAAAAAGAAATCACATAAAATGAACTTGTTAAATATTTTTTGTTTTTTTTGTGCTTTGCTATTGAAATGTGTACGTGTAAAGGTGGGTGAAAAGTAACATACGTTACGTGCATTAATTTTTCATAGAAAATCAAAGTTGGGAAGAAAAAAAAAAGAAAAGAAAACGACCGTCTAAAAATCGTGGGCGTTTAATATTATATTATATCTATTGCATGTATTTGTTTGCATTTCATTATTTCGATAAAACTACATAAAGCTTAGTCCACACATGCCGATTAAAGGTACGGTTTCGTTGGGAGCTGTTGACAACCGCCGTTGAAAATGACTCGTCTTATGGCAGAACCGTGTAAGTGGTTTCGTTCACGCTGTTCGACAACTCGAGGGCGGCTGTCAACAGCTAGCTCTTGCCGTTCGACTGCTTTTGAACCAGTCTAACAGCGCTGTCGAAGCAATTCGTTTGAATTTTTTTTAATAGATTTTTAATTTCTATAAGTGAACAAATTTTTAATTTCGTCAAGTTAATACTTATATAGTGAAATTCTAGAAAAATATGGCTCCAAATTTCACAAGCAAAGAGGATGAAATCCTTATTGAATATATTCAAGCAAATCCTGCTATTTACAATCTGCGTGATACAGATTATAAAAATATATTGATTAAAAATAATATATGGCTGACAATAGCGCGAAATGTTGAGAGATCTGGTAAGTAAAAATTCGATGTTTTTTTGAATAAATGTATATTATAAGTATTTAAATACATTTTGTTTATTATAATGTCAAATTTTTTATGAATTTTTTAATTTCTATCGACAAAAATTAAAACATAAACTGCCCACAGGATCAGCTTCTTCGTCGCATCCACCAAAATGGGTTCTTTTCGAAAAACTGCAATTTCTAAATAACATTGAACATGAAAGAACGTATCTAAATATATCTGTATATATTTTTATATGTTATCATTCTTCATTTCAGGATCAAAAGCAATTTAACGAGTACTCAGGAGTTTTTAGAAGATTGATCTCACGCAGCCTGAAACTGCAGAACTTGAAACTTCAAATAATATTGATGAATCCCAGAACATCTTTTCTTCACTTCCATCAAGTTCGGGTGAAAACCAGAATTTTTCTTCAGACTCCCGAAATTCAACTATAATTTCTTATTCAGATGCGGAAAACACGAGATACGAATAATTATTTATTATTATCTTATGTACCTATGGATATACATATGTGTTAATTAAATAAATTAAAAAAATCAATTATCTTTCATTTGTACACATACCGTAAAGTTAATGCTAATTTTTCACCAGGAGTTATCGAGTTTTTTATAGCATTTGAAATATTTTTAATTAAATCTTCTTTTACAATTTGTAATATATATTCAAACTGTTTTCAGTCCAAAATATTCACGGAACTTGTCACCAGATATATTTAAATGACCATTTATAAGTAGATTAAAGCATCTTTCTTCTTCACGGAATTTAAAAATACTATTTATAGGCTGCCTTTTATTCAATAGCAATAAATTTTGAAATTCTACTTCTTCCTGCTGTTCAATAAATAATATTTTTAACAAATCCATTATTATTTTATATTTAACTAGCTGACCCGGCGAATTTCGTACCGCCTCAGAATCAATAAATGTTGTGTTAACTTATTAGCTGAATTAAATTCAGTTTTTTATTACGATAAAAAATGAATACTCAAAATGAATTAAGTTCAATAAATGTACAAAAATCAAACTGAAATGTATTTTAATTACATTGAAATTAATGTAATTCACGTGGCAGCAAGGCATTTGCTTTATTGCGACGAATCGAAATGATTCGCGTAGCATTGTTGCACTACTTTCTGTTAACTATTTGCTGGATGGGTTGCACCCGGATCGATTCCTTTCATTAAAGCAGCTTGTGATATACGACATTTTTCGTTTTGTTATCAGGTGCGAGAACGACCAAAGCGGATGGTTTGGCGACACGTAAACATGCTACGTAAAATTGGCCGTGAGAGAAACATTCATTTTCTAAATTCATGCCACAAACACTCAAGAATTGGCCTTGTAATTTGTTGATCGGAAATTGAATTCGTTGAATCTCGAATGGCATATCGGTTGGGATCATCGGAATTCTCGGAATGATAACTTCCTCACCTTTCCTTTGAGTCGAAGATTATCACGTTGTTGATCTGTGCGATAAGCTCGATAATTTCTCATTGCCAACTGAGCCGCTTTACGTATTGCTTCTCTTTGTTGTTTTATTTGTAGCACGAAGTCGGCCATACTAACGTGACGCTCTTCTCGTGCGATTTCTTGTTCATCTGCAGTGGATTGATTCGTAATATTCTGAAGTCTAATTGGATTACGGCTTGCTTGTAAAAGATTAGATTTCCTGACTCGCAGCATTGTAAATAACACTGGAAAAATAATCCCCCAATTCAAAATTACATAATGAAACAATTATCGATGCGCACACAATTACAAATGTGATAACCTCACAAAGTGAATATTTTCGAAGGCAACTTACCGTTTAAAAATCACGATCGAAAATAGGATTCCACAGACTTACGAGCAAATCCGCTTGGAAAATCAAATGCGCAGTCCAAATTACCGATTGGATTGATTGTCGATGCGCGCCCAATGACAAACGACATAACCTTTCACAATGTGCACTTCATAACACTGAACCTACCACTTTAAAATCAATTTTCGCTAATGAATTGCAGAAAAAATCGTTTGAAAAGAATTAATTGAATCGAACTCAAATATAATAACCGTCGAAAATTGAATGAAAATTGGTGAAAACTCGAAATAAATGTTGATAAATCGCGGCGCACGTCTGTACAGCTAGCTCAATGGCAATGAAAACTGATGAGTGACCTCTATTTTTTTTTGCTTATTTTGTATAAATATGCCAATTTTGCTTCCGCCCCTATTTTTAAATACAATGGATGTGCGGTTTTTCTCAGTGAAAACATATAAATTCAAGCCGTCATCTTTTTAGCTATCTATAATTGTTTTATGTTTCATTACGTTAGTGCAACAGAGATAAATATGAATTTAGCTTTAATAAGCAATTCCAAAACTTATGTAATGTATTTGAAATACACGAAATAAAATATTTCTTCTACTTACGCAAACACACGTGCTTATGAAAAATGCTTGTTATGTTGGCAAAATCATATTGGCGCCTAAAAGTATAAGAAAACGCGTGGTTTTTGTTTACACAAATTGACTTAAAAAAAGCTCCAATTGCTTTCTTTGTTTCATTCTTTCTTTAGTCCAAAGTCATAAGACTATGCTATCCCTTGCTATAATTATCTTATAGGAAGTGCGTTTTAAAATAAAAGATTTGTGGTTTATAGGTTACTTCATTCTTTCTAATGGAAAATTTTAATTTTCTTCCCTTTCTTTTTTGTGATTTTTTTACTTTTCCAATGCGCGAGGAAACTTCTCGAGGCCGAGACGAACATTAAAAAAAATTCATCGAAATCAGTCAATCCTTTCTCGAGATATCATCAAAAAAGCCGTTCCAGACAAAATGTATGAGAAAATGAATTTTCTTCATCAACTTTTTTTTCGTGAATTTTTCCGATGTTTTAATAGTTATTCTGCTATTCGGGGCGGAGACAAATCCAACAAACCAAAGATCATAAAAATCGGTCTAGCCGTTCTTGAGTTATAAATGGTGTAACTAACACGTCGACAACCGCTGTCGACGGCCGCCGTCAACAGCTCCCAGCGAAACCGTACCCTAATTCGTTTACATTACATGATCTAGTTGGAACTCGACTTCAATCCGAAAATCGTGCATATGTATACCCAGATCGATTTCAAATCAACTTGAGTCATTAACGATCGCAAAAATTTTTCTGGTCATTTGTTTTGGATGCATTGGCTTCTCAATTATCAATTGGATTTTCTGTGCCCCAAATATGGCAATTTTGCTTGTTCGTTGTTTGTTTTATATTACAAAGTCAATTTTAAAAATTATTATTATCAATATCAATATTGTTACGGTTGTAAATTCCAGTTTTTAATTAAAACAAAATAGCTGATAATGGAAAACTAAATATTCCTGTCAACATGGTATCAGTTTATCTTCTGATTATAACCTAACTTTGTACCAAAGGCAAGATAAATTGAATCAGTCAAGTAATCGTGCATACAAAAATTTACGACATAAGCTTAAAATAACCTACCTTTGGTTTGGGAGAAAATGAAGAGTATTTTTTGTATACACGATAAATATTTGATACCATTGCAGAGCTACTAAGAAATTTATCTCGTCATTAGTGTTTGTAAAAAAAAGGCTAGAAACACATGTATTTTTATATCAGATTCTTTTTTCCAAATACTAATAACAAGATATCTTGTTAACAGACTCTAGTTTATACTTTTTGCTATACAATATTTTGGATTACATTTCTATAAGTACACCTTTTATAATTCAGACTTTCTTTAGAAAAATATTATAATATCACTATTGAGTGTAAATTTGCAAAGATCTGCGATCCGAGATATGTTATTACAAACGAAAGCTTATGCTCATGTTAAAAATTATTTCAATCGTAATAGTGTACACCAACCTTTATTAGCTCGATACGAATTTCTTGGAAACTGCTCAGATTTACTGGAGTGGAATCTTGTATTTCGATCCGACTGAATTTTCGATTCGATTTAATATTCGATCTGAATTCTTTTTGGCATCGGCTAACATGATTGTATGGTTATTAGTCTGGCTGTTGAGAATTCCACGCAAATGGTATAAATTTTCAAATTGCCCGATGAAATTTTATGAAATTTTCACAGCTGATAGTTTATTTTTGTAAAATTAATTTAAAATTTTTGTGTTTTAGATTTCTTTTTAGTTTTCAGTTATTTTTAAATTAATATTTAATAATAAATATTGAAATTGTTGGTCTCAGTGAAACAAAATACAATATCTTCAAGTGTTTTCGGTCCTAAATTTATACGGTGGCATTTTTTTTATTTTGTTATAATGATAATTTTCACTTCGCTCTTAGAGCATTTTATTTGGTTATAATTTCATGAAAATCTTGGCAATTTTTTTAAATTCTATACTTTCAAGTTAACTTTTGCAAGCTTGATTTTCCTGCATAAATCCAAGTAAAAAAAAATATTAAACAAAATATGTTATTTTTTTTTTTTTTTTGTGTGAAAACCTTGAATTAGTTAGTAAAAATTTAAGTAAATAATTGTTAACTTACTTGTAATTCATTTTTTTTTCATTAAAAAATTTAAAAATGACAATAAACACTAAAAAAACATGTTTTCGACAACTCAGCACTGATCGAATGAATTTTATACGATCACAGTGTAAAATATTTTCGATCTAATTTTAGCCGATACCAAATTGGTTGGTGGAATCGTATATACGATCCAAATGGGTCAAATCGAAATACAAAATTCCATCCCTGATTATCACAGGCGCTTTTACCGTAAGAATAGTGAGAAAATATAACAATTTTAGGGGCTTCACAAAATTTTAATTATGATATTTGAAAAACACAAAGGCATGACATTTCATAAGAGAATCTGTTTAAGAATTTCATGAACATCTTAAAACAAGCTATGGTATAGTGCAAAATTACGATGGAACTTTTATACCGGGTCCGGCAATTGAAATGTCAAAGTATAAAAACGCTGTATTTTTTTTTGCTTATTAGTCGGTTTTATTAAAATTTTGGGAATTATAGTTTATAATACGTAGTTAATTTTAGAATTATTCGAATGGTATGTAACCGCCTTTGCCCTACCCATCAGCTTCAATCTCTTTTTAAACGATGCACAAGATGTTCGCAGGATGTCTTGACTTAAACGGTTCCATTCACGAGTCAAATCTTTTTCTCAACTTGTTTTCTTCTGACTCTAAATCTTTTAAAGAGACGTTCCTCTTTAAAAAAAGATGATCGTTTAGTTTGTTAAGAAATTGATCAATGCAGAATGTTTTCTTATCCGAAAATACCAAATTTCGTAAATCACCACGAGCGTACGAAGTAATTGCTTTGATTGTAAAAAAAATAAGAATACATCTTTTTACCAACAAATAATTTTTACTACTGAGAGACAATATGTCAAGCAACATTCATGTCAAATTTTAGTACACTTCAATTGTCGGACCCGGTACATATCGATTAAATTATTTCGAAAATTCAGAACTTTTATGAAAGTCCTCAAATTAATCTTTTCTATTATGAATTTTATTGATAGGAAAAATGTGAATAAATTCTTCATATGTTGCAGTTTCTTTTATGTGATATCCTGATTTATCCATTTCGTCCATTTTACAATATCCTTCATTCGGTCCCTGTCATTTAAACTAAATTCTGTATTAAGTTTAAATGACAGAAAAATTGCTTCTGTTTTATCCTTTTCATAGTTTTTATTATTACTGAGAGATAATGGGCCCTCATCACATGAACACAATACATAATTTGACAAAGTTTGCTTGAAAATTTCCTTGAACCAAACTTTATCTCTTCCTGTAAGATCGGTATCGGTTCGTCAGATCTTGGCGAGAGAGAATAGAAATATTTTTCTACAAATACAGTTAATCAACTCGCTAAATTTCTTTAAAATCGGGTAATATGATTCGGCAGTTATTTATTTATTTATTTTTTTTTTTTGAAATTGCTTACTTTAAGCGTTAGAATTATATAAGAGTTTCTTTAAATTGATTTTGCTAAGGCAGAAATGGAAATTACAAGCATTTATATTAACTGCATGTAGCATTCGGGAAATTGGTTCGTTTTTCCCGTAATCCGTTCTGAGGTACATAACTTTAAATAAGTCAACTGATCTTAAGAAACGTACATTTATATTAAGCGGCATTCTTTCTAATAGTATAGGAGCATCGCCATTGAAGATTTGATGGACAAAAATAATATCAGCCACCTGACGACGCTTTTCTAAGGATTGCAGGTCAATCAGTTTTAACCTATCACAGTACGGGGGCAGTTGGAAAGGGTCATTCCAAGGAAGATCTTTTAATGCAAAACGTATGAATCTACGTTGTACAGACTCCAATCTATTAATTGGACTTTTATGGTAGGGAGACCATACTTGACTGGCATATTCCAAAATAGGTCTACCCAAGGTAATGAAGAGTGCTTTAGTTATATGAGGATCCGAAAACTCCTTAGACCATCTTTTAATAAAGCCTAAAGTAGAGTTAGCTCTATGAACGAGTGAGTCAATATGTAGCTTGAAGTTAAGTTCACTGTCACAAATTTCTAATGCTAGTCACTCTACGTAGAGGCACATCGCCAATATTATATATACATGGACAATTTTCACGTTTTCTGGAGAATGTGATATCCGAAGTTGTAATAGGATTCAATTAATTTTCGGACATTGTCGTTCTTCAATTGATGAAATTTCTTTTTTGATGTGGTAGTACCTACCGTAGGGCATAAAAATAAAACCGAACTTTCGTTCGACAGCTACCCTAAGTATCACGGCGATCGATGCCAACATATGATAGAATGTTTGCCATGCGGAAAAAATAACTTTTACCAATATTCATTTAAATAACTTCAAAAATACGACCGTAATAGAGATAGAGCCAGACAGACATTGTATAAGATTGTTTGGAAACGATTTTGAACCTTTCGAAACATGGAAATTTTTCGATTATGATTCCATATCTGTTTCATTTATGGTGTTTTCAGGAGCCTACACACGTCCAATGTTACTTTAATGACTCATGTTTCAAGTAACATTGATCGTTTGGATGCTCTTCAATGCAATGTGTGGAGGCAATTTCCATTATTAATACTTGACGAAAATTTTCATCAAGTAACATTGAACGTGTAAAGCCTCCTTTACATGGTTCCTTCAAAATTGACTTGAAATCGACTTCAAAGTCAACCCAGGGTTTTTTAGCTTTACCAATCAACGTCAATTTCATAGACGTTAGTAAAGAAATTTTTATTTTTTAGGTTATGTTTCACCGCGCTTCAAAATGGAGTAAAATTTTCAAGTCGATTTGAGTGCGATCTGGGGTTTATATGCAAATGTCAAGTCGGTCAGAAAAATGTTTGTGATCAATCTCGAATCGACTCAAGTCGAATTGAAGTCGATCGAATTTTACATGGACGATATTTTTATATATATATATTATATTATATTATATATATATTTGGCAAAGTGTAATTGTGTGCTCACCACACAACAGCGGTCAAGTGTGTGATTAAATAATCTTTTATGTGATTATTTCGGTAGTGTTGTGTGTATGCTGTTTATAACAGAAGTGCATCTTTAATTTCGATATCATATCAGGTAAGACATTGTTAATTAGTGAATTTTGTCCATGTTTTGCGCGTATTGAGTGAAGAAAATACACACAAATAATTCGACGTAATTTTAAGCATTATTAACGGTGCGGCGTTTACAAAACGAACCTCCCGTTAATATTGCTTAAAAGTTTGTGCAATTTTGCGGCTCGCGTCTCGTTTCTCGTTTAATTACCAGTTCGCTTAAAGGCCTACTTATATGCCAGCATTCAAGGAAAAAAAGGAAATTTTTTGACATCCACTGACACATTGAAAGCCTTTCGGAAAAAAGTAACTTTTTGGAAAAATCACATTTTAGAAAAAAATGAGTAGATATGTTACCTTCGTTAAATGAAAACACTGCTGAGGAAATTATTTCAGCTGTGCCAGAACATTTAATTTTATTGGAAGAAAAGATTGAATATAACGTTCCTTCAATAAATATAGAAAGTTATGACTGAATACGAAACCCCTTTGCGGCAAGTGATACTTCCATGGAGACATCGAATTGTGAATTTTCGTATCAAGAAGAAGAATGATTAATTACCTTATCAACTGATCGTACTCTAAAAATAAAATTTTCAGAAATAACTCTGGATGAATTTTAGATTTTTGTTCAAGACGAATACCCAGCTCTCTCCACAAGGACACTGAAAATTTTACTACAGTTTTCAACCTCATATTTGTGTGAGCTAGGTTTCTCGACATTAACCAATATTAAAACGAAGAAAAGCGAAAGGCTTAGCAATTTGGATGAAGAAATGAGAGTAGCTATATCAAATATTAGACCTAATATCGCTGAAATTTGTAAAAGCCGACAAGCTCAGGTGTCACATTAAATAATTGTTGCCACAAAAAGTTTCATTGGAGTATTTATGTTTTTATGTATCCTTTTAATTAATGTAATCGTTAACTTGTATGTAATAAAATAATCAGTTTTATTTTTAATAAAAGTTATCTTTATTTGTTTTTTGAATCTTTAGTTTTGGTGTACCGCGAATTTTCCGTATGATCAAAAGTGCTCCTTGACTTCAAAAAGGTTCAGAATCACTGTCCTAGCCCTTCTAGATCAAAAGTTAGGTTTTCGCACGATTATAGTACTTTCCTATAAACATTCGTTTATCGGGAAAGTAAAAATATGTGAATTTAAACAATGTCTAGTCCCACAGTCATAATTAAACAGTTTTTACTAAATATTTTTTGTTGCCCTTTTTTTACTTTTGGTCCTCTTGCGAAAATCCGTGATTTCTTCAGCGTGTTTTGTAATATTTCCCTTTAAACTCCATTTAATGAAATTCAATTTTATAAAATAGAAACAATCTTTTCACCTTTTGTCCGAAAATACAAGATCTATTGTAATTTTTTTTTTGTTTTTCTTTTGCCGTAGTGAATAAACGATCTCAATGTGCTTTGTGCTAGGCGGTTATTTGTTTCGTTTTTTTTCTCAAAAGATCAGTGAACTTTTTTTTGCCGTTCTTAATCAACAAAATATCTGAACTTCTTTCTCTAATCCCCCCTTCTCTATGATGATCCCAAATCATCGCAAGCAAAACAAATGATAAAAGTTGAGGAGCGAAAACTTGACAAGGTCTCAAAAGCTAAACACAGAATTAAGACATTTTTTTGTTCGGTTCGGAAAAATAAAGAAAAATAACAAGTCAATTGGAATTAAATAGACCGGGGAACTGGCTGAGTGCCAGGAGATGTGGACATACATATGTACACAATACAATTGGCACATCAAAATATATTGGACAAGTTTTTATTTGTATTTTGATTTCTTAATTGAGTTCCATCTATGCCTTCTAGATATTAAGGCCAACATATAGATGATGCTGACGTTTTGAATTTCTGATGTTTGATAATGGCGAATAACATGACATCTCTATGGAAATAATCATTATAAAACAGAATAGATTAAAAGCGAGATATGCATACATCTCTAATCCACTCGAATCGTATGGAAACATATATCGTCCGACCGTGAAGCCAATGCCTTCTAGATATTTTCATTAGGCCAGCATGTAGACGACAATGACGTCTCAACTTCAAGAATGTGGAAAATAGAAATAATTATTAAGCACAAAGATTAAAAGAGAGAAACAAGCGTCTAATGCTAATGACATCAGTAACGTGCTTCTTTATTTCAACCTTCGTGCTTCATAATTATATTTCTTTTTCACACACTTGAAGTTAAGACGTTACTGTCCTCAATGTGCTGGCCTGATGAAGGCATTGGTGGAGCACATTCAAATTTATTTGTACATTTTGATCCAAAACGCATGAAAATCTCAACTATTGTACTGTTTCAATTTGGTGTTCTCCTCCTGCGGTTGCTAGAAAATAATTTAAAATTGACAAGAGTTAACAACAGCGAATTAAAATAGCATTATAACTTTCTTATATGCATATATTGTTAAGTTGCGTAAAATTAAATGTTAGTCGATAAAATGAAAGTTTGTTGTAATTTTTTTCACTTTTCACATCCTTTTCGGAATTAAATTATTTTCCTACCAAGTTGCCAAATTCCGAAAGAAGTGGTAGCCAGTTGGAGAAAAGTTCAACTCCTGTACCTTTACCAAAGACAATAAATAATTATAAGATGTGTAAAATTGGGTTTGCCCACAAATTTCGACTTGAAAAACTAAATGAAATATAAGGAAGAAATATACGAGGAGAATTCTTTCTTATTTTTACATTCCGTTCTTGAGCTTTGGTTTTTGTACTGGATTGATAACTTTTTTCAAATCATTTAAGGAAATTAAGCTTTGAATTCATTCATCTTATGAATCCCGTAGATGAGTATATTTTGTTCTTGGTTTTTTTTTTCTAATTTTAGAATTAAAGTGTTTGATGGTAGAGAAACTTTTGTTCTATTCATGTGCGCATATAAGCAATTTGTGGCTTTGAATATAGGTATCTTATGGAGAAATATGAATGGTATGGGTTGATATATTTGATGTGTTTTTTGCTAGCCTGATTTTAGAATTCAAATATACTTTTAGAAACATTTTTTATGCTCGATTGTGTGTGTAACAAGATAATGTCGATTGTATTATATGTATTTTTTGAACAAATTTTTTTCTCAGAGTTTCTCGTGTACTGTTAGATAATGCTAAATAAAGAATTTAAAATCTTTCGAACTTGGGCCAAGAATTGAATTGAATTTTGTTTTAAGTAATCGACATACACATATATCTATCTTTCATTTCTTTTTTAAAAATTTTAGATATATTGATATTTTATGATCAACTAAGGATTATTGGATTTCCGTAAATTTGAAATTATATATATTATATATAAAGATTATTATATAATATATTTATTTGGAAGAATTTTGTCTAACTCGTTTTAAGTACTTTCGACAGTTAATATGTGATGATATTTGGCAACATACCTTTTCCTGCAATTTTAACATCGAATGTTGACATAATTTGTTTCAGGAATGCTTTGAATAACCAAATAACTGATTTCATGATATCGTGTTAGAAGGTTGGAAAATATATATCAGGATTATTTATTCATTTAAAATTTTTAAGCGTGGGTGTTTTGTGAAACTATTGGGTAAAATATTTCCATTTTTTTTGACCCAAGAACAATTCTTTTTTAATAGAACCAGAATTAAAAAATTTAAAACTTCCTTTCGATGTTCTACAAGTAAACATTGGTTCTCAGCAAACCAACTGGGGTAAAATTCATTAGTTCTTTGAATGCATTCCTCGATAATTTTTGCTTTTAAGTTGGTAAAATGCAACGAATTATCAAAAAAAGTTTCATATATTTGAAAATGCAATTTGCAAATTCCGAGAAAAAGATCGGAAGGATTTTGTAGAAAAGTCCTTTCAATAGTTTTTTGGAACTTTTGTGTTTAATAAGTTTTTCCGACGGTAAAAGAAAATCACATTCGTCTTTATTCATTATCATGGGACAATTTAAACAGTTTATTTTTTTCAAAATAATTTTTAAAATTCCATAGCCGACAATATATCTTTTTGCTGGGTCTGCGACGTCGGAATTACTCTTGGAGTTTAAGGTTTCATTTATTTTCGCATCTTTTTCTATATCATCCAAAACAATTTCAGAACTTTGTGCCAATAATCTGGATGTAATTTCATTAGAATTATCAATATAAGTATCTTCTAATGTGTTATCCCAATTATGTAAAATGTCTTCATCACAATTCTTATTTGCATATGAGAACGTTATAATTCTCATTGACATTAGGCGCGCAACTATTCCATTGAACTCGTGGACACTAGGATTTTTGTTATTACCGCCCTTTACCCGAATTTGCGCAAACAATTTTCTAATGGATCCTGATTTAGTCGAGATGTTAATATAAAGTTAATTTTTAAATATTTGTCCGAAAATATATCTGTACTTAAATTTAAAATACCATTAATTGTAAGATATAATCCGTCAAAACAATAGTTTTTTTTTTTTTGCAGGGAGACCCAATTTTGTAAGATATTCTTTGAATTCATTTAAATAATTAAATTGAGTACAATTTTTTGTTAATGGCTTCCGATATGGATTTTTTTCCGCACAATTACGACTATTTAGACAGTCAAAAACTTTGTCAAAACTACGAGCGAATTTACTCGTCGCTGCTGCATATAATTTAATCGTTTGTGGAAAAGAGTTATTTTCTAATAATTCATCTATTGCGTCAGCCATACTATTGCTCAGGACTTGCACTGCAAGTCTAACATTCATTTTATCAAAAACCCCTGGTTCAATATGTTTTTTTGTTATCTTTGGACACAACCTATATTCTTTGGATTTTTCGTCTATGCTATAAACACTTTTTATAACTTCCCAACTCGCAGGTCCGTCAGGAGTCTCAATAGTGCAATCTTTGAGTGTATTTCTTATATTTTTTAATAAATGAGGAGGATCATATAATGCAAATATTTTATTCTGATTATAATAGAAATATGGCTTCTCTTTATTAATATCTAACAGCCTATAGCATTTTTGATTATTCATACCTTGATCGCACACTATAGCTCTAACCGTAAGCCCTATTTCGAAGCATATTTTTACATTAGCCTCCAATTTTTGTTTTAAAATGGCACGATCAATGCTGTTCTCAGAAACAAAATAACTAATTATATATTTCCAATTAGAAAACAAGCCCCTGATCATGAAAACGCATATTTGTTTTCCTAGTAATAATTTCCAATCATTTTCATCTAAATGCACTAACCCATCTACGAGATCATGAGATGTATTATAAACTAAATCTTTTCTGATTGATATTTCATCAAATAATAACACTGCCTGCTTACACTGCTTGTCCATTTTATTAACTAATTGTACCAAAGTTTTTATTAAAAGATCATCAAAACCTGGTTGAAGTCGTTTCACAGGACTCCACTTATATATAGCTGACTGACCAGGTACCATAAGTGAAGACCTAAAACATAAAGTAATTTAAAATCGGCCTATAGCCGATTTTTTGATGACCTATGGTAGAAATGGGAGAGAAAAATTGTGAAAACTAACAATATATCAAGATTTTTTTTTCATAACTCTGTTTGCCCTTTTCGAAATTTTCTCCAATTTGTAAGTAACCTAGACCCTGTTAGCATAAGTCTAATTTGCAAATTTTATTCAAATCGGTCTATTAGTTCTGAATGTGCATCAAAAAAACTTTCTCAGCAGGCTTATTTCCTCCTACGACTATTTCTTTCTGCACTATCCTTAGACCGATATCACTGAAATCTACAACGGTATCGTCTATTTATGTAGTGAACCAATGTAATTAATTTAAACCAAATTGCTTCACAAATTTTCCAATTAAATCCGAAAAACTATATAAAAAACATATAGTAACTTAAAATCGGCCTATAGCCGATTTTTTGATGCCCTATGGTAGAAACGGGGCAGAAAAACAGTCAAATCTGACAGTATTTCAAGGTTTTTTCTTCATAACTATGTTTCCTCTTTTCAAAATTTCTTCTAATTCGCAGGTAACCTAGGCCCTAATAGGAGAAATCCAATCCGCAAATTTTATTTAAATCAGTATGTTAGTTCTTAAAGTACATCAAAAAACAAACCTATTTTCCCCTAGGATTATTTCTTTCTCCACAATCCTCGGACCGATTTTGCTGAAATTTAACATAGTATCGTCTATTTACGTATTTAACCAATATAATTAATTTAAGCAAAATTGATTCATAAATTTTCCAGTTAAATCCGAAAAACCACATAAAAAAACGACAAAACTTTCTGGTCACCCTGGTTTTTGCTTAATAACTTGCCTCCACTTTGGTCGATTTTGCTGAAATGCAATACCAAACGCAGGTAAGGAATAACCAACTTACATTCTAAATTTCAATAAAATCGGATAACGCGTTTTTGAGTTATCTTGTCCACAGACGGACGGACGGACGGACGAACATAAATCGATATAACTTTTGATTCCCTGCACAACCATATCCTTGAAAGTTTTCTACGATGATTATTTCTATGCATTACACACTTAGTGACAAAACTAATATACCCTCTGGTAGTACCTACCATAGGGCATAATTATCACGACAGAAATTATAACAAGATGCCGACTTATAATTGACATTTTGAGACAAATATTTTTGGATATCATTATAGCTATTCTTTTCAGCTAAAATCACTCGATAAAATTCTTTGCTAAACTAGACAATATAATTCATAAAAAAAAGCATTTTCCTACTTCCTAGAAGATTTAAATTCAATTCAGTTATTTTTTATGATTTCAGACTTTTCAAATATTCTTTCATTTATTGATATATTGTATATTCGATTATGGTTTCGGAATTATTTGCCATGCTGAAATTAATTATTTGGTTATTCAAAGCATTCCTCAAACAAATTATGTCAACATTCGATGTTAAAATTGCAGGAAAAGGTATGTTGCCAAATATCATCACATATTAACTGTCGAAAGTACCTAAAATGAGTTAGACAAAATTCTTCCAAATAAATATATTATATAATAATCTTTATATATAATGTATATAATTTCAAATTTACGGTAATCCAATAATCCTTAGTTGATCATAAAATATCAATATATCTATAATTTTTAAAAAAGAAATGAAAGATAGATATATGTGTATGTCGATTACTTAAAACAAAATTCAATTCAATTCTTGGCCCAAGTTCGAAAGATTTTAAATTCTTTATTTAGCATTATCTAACAGTACACGAGAAACTCTGAGAAAAAAATTTGTTCAAAAAATACATATAATACAATCGACATTATCTTGTTACACACACAATCGAGCATAAAAAATGTTTCTAAAAGTATATTTGAATTCTAAAATCAGGCTAGCAAGAAACACACCAAATATATCAACCCATACCATTCATATTTCTCCATAAGATACCTATATTCAAAGCCACAAATTGCTTATATGCGCACATGATAGAACAAAAGTTTTTCTACCATCAAACACTTTAATTCTAAAATTAGAAAAAAAAAAACCAAGAACAAAATATACTCATCTACGGGATTCATAAGATGAATGAATTCAAAGCTTAATTTCCTTAAATGATTTGAAAAAAGTTATCAATCCAGTACAAAAACCTAAGCTCACGAACGAAATGTAAAAATAAGAAAGAATTCTCCTCGTATATTTTTTCCTTATATTTCATTTAGTTTTTAAAGTCGAAATTTGTGGGCAAACCCAATTTTACACATCTTATCATTATTTATTGTCTTTGCCTTTATGATTTATCTGAAAATAAAGTAGTTATAGAAATATCCGGGTCGAAAGACCATTCAAATATTTTTTACAATTCTAAATAACTAATGT
This sequence comes from Xylophagus ater, assembly GCA_963422695.1. Classification (NCBI taxonomy): domain Eukaryota; kingdom Metazoa; phylum Arthropoda; class Insecta; order Diptera; family Xylophagidae; genus Xylophagus; species Xylophagus ater. Next base: position 47,728,217 of record OY730480.1, on the reverse strand, counting down.
ACTACGAAAGTAAAATCAAAATTAAAGTAAAATGTAAGAGAAGAAAAAGAAAATAAATGCAGAAGAGAGAGAGAGGGAGAGACAGGGAGAGAGAGAGAGAGAAATAAAAAAGGGAATTTTAAAATGAGAATAAATCTCTTAATAAATTTCTCTTAAAAGATTATCTTCGAAAAAAAAGAGAAAAGTTGAAATTATCATAAAGAAAGGGAGACCAGAACAACAATCCGAAACACCCGCGTACACTCGACCTATATGATTTGTTATTGTTATACAACAAAATAGGACATTTTCTCAGCGTTCGTCAATAAGAGAAAAGATAAAAATGGTCGTTTTACTAAAAATATTTTGAAAAGAGGGCGGGATAGGTCAACACATATGAATTTGTCCGCACTTACTTTTACTTTAATTGATCATAGTATAAACTTTGAGGTTCAGATCCTTAATTTTAGTGTAATGGTCATCCATTTATGGTACTTCTAATCAATTGGTTATACTCCAAGAATCTTCTAACTAGCTCTTCAACAGAAACAGCTTTCTGTCAGTTATTAAATGCATACGGTATTGCAATTTGTTTTAAACTAATTCCTAAATAATCTGTTCATAATTGCGCAATCGTAACCGTAACCATAGAGGAACTGGCATTTTATGTTAATCTTTTGCTTAACTTGCGACTTTTCTTAGAGTTCATACTTCTATGGTAACAATTAAGATTTCATAGGCATATGAGAATACTCCAATGAAGGTATTGACAAAAATGGAACCCATAAAAAAACGGAAGCTGAAACTCTTTCTCCGCCTTCAGAAGAAGGTTTGTAAAAATCAATCAACATAGAAACGAAGTTCAAAGAAAACAGATCAGAACAGAAGAAAAGATAAAGGGCGAAAAAGAGAACAATTATTGTGGCCGTACTTACTTGTTTGTTTTTTGTTTTATAATGAGGATCACTTATTTGATTAAAACGATCGTTAGCTGGTCGCTTTCCCTCTTCTTGTTTTTCTTGCTGGGAAAAGTGGGAAACAATAAAATTGATTGGGTGAATAAATTTGTTTTTTTTTTATTTTTGTTTGACTGTAATTTTGTTATCATATTCAGTCTCTTAAATTCGCCTTTCTTTTGCATGTGATCCTCTATATCATTTCTCTTTTCGATCAACAAGAAAATATTTCTCTGATAAAATTTCCTCTTTTCATTTCAATATTTATTTTATTTTTTTTTGGTGTGGGAGTGTGGTGTATGCTAACGCCTTATAGAAATTTGGTACAGGCGCGGCTCTACCTTAGGGGCTAATGGGGCTAAGCCCCACCAAACAAAACTACCGCACTACTAAAATATTTCAGTTAAAATTTATTTTAAAAAAATTGTAGAAAATTAAAACATGAACGAAAAGCTATATTATTATATAATTTAATTTAATTTAATTTATATTAATTTAAATACTAAAATTAATTAAGTAAAAACTTTTTATTTACCATACTTTCTTATTTAAAAGATACCGAAACGAAAATCTCTCTAATGTAAGCCCAAACAGCAAAACACAAAAAAACGATCAGAATCGAAAATTTACATGAGCTTGTGCCGAAGAAAAAATCATACAAGAAAGGGCTAGAACAAATTTAGTCCCACTCCAACAACAAATTCATTATATACTACACAATTCCTTTTTCTCTTGTTCCCTTGTTCTCTTTCTTATCTATTAAAATTTCATACATTTTGGGCTAATTCAATGCCTTCTAGATTTTTCATCAGGCCAGCACATAGATGACAATGACGTCTTAACTTCAAGTGTGTGAAAAAGAAAAATAATTATGAAGCACGAAGGTTGAAATAAAGAAGCACGTTACTAATGTAATTTGCATTAGAAGCTTGTTTCTCTCTTTCAATCTTCGTGCTTAATAATTATTTCTCTTTTCCACACTCTTGAAGTTAAGACGTCATTGTCCTCTACATGCAGGCCTGATGAAAATATCTAGAAGGCATTGGCTAATTGAAATCAGCCCCAAATAGATGATTAGGGGAAGTATTTTTCGCGTAAGAAAGTACGCAGTTCAAATTTTGACCATTTTAATGAATATCTTCATTTTTATATCTCTCTTAATACTAAAGACATATTAGCAGCGATAATCTCGATTATCTCACGATTCTCAGTTAAAATTCGATAACGGACCAGATTTTCTCAATTATTGAGGATAGATAACCGAGAATTTTAATCTAAATTATTGAATAATTGAGAACCTTTCGTTCTCTGAGTGTGGAAAGCTTTAAAGCTTTCGCTTTTAAATCTGGTAATACAGCTCATATTTAGAGATATAAACCATGAAAAAGAAAAAAATAAGAAGAAGAGCTAGTGGAAAATAACAGATTTGAATTTGGCGGTTCTAATTTTTTGTATTTTGAAGGAAATGATTCTTTTTTTGTCAAATATAATATTTTTAAATTTTTTCTTTTATATTTTAGATGTTCGCATATTCATAAATAATTTTTTTTACTTCCAAAATTTCCTAACCAAAAAAAGATTTTCGTGTAGTATGTCTAGGGCATTTAACCCAGTCGATTATTTTTAATCCAGATCATGCGACACATTCTGTTTTTCTGGATTAAAATTCATTCTCAATTATTCTTTGACATTTCTCAAAGCTTTCTATAAAATCTTTTTTTCGTTAATCGTCAATCTATATAAATAAAAGCGTATCTGTACGTTTGTACAAAATCCCTAATCTCCGAAAGTTCCTCATGGATTGCTTTGAAGCTTTTACAGAACTTTCCTTTCGCACATGAGCAGGTTTCTATATTCTTTTTATATACCCATGTCGCACCTGTGACAGGTAAAAAAAAGTTGTTAAAATGCATCACTAACACAATGACACAAGCATCATGAAATTCATGCATTTCCATTGAGAATATCCATGCATACACTATAGTATATCGTGATTACTCACATGCACATTAAGCTGACCATCCATACTGATTTTGTCAGTACAGTACTGATTTTTCAGCTTCTGTACTCAGGGCCGAATTTAGGACCTCTGGACCCCTAGGCTGAACCTGTGGTGCGGGCCCTACCGGGGAGGATTTTTTTGAATATAAATCTCCATAAAATCAAAAAAGGAATTTAACAAACAAACAAATTTTATTTATTAGTAATTCAAATACAATACTTTCCGAAACGAGCAAATTTGAAATTATTGTCAAATAATCTTAGTGACTAAATGGTTTGCGCCTACACTTCATTCTCATGAAACTACTTATAATATCTTCATAAGTTATGCTTTAGACAGATCTCCGATTTTAATTACAATAATTATTATTTAATGATACTTCTGGATGACCCATGACATATCATCTTTTTTTCACAATGATCATTATTCTTGTCATTCCAACATTTCATACATTTTTTAATTTTCATTACACAATGTTTATTACTATAATTATTCAATGAAACTAAATCTTTTTTTTTAACAAAATTTCTAGAAATATTTAGAATAAAAAGTATTTTCTCTCATTTTAAGGTTATGTGAAAGAAGAAAACATGTCAAAACCGGATGAAATTTTTAAAATGTTCAAATGTAGATGGTCCTGTAAACAGTGCGAGGCAAAATTTAGGACCTCTTCACAATTTCATTTGATAATTAAGAAAATAATGATGCTTGAAATAGATACTTTAAATTGATCATTATTACGTAAATAAAGGTCATTATCTAGCTTTAATTACCGATTGGGCAATAATGATCATTAAATCGGAGATCTGTCTAGGATATTAGTTGTTTTAAAATATCACTTTCAATGCTGAGCAAAGCCAAAATGTTGTGCCTCTCTTCTAACATGGAGTTGTTGGCCTTTTAGACACGAGAATGGGTTTGTCCGTTTATGCTTTTTTCAAGCAATCTGTTAAAATTTTATAATGTTCTATTTGTTTTATGTTTGTTGAGGCTGTAAAATGTAAGTAAAGTTCTTCCATGAAGTCAAAAAACTTACAGCACTCAAACAACACTCGGCAGCAGCCTGTACTACAAGATTGAGTGAATACCCAGCGCACCCAGCACCGATATTGCTAAATTATTTTCTGCCAGTACCAACGCTGCAACTTTCCATACAAAAAGTTCTTTAAGCAAATTTACATAAATGCTCAAATTGCTATTCGGAATCTGTAATAAAATTATTCTTTTTTCTTTACAAGAATGTATTACGTCGAAAGATTTTAAAAATTACTCTCTAAGAACATATTTTATATAATATTCACATCAAATTTTCCTTTTATTAACACATAATTTGGAATTTGATGTCACATTTTAAAGAGTTCCGGTATTTCAAACCCTGTCGTAAAGATTCAGACGATTTGACAGTAACAGTTACATGTACATATAATTTCAGAATAGCAATTTCAGCACTGATCCGATCTTTGTCGTTACAGAGTAAATTTATGTTTTGAGAATAGCAGCCTAAATGAGATTTGTTTCCTATTTTGTTCCTCGTTTCTCTGGAAATATTTGTTCATAAGATTCAAATTCTTTTAGATATGTGACGTAAAGGGAATAGAGGTGGAGTGGAGAGGAAGTTTCTTTTAAGAAATATTTATTAATTTATACCACAAAAATAATTATTTTTTGTGGTGCGGTCCCCTTTGTGGCGCGGGCCCCTAGGCTGCAGCCTAGGTTGCCTAATGGGAAATTCGGCCCTGTCTGTACTGAATAAAAAAGTTGTACTGAAATTGTACTGATTTTTTGTGCAAGTACTGAATGTACTGGTTATTTGATAATGCTGTGAAATTTCGTTCATTTCGTTCAACGGAAATTCCAATTAAATATTAATTTTTAATTATTTATAAATTCGAGTTCAAGTTCAATGAAAAGTGGACAACAGAATTTCCATTCATCAGGAAAACTAAAATTGATTCCGAAGTGAGATGTACTCTGTGCATTAGGGAATTATCAATTTCGAATGCAGGAAGCAGCGATATTTTGAAGCGTGATCGGACGAACAGACAAAGTAAAACATACTCTTGTTGGAATACCTTGCGGAGAATATTATGATTCGATTAAGGATTGTATTCCACTACTCAAAGAAACTCATTCCACTGCCAAAGAACATGCAATTGCTTTAATTAATTTATTTTATTTTTATATTTTTGTTAAAATGAAATGTGATTAATTTTTCTAAAGCATTCTAAAGAAAATGTGATTTTTTAAAATAAATAAAAAGGTTTTTGCTACTAGTTCATCAAGGTTTTTTTGTTTCACTAATGTCTATAAAGGTTTAAGCCTTTATAGTTTACATGAAAAATTACAAAATTTTTTGTACTGAATTCACCGCGCATACATCAATAAAGTATCAAGCGTCAGGTGATGTCAGCCCCACACAGAATATTAAGCTTAGATTATAAAAAATACGGATGGGCCCTTGCAGGGGCAAATAAAGCTATTTCGAAATTCACTTACATTTGTATTGCTTATGGATGCGGCGTAGTGGTGGCGTTAAAAATATAAATCCCGGGGGCAACACTGCAGATGGGCTTAATGCTCATGTATTCTGAAACATCCAAATTGCACAAAATGTTTGCGTTATTTATTCCAAAAAACAAGTTTCTCTTAAACGTATAAAATTAAATTATTCGCTTTAGATCCTCTTTATTGAAATTTAACGAGCAAATTATATATCTACTAATTGGCGTAAAGTTTTGTAAACCCATAGCCGAAACCCATTTCATACGTAGAGCTTCATTTTTTGGAAACCTTAAAACCAAAAAAAGCCTTTAAAACTGAAAATGCTGAATATTCAAAAACATCGACGAATTTTAAGAATTGTCCCCATTTTGAGCGAAAAATGACTGTCACTGGTAGTTTTCGTTTTAATTTAAATAAAAAAACGAGGGATATTGGGCTACGATCTAGATTCAAACTTGATTCGAAAAAAAATTTTTTTTCTAAATTATGAATTAACATAATTTCTGTTTGATTAATTAAAATTAAATAAACATTATAAAAACTTTTTTTTTATACAGCAAAAATGAAAATTCGCCCATTTTAATACAAAATATATCAAACTTACGTGTCAAAGGAAATTCCAGGAATTTTTCGATGTTGTTTGTTGTTACATACAGAAACGAAACAATTCATATTGCAAATTTTTTAAGTGGAATTATTTAATTCAAAAGAATTTTGTTTTCAATTCGAAACGCACTAAAAATTAGAAATCACAAAAATGCAGTTTTTTTCCCCTCCAAAATTAAACGTACGATCTAAAAACCGTTCTTCAATACAGATATCGTAAGATCGTAAAAACGACTTTATGCTTCCGATGGATGCAGTCTTAGATTATTGAAATTGAAGCTATTTAGAAATTCACTTGCCTTTCTGTTTGCTTATGTATGCGGCGTAGTGGCGGCGTTAAAAATATCAATTCGGAGGGGCAATACTGTAAATGGGCTGAATGCTCATGTATTTTTTCTTCGTTTCGGTAGCATCGTTGGGAAATTTACGTTTTCTCTTCGTTTTTTCGTAACATCGTTCGAAAATAACATTTTTATTCGCTTTTCATAGCATCGTTAAAAAAAAAACATTTTTTCTTCATTTTTCGTAGCATCATTGGAATCAGTGCTATCGATCTGTTGTAGTTCATCTAAATAATGCCTTGCAGAAGATCAAACTTAGGTCGTCGTATTCGTGGAGCGGAAGCAGTGTGACGAGTAATTGCAAATCAAACTGAGGAAGAGCGGCCATCAGCGAAGGACCGAAACAAACAAAGAATGGCTCAAACACAGGTCAACGTCAAATAAGACTCCGTGCACAGCAATCACGCGATTACAACTGCCTTGCATTCCGGTACTACCGAGCTGATGATTATAGTTTGAGCACGCATGTTTTAATCGCTACTATGACTGAAGTGTGCCCTTATTGCAAGGCTTTGAAATTTAATGGAGAAACGAACGGAATGTGTTGCGCCGCCGGAGAAATTAGACTGCCTCAACTTGCGGAACTGTAAGAGCCATTAAAAACTTTGCTTGGCGAATATACCGCCGAATCAAAGCATTTCCTATCGAACATCGGGAAATACAACTCATGATTCCAAATGACATCGTTCGGCGCAGAAATCGTAACGGCTCAATTCATGCCAACTTTTAAAGTGAAAGGACAAATTTATCATAGGGCTGGCTCCCTGCTTCCGTTCCCAGATGATCAACATAAACTCTTACAAATGTATTTCATCGGTGATGACAATGATGAATTGAATGCACGCTGCGGAATTTCTACCGGCATAAAAAGGTCAAAACAGTGATTGACATGATGCCATCTGATTCACACAAGATTTTTATTCATGCTGACAAAACGCCTGCTGGAGAACATGTACGACGATTCAATGCTCCAACTATAGATGAAGCGGGAATTGTTATAGTCGGAGATCAATTCCAACGTAGAGATATTGTTCTTCATCGGAGAAACGATCAATTGGCAAAAGTTTCAGAAACTGATCGTTGTTACGATGCCCTACAATATCCATCATCCATAATTTCTTGGGATGGTGCCGACGGATATCACTTCAACATTAAGATGATAAATCTAGTCAGTGGCGAAGAAACAAATATGAAATGCAGCCAATGAACTATTATAGATCCAAATCAAATTCGCAGTATTTCCCAATATCCAAACCAATTACAAGGATCACGATTGGGTGAGTAAATGAGCTATTCTTGCGGCCAAGAACAAGGACGTCTACGAACTTAACAATATTATTCAGTCTAACATTCAAAGCCAGGCAGTCACATACAAGTCCGTCGACGCCGTTTTCGAAGCAAATGGAGTGGTTCAATATTCCCCCAAATTTTTCAATGCTCTCGATTTGCTACCGCAGACCTTTCAAAGGTGAAGATGTCCTCATTCCTCGCATTTTTATGATTCCAACGGAAATGCCATTTCAATCTAAGAGATTGCAATTCCCAATTCGATTTGCGTTTGCAATCACCATCAACAAAGGTCAGGGCCAATCTTTAGAATTGTGCGGTTTAGATCTAGACACGGATTGCTTCTCACATGGACAATTATATGTTGCGTGTTCTAGAGTGGGCAAACCAGACAATCTCTATATCTGCACAGAGAATAGAAAAACAGAAAATTTTGTATACCCACAAACATTGTGAAATTAAACATATTAGAAACGTGCGCTTTCTCTTTTCCATTTAACCAGACTGAGCCAAAGCAACGCGTGGCCGGGTACAGCTAGTTTATAATAAACTGTTAAAAAATAGAATTAGTTTAAATTAAGAATGGCACATTTTCGGTGTGCAAAAAATGGCAGTGTTACGAATATTTCGCAAATAACAAATTTTAAAATAATAAATACGCCTCAATTCAGGTGAAATATCTCAAAGTCCTTTAATATTTGGTGGTATAGCCATTATTATGTATGACAGCTGTACAGCGACGGGCATGGAGTCCACCAGACCCTGACAACGTTTCACAGGGATTGCATCCCACGCGGATTCAACAACTTGCCAAAAATAGCTTGCTTGATGTCGACCCATAGATTTTCGATGGGTCAAGTCAGGAGATTGAGTTGGGCATTCCAAAACTTCAACCCTATTTAATTAAAGCCAGTTTTTTGCCAAGTTGCTGCTGTGTTTTGGGTCATTGTCTTGCATAAGAACCCATTTCAACCGCATATCTCCTTCCGCATTAGGCAGCATGACCTTCTCCAGAATATCCACGTACACATTTGCATTCATTTTGGGTTTTATCCAAAATATAGGACCGACTTTCCTAGGACTTCTTCCAAATAGACGAACTTCAATTACCCTTCCTCTGATCGTAGAACTATTAACTTGAACATTTAAGTCTTGTTTAGTTGCTGTAGACGTCTGAAAAGGATACTTTCGTTCCAACCGTAAAACTCTTCTGGCTCAAGTTTTCCTTTTCGGCCCCTTGTTTCTTGCTTCCGGTCCAGTTTTTTGCATTCAGAATCATTTTGGCACAACAACCAAGTGTTTTTCGAATAAACTGGTAAGTTTTTCCCTCTGACAACAATTTTTTAATCAAATTACGCTTTTCTTCACCACAGTCCTTAGCGCGACCCATTTCAACTAGCGCAATCAAATATTCAATATTACTCCTAAATTTATTATTGTAGCTTATCATAACTAGATTCGGCCAAAACAAAGAGCTTGCAACATACAATGAGAGATTTTGACGGTACTGCTGGTTAATTGCTATTATTTTGCACACACAAAAATCGATATCGCTGTTATAAATTGGGGAATCGCTGAAAACTGAAATAGCAGTAGCGTTTGCAATCCCGTGTTATATTCCCAATCCCAAGATTTCGGGATTACATTAACCCAATCCCGTGATCCCAGGATTGATCCCGGGATAAATAGTGTTGCATGCTTCCCCGTTGGTTCGATGTTATTAATATGATAACACTTTTATTTATATGAATTTAGTGTATAAACTTTATTTATAATTATTTCTGCGTTAAGACTTAGTCTTAAAAATATTTGGCTATCAATAATTTAATTATTACAAAATTATTTTATCAGTTTATTCGCAATGGAAATCACTATTAATCACTTTTTAAACAAATTACTTTTACAATCCCTTTGTAAACCAACCACAAAATAATCACGTTTCAAATCTCTGTTTTGATACAATCTCGGACGAAGTTTAGACTTCAACTGTTGGTGTTTCAACGATGTTTCTCTTTATATACTCATCGTTTTCAACTCGAGAAGCTTCTCAGTATTCATCGAAACGTGTTTTCTACAAAATTCAAGAAATGTCAAAGAAAGAACGAATGTCAGCAAATTTATGGTTTTTCTTAGAATGTTTGATGATTCTCGAAAATCATCAAACATTCTAATTCGTTATTTTTTAATTATTTGTTTGTTTTAGAAAGTAAAAGTGAATATCGTGTTTTTCTAGAAATGTTCTAATTTCTATTTATTTAAGAACATTTCTAGAAATGTGTAGTGCAATAGTAAAAAATAAATTTCTTCATTTCTTGCATTCTTTTAGAAAGCACAGGATGGCCAGCATTTCATCATTCAAACGGCTTCTTATTTTGGTTGTGTAAGAGTTAAAAATAGGATACAACTGAATTTGATAAAACAATTGAGAGGTTTGACAAAAACAGTTGTAATGATTTGAATAATATTGTTGTTAGTAGAGGAAAAGGCAAATGAACAGACTGGTAGATACAGTGTAGAATGGTCTAGTTGGTTAAGACCTCGACCTCGCCTTGTGAGACTGATGAGACCCTGGTTCGAATCCAGGTCTCGGTTCTTCACCTTTTCTCTACTTTTCTTTGCCTTACAACTCAGATGTGGGGTATTATTCACAAAAGGCTCCTAAAGTTGAATATGTGCAGAGTTGTATTTGGATTTATTTGAGTGGTGTAACCAATTTGGAATGGTTAGCCATTTTGTGTGTATTTGTGTATTTGCAGTATTTTTGATTTTGGATTCTTACAGTCGGATATGTTTCTGAGGTTAGTCGAGGGCGGCTGACATGTCAGATTGGCTGAGTTGTAAGAGTTAAAAATAGGATACAACTGAATTTGATAAAACAATTGAGAGGTTTGACAAAAACAGTTGTAATGATTTGAATAATATTGTTGTTAGTAGAGGAAAAGGCAAATGAACAGACTGGTAGATACAGTGTAGAATAGTCTAGTTGGTTAAAACCTCGACCTCGCCTCATGAGACTGATGAGACCCTGGTTTGAATCCAGGTCTCGGTTCTTCACTTTTTCTCTACTTTTCTTTGCCTTACAGTTGCAAATTGTCCTGCCGAAGAAAACGCTCGTTCACACTCTACACTAGTAGGTTCTATCGTCATTAAGTAGGAGTAGGTTTTTTCTAAGTAGACACCACGTCGCCCTCCATTTTCAAAAAGAGACATTTCTTTCAACAATTTCAACGAATTTCAACAATAGCACGAGTTATGTTATTTTTTAGTTCTTTACTTTACATATATCCGCAGAAAATAATCCAGCGGAGTGATATCACAAGATTAGATTTAGGCGACGAATTAACAGGAACGATTCTGTAAATCATTGAATCATTCAATGTTGCTTCTAATATATCGATCATCTCGGTTACCGGTAGGTACGTGGCTGCATTCTGTTGGAAACATTTTTCGCTGACATCAATGATGTCCAAATTTTGAAAGAAATAGGGACATAGGGACACCGCTAGCAAAAAAGGCACACCAAACTGTTACCTTTTGAGGGTGCAACGGACTTTGCTGAATGACTTCTCGATTTTTTTCACTGTAAATATGACAATTTTCCTTATTGGTGTAACTATTTAGCTAGAATTAAAGTTTATTACTGAAGAAAAATTTTTCAATAAAAGTGTGTAATAAATGAACATTTGGATTATTCCTTACACTTTCATTTATAGCAGTTCTTTGTCTTACCGGTGGAGACCATATCATGTAAAGAATAATTGTTTTCAAACCTTTCCACAATTCGACGAATAGTGTGCTCTAATCCACGATTATTTCGACCATAAAATTCACAAAGTGCACGTTGAGTTTGGCGAATTAAAGATCGAATTTGATAAGAAGTTTTAATAACTTCTAAATTTACAATGTGAAGCGCTATATGATAAATTCAAGTTCGGAATCTAGTCAATTTTGGTTTAGATAGTAAGTGTCGATAAATATGCGACAGATACCGATATCCTATTGCAGGAATAATTATAAAGAAAGCTTATTGTTTAGAATAGACCATATTCTACTATGTCAGGTTAGGCACACATTAGGTGCTTCTCAAACAAAAGCTGTGGTCACTTTACTTGTTCTGTGTGTTTCATTATCTTCTTCAAAAATAATAACATACCATAAGTATTAAAAATTATGACTACAATCTATACAATTGCTTAATTGACTATTGACAAGGTATGTTCTGACGAAGTCTGTAAATTTAATTTCCGTAAGGCTGATTTCAACTTACTGAACTCTTTGCTTCATGGCATTGGCTTTAATGATATTATTAATGGCCAAGACATAAATGTTGCCATTTCAAAATTTTATTCCGCATTATTTGGGTGTTTCGTTTTATCAGTACCATATTGTACACAAAAATATCTTACTTCATCTCCCCCTGGGTATACCAATTAACTCAGAGGTTTGCGGAATCAGCGGAATAAAGCATGGCTGAGGTATCTGAATTCTAGTAATGTTTCCGATCATAACGAGTATTTATCATTGCTGGAAGAATTCCGATGTTTACTGGAAATTGAGTATAACTCATACTTATCTAAAATGCATGATACTCTGCTCGTAGATCCGAAGCAGTTCTGGAAATTTGTTAATTGCAAACGTAAAATTGATGGATATACTTCTACTATGAAGTATTTGGATAGCTTGACAAATGATGCCCGAACAATTTCTAATCTGTTCGCCTCATTTTTTGGACAAGCTGTTTCTGGCAGCAATTTTACACCAGTTGATGACTAGTTTAGTTATTTAGGTGATTATCCGTGTACCATCTCAATTCAATAAGTATTGATGCCGAGACTGTAGTTAATCAGATCCAATTGCTAAAGGATGACTTTACCTCGGGTCCTGATGGTTTGCCTGCTATAGTTTTAAAGAAGTGTTGCCATATTTTGTCGGTACCGCTTGCTACCCTTTTTCAAAAATCATTGTCCTCGGGTGTATTTCCAAATGCTTGGAAAGATTCCTTTATTATCCCGGTTCACAAAAAAGGTTCTAAAGCCGACATTTGTAATTACAAGCCCATAGCTAAATTATCTTGCACGCCTACACTTTTTGAAAGAATTGTCTATAAATCGTTTTACTTTCACTGCAAACCATTTATATCCCCGAAACAACATGGATTTCTTAAAGCTAAGTCAACGACTACTAATCTGACCGCGTTCGTCTTTACCGCCATCATGTCGATGGAGCAAGGCAAATAATTGGATGCAATTGCCACTGATTTCAGTCAAGCTTTTGACAAGTTGTCTCACAGTATCATTTTACTAAAATTACGACTTCTAGGTTTTCCTCCCCTTTCAATAAAGTGGGTAAATTCCTACCTTTCTGGCAGACGCTAACGGGTTCTTTTCCGTGCGATCGAGTCTGATCCTTTTATTGCCCATTCTGGAGTCCCTCAAGGTAGTCATTCGGGACCTATCTTATTATCAAGCATTCGGAGATTACAATTTATGCTGACGACATGAAAATTTCCAAAGTAATCTCCTCTTTACAGGATTGTCATTTGATTCAGGTTGATCTTGATAAATTTACTCTTTGGTGTACAAATAATGACTTGTCACTTAATATTAACAAGTGTCAAACAATAACGGAAACGTAGCAAAGTCTTATTTGATTACACTTTATTGGGGAACTCTATTTCGAGACTTGATTTTATTAGAGATTTAGGTGTCATATGTGATAATGAGCTTAATTTTCGTTGTCATATTGACAAAATTATTAACAAAGCCTCGTCAATGCTGGGGTTTATAAAACGATGGTCTAATGAGTTCTCTGACCCATATGTCACTAAATCTCTATACATTACCTTTGTAAAACCGGTGCTTGAATATGCCAATCAAGTTTAGTCTCCGTAACATAAAGTGCACATTGGGAGAATTGAAGAGATTCAGCGTAGATTTGTTCGCTTTGCTCTTAGAGGTCTTCCTTGGAGCAATGCTATCAATCTCCCTCCTTACCGTGATCGTTTAAAGCTGATTAACCTTCAGACTTTGCAGAAACGGCGCGAGGTAGCTGACATAGTCTTCATTCATCAAATTCTGGAATGGAATTTTGTATTTCGATCCAACTGAATTTTCGATTCGATTTAATATTCGATCTGAATTCTTTTTGGCATCCTGTAAAATTATCGTATCGTAAATTAGTGTTGCCTTTGAGAATTCCACGCAAATGGTATAAATTTTCAAATTGGCCAATGAAATGTAATGAAATTTTGACAGCTGGTAGTTTTTTTTTTGAAAATAATAATTTAAAATGTTTGTGTTTTAGATTTGTTTTGAGTTTTGAATTATTTTTAAATTAATATTTAATAATTAATATTAAAATTGTTGGTCTCAGTGAAACAAAATATCTTTAAGTGTCTTCGGTCCTAAATTTGGCGTCGTTTTTTTTATTTTGTTATACTTATAATTTTCACTTCGCTCTTAGGGTCATCTTATTTGGTTGTAATTTCATGAAAATCTTGATAATTTTTTTAAATTCAATACTTTCAAGTTAACTTTTGCAAGCTTGGGATTTTTTTGCATGAACTCAATTTGCATGAACTCAAGTGAAAAAAAAAATTTTTAAAAAAATATTTTATTTTTTTTTTTTTGTGAAAACTACAATAATTTAGTAAAAATTTAAGGAAATAATTGTCAAATTTCTTGTACTTGGGTTTTTTTCATTAAAGAAATTAAAAATATGACAATAAACATAAAAAAAACATGTTTTCGACAACTCAACACTGATCGAATGAATTTTATACGATCACAGTATAAAATATTTTCGATCCAATTTTAGCCGATACCAAATTGGTTGGTCGAAGTCGTATATACGATCCAATTGGGTCAAATCGAAATACAAAATTCCATTCCTGGTTGGTGCTATTGAGTCTTCGAGCCTTCTCGAACGCATAAAATTTAAGGTTAACGCGCACTCACTAAGAAGTGTAAGCTTATTCATGATCGACTGTTATCGTACTGACTATGGAAGGTTTGAACCAGTTGCTAGAATGTTACAGAATGTAAACAATAACTCTGCACACTTTGACTTCTCGTTAAGTAAGGTGGAACTGAAGAGTCTGTTGGTCACTGACTCTGCTGTATCATCGGATATGTAACCTCTCCGGTTAACCTTTTTGTTGCTCTATTGGTTGTTGCCCACATGTATTTTTGTTATTGAGTAGGGTGAGACTAACACAATAGTTATATGTATTATTTTATTTTTATATTGGTGTATGGGTGGTGGATTTATGGTTTTGGGTTGATGGTGGCGGTCGATGATGGTGTTTTTTTTTCTTTCCCTTCCACTAATTTACCTCTCTGCCGCATTAATATTCCTCAAACCGCTCCTCACTTACCGGCACTAATGATGAGATGATGGCATATACACTCGATTTATCGTTTATTGGATATTTTTATGAATGATATTGCTGGCTTGTAATAAGCAATCTGAAGTGTCAAAAAAAAAAAAATATTTCTCCTGATCAGCATACGGAATTTGCTACCATTTCTGAAGGCCGTTGCAAGTAGCAAATGATCTTTTAGCATTTTAAAGCTGATACTATTTGCGTTCCACTATGGTACCAGAAAAGCTATGAAGGCCATTTTATCGATCGAACAGAATATGATTCAAAACACAGCTAAAACAACAAACAATTTATTTTATTGAATTGATTTCTTTAATTAAGTTTTCTGAATTATAATTTAAACGAAGTATGAAAAATATTCCCCAAATTAAGCGATTTATTTCACTATAAATTGTCAAAAGTTATCGAAAATAGAGCCCCCTAGTGGAAAGTAGATGTAAATATATTCATGTCTAGTAGTTTTGTTTTTAATTTTCACTCTTTGAAATCTAGAACTGTTTTACCTTTGCCTTTTTTTAAAGGAATGGTGCGATGAAAAGGAACAAAATATATTTTACAAAAGTGGTGCTTTTCGCGCAATCAAGTTTAATCTTAATGCTAAATGGTTAAAAAAAAATTAATTAGGAATGGGGAACCAAAAAATAGTGTTGCCCGCTATCATGTTTACTGTGGCGACGGCAATTGCGCTCAGGAAGCGAAGAAAAATGGAAGACCAACTGGTGCAAGTGAGAAAAATATAGAAAAAAATGAGCAAAGCAAACCACAGCAGTGAGTTTATGCTTTTCTCTACTCCGGCTGGCCCGCTATGTAACTTTACCAAAAATGTGAGCGCATCTCTGTGCTCTCGTTTCAAAATCAGCTCAGCTCTCGTGCTGATCCGCCCGTCCAGCTACGCTTCCCCATTGCCCCAGTTCACTCCTCTCATCTCGCATCCGTCCCATCTACATCAGAACAGCGATTCAGGCTGCATTTGTCGACATTCGAAGTCACTTTTCCAAGACACCACATATGGTTGATAAAATGCGTCAGAATGGGTGCAAGTAAATATGTATTTAGTCATTGAGTTCGAAACATATGTTTTTATTATTCGAAGAATACATTGTCATTTTTTGTTAATTTTTTTTTTAACTAAAAATTTTTTTTTTGGTAAAATTATTATTTTTCTAAAAGAGAAAAATAATTTTATTTAGTTTAGTGCTAAATAGTACTAAAGTAAAAATTAATTTAATTGAGAATTAATCGTTAAACAGAAAAAAAATTTTTGATTTAAAATTGACGAAATCTTTAATACAATTTACTAACGGAAAAATACTGACTATCTCCAAAACACGTCAGAAAAATTGGTGGCAAAAAATTTCCCGACAGTATAAATAATTTCCTTTTCGAAATTAGATTTAGCGAGGTGGCAAACCCTTTTTTTCATATAAGGGAAATTTTTCAAAAAAGGTGGCAATAAACGACGACAAATGTATGCCTGAATCGATGTTCAGAATTCGGTCCAAAATTTGCCAGACCTGCCATAAGTCAGATTCTTTCAAGTGTGTGAATTTCGTTAAATTCGGTTTAGTAGTTTGGCTTCCATGAAAACTACAAAAAAAATTCTTGTCATAGCTAAATTTTGACGAAAAATCCAATCGGCTTTAAATAATTTGAATGCACTAAATTGTCAGAATTTCATTGAAATCGAACCACAAATGTTGAGTACACAAATATTTTTACAAACAGTTTTGTGATTTAGTGTTGCCATAAGTTAATTTCGTTGAAAATTTAAGCGCGTTTAAGTTCGGCCCTAATAACTGGAATTTTCATAAAAATTGGATGCGGAATTTCGGTTATACAGCGAATAAAAAAATAGGCGATATTTGCACAAAAACTGTTCCCATACTCGAATGTAGCCCAAAAACTAATCAGTTCTAAGTTAGGATCGAATACATAAACTGTATGAATTTTTTTCAAAATCCTGATAGTGGTTTGTTCTGCACCGTACTTACAAACTTTTGTCGTTTTTTGCCAAAACAGGGCCACACAATAGTCTTTCCATATATATATTGCGACCAAAATAATAATATCATCTAGCATTCGGTGCAACACATGAACTGTCAAAGTTTCATGAAAGTCGGATCAGGCGTTTAGAATTTATTAACGATTGAAAGAAGCGGACGGACGAACGAATGGACGTGGAGCTAATTACGTTTGATGAAACGGATTTTGCAATCGATTACTTGAGTAAACAGAATTATTCCAAGATTTTGAATAATCAAATGAAAACTGAATAATTAGGCGCATGGAGCAGTTCTAAGCGCTTAAATTTAGCAAGACGATTGGATTCAATTCTAACTTTAGGCGCTTAGTGAAATTCTAGCATACATTTTTTTGTTAACTCAAACAACGCATTTGAGGTTATTGTTCACGCTAAAAAATGATTTGTGTATAAGATAAATTAAGTGGTATTTTTGAAAATTGTTTATGGGTTATCCAACGTGGAGATTTGCAAAACAAATTTTTTTTATTTTTTATATACTTCGTATAGAAGTTAAAAATTTAACTTGCGTATTTCATCACTAAAATCAAAAAATCAAAAAATCAATTTGTCATTGAAAAACTTCCCATAAGAAAATTTGGTAGTGTGCGACAATATCGTGTATGATTATTGTGAGAGCATGCAAACGCAGATGAAGAGCCATAAATCAGATACACATGTTTATCTGCTTTTGAGGGGAATCATCTGGTAGATGAAGAATCAGATGGGGAAATTAGAAATGCAGAAAACGACAAAATTAGTAGGATGATTGTACCTCCCTTTCTGTTTAACCAAACTTTGTATAAGTGTATCCCATACTTTCATCAGAATAGGATGTCGGCTTATAGATCGAAGCTTTCTTTAACTCATGATAAATATTTAGCTAGAACCATCAAAAGCCTTGACCGCGAGTAAAGATTTTACTCATCATAAAATGAAAAATTCCGCCGGTTATACTAGAGGCACACATAGGGTATTCAAACCTTAGTATCGATACTACAGTATAGCCTTGTACCATGGTATAAAAAGGGGTTGGCACACATCAAACATAGTATCTGTCTGACATTTGAAATTCTGCCATTTCAGCGAGAATATGGGAATTTCTTTTCGGTCCTCTTAAATCCTCTATATGATTCCTCCAAATATCTATAAATTTTGAGGTTTCATTAACGCATAAAATTTTGCGTATTTAATTACTTTTCTAAGTTTTTTAAAATAATATTTTCAAAAAAAAAAGTGTAAACATGCATCAATTGCTAAGCTTCCCTACAAAATTTCATTCGCTATTTTCCGCTTCAATAAAAAGGCGCGACAATCACTAAAGAATAGATTACGGTAAACGAAAAAATTAAGTAAAAAAGGGGATACCACGTACTTTTTCGAATTTAAATACCAGATTTATGCTACGTAGTTGAAATGGTATTCAGCTAGTATTCCACGACACACATATGGTATACCACATGATATCCTTAAACTATGGTATGAATACCCTATGTGTGCCTCTAGTATTAGCAAGCATCGGGCAATACTAACCTACCACATTCGCTTTTTAAAAATCTATCCGGGTCAAAAATTGTATCTGTTTTAAAATAAATACAAATTTTTAATATTTTGGGATATAAACCAAATTTTTTTTTACACGTTTTCGAAAAGTTGTACTATTTTACTACGTTTTTATTAGCTCGCTTCCTTCCGGTACAAATCTTGCAATAGATTATTATCTATCTTCCCGACTAGCTAGACATTTGAAACTTTTAGAATAGCTCAGAACACGATAACAATCCATTCTTGTAATACTTTTAGCCATCTTTAAGCAAAAAATAAATTCATTTTCAGTATATTTTCTTTTGTATGAAAAGTTATTTCGGAAAAAAATTCTTTTCTTTACATTATAAAGTAAGCTCTGTCAAAACAAACTACATGTTTATTAAAATTATGATTTTGTCAAAATTTTTCGAACAACAGAAAATTTAAAAACGTGGTATATAAAAAGTTCTTTTTATCTTGTAATTATTTATTACTAATCATCTTAAAAAAAAAGTATTATTATTTACTAAATATTAAGTTAAATTGATATTTAAATATGATCCTACATTACGGGAACGCATGAAAAGCATTAATGACAAACAAATTGTACACCATTATCTAAGCCACGATATTCAAAAGAAATTGATCATATTGATGTCAAAAACAGTTACCGATGAAGTGATTCGTAGGGTAAAAGATATTGTATAAGCAAAAAATGAATTAGATATTAAAAACTGTTGTGGCCAAGAATACGACAATGGCGTAAATATGGTAGGCATAAACAGTGGAGTTAAAACTCGAATATTAAATATTAATACAAGGGTATTTTTTACACTTTGCGGGTGTTATAGTTGGAATCTGCTGTTGGTAGACGCAGCTAATTCTTCTGTGGCAGCAAAAACAGTTTTGGGTTTTATTCAGAAAATTTGTTTGCTATTTTCAAGATCCAGCAAACGCTGGGAATTAATCAAAGTAAAATTAAAGTTTACTATAAAGCCTTTATCAGACACAAGGTGGGAAAGTAGAATCGAGGCACCGAAGCCCGTATTATTACAATTTGATGATGTTCTTGAATGCATTCAAAGCTTCAAAAATTACACGGAAGAATCAGACACTCAGTGATTGTGATTCCGTTTTAAATGAAATGGTCAGCTGAGAATATTTTAAATCATTACATTTATGGTATGAGATATAATCGCGTTTTAATATCCAAAGTATCGGTAATGATAAAGTATGGAAAGCTAGCGAAGTAGCCAGAATAAGCAAAAACACGTAAAAGAGTCTTAAAAACCTTTTCTTTCTTCATGTATTTGTGCATTGCCATATAAATTTCAACACGTGCTTCTTTGCTTACACTATATTTCTCTTTCACCCATACGTACAATATATAGCTATCTATGCTAGCAGTGGATAGAAAATTGTTTGAAAAAGAACAGTCAAAATTTGAAAAGCGGATATTTTATCATTAGTTACACTTTGTTAATAAAACTATGGCAATCAGTACAAGTCGATTTAAGCATTGCATTCCGAAGATTTGCGTACATTTTGTGAATGGATCAAAGAATATCGACAAACTGGGTTCAAACAATGCTTGTCAATTTATTGACGAAAGCAGTTATGATCTGCCAAAAGATTTTAAAAATAAAAGGGTAGCCAAAAAGAAAAGGATGCTCGATTATGAAAACAGCGATGAACCTATGCAGTCTCCCGAAAGCTGGTACGAAACAGATTTTTTTAACACCATGATTGATTCCATAGTGAGTGAGCAATATGGATTCAAGATTTATATTGTGACGTGCTACCCCTTCGGTTCGATGTTATTAAAATGATAACACTTTTTATTTATGTGAATTGAGTGTATAAACTTTATTTATAATTATTTCTGCGTTAACAATTAATCTTAAAAATATTTGTCTATCAATAATTTAATTATTACAAATTATTTATCACAGTTTATTTAAATATACAGCCACTATTTTTAATAATATATCACTATTTTTACTTTTATATTCAAATCACCCTTATAATCGCTTTCCATAAATAATCACGTTTCAAATCTCGGACGAAGCTTAGACTTCAACTGTCTGATTAGAACTGATTTTATTGCATCACTTTCCTTCCGTATTTATAGCAAATGTGGCTCATCCTGCACCTGCTAGAAACTTCTCGTTTGAACGTTGTTCTTTCTTACATACTCATTGTTCTAAACTCGAGAAATTTCCTGCATGTAAACGTGTTTTCCATTATTTGACAAGAAGCTTATTCTCGACTGTTCTCGAAAAGTATTCATTTGTTTATGATTTTGTGAAAGTGAATATCGTGTTTTTCTAGAAATGTTCTTATTTATCTTTATTTAAGAACATTTCTAGAATTGTGTAGTGCACTATCCCCTCCTTAAATCTGTTCGTCCCGAACAGAATCTTCTGATGTTATCCTGTGATTCTTCGTTGACCGATTTCGATGAACCACTTTCATTTTTACTCTTGATGCTTTTCGCTTTCGACATACCGCGTCCAAAGAGCCCTTCTTGTTGGTGTAGTCACTACCTCTAAATTTGTTGTTTGCAGGTTCCTCAAATACTTTGTCCACCGGAACCCGTATATGCTGTCCAGATGATCTTTCCGGTGGAGTCTGTCCGGCGCTATCCCGTTCTTGTCTTGCTCCAGTTCAGCGTCAACATATTGCCCCACTGCAGTTTCAGTCTCCTTTTGATGTCCTCCAATTTGTGTGCAGGTATCACAATTCCTGCACCAACTTTTGACATCAGCTTGCCAGTGTACCCAATAGAATCGTTCTCGCACCTTCGCTAATGTTCTGCTGACTTCCAAATGTCCCCCTGAAGTTCCAACATGTACTTCACCAAGTACCTCATGTACTTTGGACTTGGGCACGATCAACTGCATTAGTTTAGCTTTTCCATCAGGAGAATCCCATTTTCTCCTCAGAACGCCATTTTCTATCTGTAACGAGTCCCACTGAGCTCAATAACTTTTTGTCGTGTCACTGCGTATTACAATATCACTCCATTTTGGACGCTGCCCCATTTTCTTCCATTTAAGGATTGGTTCAACATGTTCATCCTTTAGCTGCTCGTTTCTGATGCTCGACACGTCATCGCCTCCAATCCTTAATGTACGGATAGCTACTATCTTGTTTACATTCCTGCAGTTCTCGTTTGTTTCTTCAAAAGCCCCTTCAGTATCTACGATGCTGGATTTCCGTCTTTTCGATTGCTTCTTACTTTTTGACAACTCGGTAACTCTAGTTGTCACTACAATGTTGTTCGTCCGTTTCACTTCTACAACAGCATCTGCATTTGACGTAACTTGTTGGTCTCGTAGATTCGATTTACTGACACTGGAATCTGCTTCCTCCAACGTTAGTGGGAACTCAATATTTCCACATCGCAATAACCTATCTTCAATGTTTACACTCACTCCATTCTGCTTCATGAAGTCCAGGCTCATGATACAATCGTCCATTATATCAGCCACCAAAAACGTATGTCGAAACACATACTCATCTAGCCCCAATGCTAGGATCACTTCACCCAGAATCGGAGATGATTCCCCTGTAACCGTTTGAAGAACACTGTTACTGCTTCTGCTCGTGTGTTTTCTACTAATGAGCTTCCTGTTCACGATGGATCTACTTGCGCCAGTATCTACGATGATCCTGCATCGATGACCAGCAATTACTCCTTGCGTCGTCAATCTGTCATTCTTCTGTTGTAGGAGAGAGACTGATACCATAATCGGTGCTTTTGTCTGGTTGGGGCACTGCCGCTCTAAATGTCCTTCTTTACCGCAGCCCCAGCATTTCAGTCTTCTTTTAGTATCGTTCAATTCCAATTCCTGGATAGCTTGTTGCACATCCGCCTTTATCTTTTCGGTTAGTTGGTCTATTGTTAGTTCTGTTGAGTCTTCATCAACCATAGCAGCTCATACCATTGGAACCGCCCTTGTTGCTCTCTTTGCAGCTTCCAATGTCAACGCTACAGCCAACACATCGTGCAACATGCGCTTTCCACTAATCCGGACATTGAACTGAATGTCTGCATCCCGAATGGCATTGGTGAATCTTTCTGCAGCCAAGTCATTCTGCAGCTCCAGGGGATAATCGGGGTATGACAAGTATACCAACCGCTCAATATCTGCTGACAACTCCTGAAGTGTCTCTCCAGATTCTTGCATTCTGTTGACGAGCTCCATTCGGTATACGTCCTTCATGTGGTTATCCCCATATCGAATGTCCAATTGTGTTAAAATGGAATTGTAATTTTTCTCATTTTCTGGTGAGATTGTCCACAATAAATCGGCTGAATTACCCCGTAGAGCCAGGATTAATGCTGTGGCTTTTTCGTTATCGGACCAGTCGTTCGCACCAGCAGCCGCTTCAAGCTGTCGTTTGTATACTGGCCATGAACTTTTGCCGTCAAATATTGGTGGCTTCATCCTTCTACCTGATGACTCAAGATTTGGTTTGGATTCCTTTATTTCGGCTACTTTTGCTTCTAGTTCTGCTACTTTCTGTTCAACGTTGCTGACTTCGGTAGTTATTCTTTCTTCCAATTTCTGCTCAACCTTGCTTACTTCCGTTCGAACTGTAGAAACTTCCGTGATAATTTTAGTTTCCAGGTCCGCAATACTGGATTCCACCTGAGTTTTTAATTCACCCATGCTGGATTCCATCTTATTCTGCATATCCGACACGTTCGTAATTTTACTTTCAAGACTTGCAGAAGTCGAATCTATTTTACTCTGTAAACTCGAAGCAGTTGAATCCATTTTATTCCCGAGTCCGGCAGCATTTGTTTTCATTTCTTCTTGTAAACTGGAAGCATTTGTTTTCATTTCGCCTTGCAGACTAGAAGCAGTTGATTTTAATTCGTCTTGTAGGCTGGAAGCATTTGAATCAATTTTAGTTTGAAGATTGATCATTGTGGTCATAAGCTTCTCGAGTTTATAGTTCTCCGTTGTATTTGCACTGTCCTCGTTGGTGGTTTCTTCTTGATTTGCCTTATTCAGGATTTCACTGAAATCGAATGTGCTACTGTCTAGTTCTCTTGCTACACATTCAGCGATTATTCTTTTCTTTTTCTCAGTTTTACTTCCCGTGGAAAAAAAAATTCCACACACACAGAACTGTGGATAGTTCTGATGTAGTCAAACTGTCCAATAATTTACGTTCCATTGTTCAAATATTTTTAATTGTTCACTTAACACGAATTCTTATGTTCTATCGAAACTTCTCGCACAGTATCTAAATACCACGAAATTTCCTTGTATAATCTTAATTTCCACGAAATTTCTCGTACAATCGAAATTTTCACACGATACACGACGTATAACCTCAAATTTCGCACAATCGAAATTTTTATACAACACACAAAAGTACACAAAATTTCTTGTACGCCCCTGAAATTTCTCACACCGTTGAAATTATTATACACTCACTTAAATTTCTTAATAACGAATTTCTTCGAAATTTTTCCCACAGAAGTTTCTAGTTTAATTTCTAATTTTCTTGCAGAAATTTTTAGCACAATTGCCTTTTCCGCACTGATTCACAATAACTAATCCCACTTCTGACACCAATGTGACGTGCTACTCGTTCGGTTCGATGTTATTAAAATGATAACACTTTTTATTTATGTGAATTTAGTGTATACATTTTATTTATAATTATTTCTGCGTTAACAATTAGTCTTAAAAATATTTGTCTATCAATAATTTAATTATTACAAATTATTTTTCACAGTTTATTTAAATATACAGCCACTATTTTTAATAATAGATCACTACTTTTACTTTTATATTCAAATCACCCTTATAATCGCTTTCCACAAATAATCACGTTTCAAATCTCGGACGAAGCTTAGACTTCAACTGTCTGATTAGAACTGATTTTATTGCATCACTTTTCTTCCGTATTTATAGTAAATGTGGCTCATCCTGCACCTGCTAAAACTTCTCGTTTGAACGTTGTTCTTTCTTACATACTCATTGTTCTAAACTCGAGAAATTTCCTGCATGTAAACGTGTTTTCCATTATTTGACAAGAAGCTTATTCTTGACGTTTCTCGAAAAGTAATCATTTGTTTATGATTTTGTGAAAGTGAATATCGTGTTTTTCTAGAAATGTTCTTATTTATATTTATTTAAGAACATTTCTAGAATTGTGTAGTGCAATATCTTTAAATCAACATTTTGATAATTTTGGCTTTCTCTATGAACTAAGTAAATTAAAAAATATTCCAGAAGAGCATACATTAAAAAAATGTCAAAACTTACACACAGTCCTGCAAGTAGGTGAGAGCAATGACTTCCAACCTTACATGAAGAATTAAAACCATGATTCCAAATTTACCCGACTTTATTAAATACATAACAGAAAATAACTTAAAAGAAATTTACCCAAATACTTTTATTATCACTCGAATTTTGCTAAGAGTACCAGAAAGTACAGCCTCCGCTGAAAGGACCTTTTCAAAATTAAAACTAATAAAAATATATGCTAACTGAAAATCGCCCTATAGCCGATTTTTTGATGCCCTATGGTAGAAATGGAACAGAAAAACAGTCAAAACTAACAATATTTCAAGGTTTTTTCTTCATAACTTTGTTTTTCCTTTTCAAAATTTTCTCTAATTTGCAGGTAACTGTGACCCTACTAGTATAAATCTAATCTGTAAATTTTATCCAAATCGGTGTATTCGTTTTTAAAGTACATCAAAAAAACTTTATGGACAAATTATTTTCTCCTAGGGTTATTTCTTTCTTCACTATCCTCTGACCGCTCAAATTTAACATGGTATCGTCTATTTACGTATTTAACCAAAATAGTTAATTTAAACAAAATTGATTGACGAATTTTTGAATTAAATCCGAAAAACCATATATAAACACCGACAAAACTTTCTGGTCACCCTGGTTTTTGCTTAATACCTTCCTTCCCCCCGTTCGACTTCGCTGCAAGGCAATACCAAATCCAGTTAAGGAATAAGTAACTTATATTTTAAATTTCATCAAAATCGGATAATGCGTTTTTGAGTTATCTTGTCTACGGATTGACGGACGGACATGCATAAATCGATATAACTTTTGATTCCCTACACAACCATACCCTTGAAATTTTTCTACGATGATTATTTCTATGCGTTACACACTTAGTGACAAAACAAATATACCCTCTGGTAGTACCTACCATAGGGCATAATTATTTAAGAAGTACAATGGGTCAGCAAAGACTTTCAGCTTTGGTAGTTTTATCTATTGAAGCAGATACAGCATCTAAGCTAGATTGCGATACAGTTATTAAGGAGTTCAGTAAGACTAAAATCAGGAAAATTCAGTTTCTTTAATTCTGTACGGCTAGTTATTACTTAATTTATGAATAAAAATTCGACAGTTTCAATAAATTGTTTTTCCTATATGTTGGGGGAGAACAATTAGTAAATTGAATTGAAGTAAAAACACTTAATGACTCCAATTGTATATGTTTATTTATTAACTTAATGTATTTGTGACCGAATGTGCTGTGGACTGCTTCCGTTGAAAGGTTTCTTAAGAATGAATACCCGTCCATATCCAAAGTTATTTTTCTTGTCTTTCCTTTGAACACCATTCGCTTCTCTTCGTTCTCTCCAGCTGCGTATGAGATTGTGATGTTTAAGTTTCTATATTGCCTTTATGTGCATAAGATCATGCTACAATCTATTTGTACCTCTGCCCTGTGTCTGTATGCATGAGATCGTGACCAAACGTGTTCAGTAGTTCTGAACACTATGTAAAATCCATCCTCTTGCGCCACCAGGGGGCTTCGCAAAATTTATTTTGCCCACATAAAGTTTAGGCCTTGCGCCGCCACTGTCCGACTTTGCTTTCGTTTATTCGATTTTCGTTCGATCGAATAAAACATTCCCCTTGTTCGATTGTTCGATAAAATACAGATTTAATTACGTGTAACAAAAACAGATTATGTATCACATCGTTTGCATAATTGCATCTCTAATACGGTGAGCCTCCGAATCAGAATCATGTTCTATATCATTTTCTTGCCGGAACCCTTAAGTACTGCTATACACTAAAACCAGCTCATACTCTACATTACATACATTGTAATAAATACATATATTATGCAGCGCATAACAAACATTAAAAATTTTTTCTACTTTTTCAGGAGCATAATGCATAATTGATGACCACATTCGGCAAAAAAATCGTAGGCTATACTTGACGTACCTAAATATTTCTACTTTAAGACAAAAAAAAAGCAATTAAATTGGATTAAATAAATCTTCAAATATTATATCTAGTTTTAAAGTTTAATTTTTGAAAATAAATAAATTAATTAATAAATAAATTTAATTTCCTGGCACGACCACAAATTTCAGCTGAACATTTTGTAATCTATATAAATAAAATCGTATCTGTACGTTTGTACAAAATCGATATTCCCCGAAAATTCGTGACAGATTGACTTGAAATTTTTACTGAATTTTACTTTCGGCTATACGAGCAGGTTTTCATGTAATTTTTTTTAAACATATGTCTTACCTGAGCCAGGTAAAAATTGATTTAATAAAATACATCACTAACCCAAAGCAACAAGCATGTAGAAAGTTCTCAACTTCCAGCGAGAATATCCACTATACACTATAGTATATCGTGATTACTCTTTCTCACACGCCCATACATCAATAAAATATAATATTCTGTATTATACATATATATATATATTATAAGCTTAGATTATAGAAAATACAGATGGGCGTAGTGGCGGCGTTAAAAATATCAATTCGGAGGGGCAACACTGCAAATGGGCTTAATGTTCATATATTCTGGAATATTAGAATTGCGAAATATATTGCGTTATTTATTCCAAAAAACAAATTTCTTTTAAGCGTACAAAATTAAATTATTCGCTTTAGATCCTGTTTATTGAAATGTACCGAGCAAATTATGTCTCTACTAATTGGTGTAAAATTTTGTAAACCCATAGCCGAAAGCCGTTTCATACGTAGAGCCTCATTTCCTGGAAACCTTCAAACAAAAAAGAAAATTTAAAACTGGAAATGCTGAATTTTCAAAAACATCGACGGATTTTAAGAATTGTCCCCATTTTGATAAAAAAGTGACTGTCAATGGTAGTTTTCGTTTTAATTTAAATTAAAAGAAAGTGGGATTTCGCGCTAGGATTTATGATTGAAACTTGATTAAACAAAAGAAATTTTTTCCTAAATTATGAATTAACATCATTTCTGTTTGATTAATTATAATTAAATAAAGCCTATAGAAACTTTTTTTTGTACAGCAATAATGAAAATTCGCCCATTTTAATAGAATTTATATCAAACTTACGTGTCAAGGGAAAATTTTTTCCCCCCGAAAATTATAATAAGAGCTAAAAAAGATATCGGAAAAAAGGGTTTATGCCAAAAATCAAGTTTGTTTAAAACATACAAAATTAAATTATAAAATTATAATATACTCTCTACTGAGTGGCGTAAAATTTTGCAAACCCAAATCTGAAAGACATTTCTTATATACAGCCTCATTTTTTGAAAACCCTAAAACTAAGAAAGGCATTTGAAAATGAAAATGCTGAATTTTACAAAATTTTTGATGAAATTTCCAGCTTGGGACGATTTACAATACAACAGCTCTTACTTTCTGGGCAATCGCCGGTGGATAGGCACGTCATCACAGCACCTCTTTTCAGACAGAAGCTGAAATCGCTGATGGATTTCATGATAAAACATTAAGTATTTGGGTCTGCTGTTTGGCGCTGCTGGATGTACTCAGTGGAATGGCAAAAGAGAGGATTCCCAAACATGCATATACTAATCTGGCTCTATAACAAAATCACTTCAAACGAAATCGACGATGTAATATGCGCTGAAATACCGATGTCGATGTCGATAAGGATTTGCATGAAGTTTTGACGAAAAATATGATACATGAACCTTGCGGTACACTGAATCCAAATTCACCATGCATGATAGTATACAACACAGCAGAAGATGGCGGTAAATTAGCAGCCAGCATATTCAATGAAACTACGATAGGCAAACTCTACACCGTGCATCCCAATCGAGATGAATACTTCTTTCTTCGCACGCTGTTGATAAATGTGGCCGGTCCAACGCCTTTCCACCAATTGAGAATTGTGAACGGTGTTACACATGTCACTTCCCGGAGCGTATGTCAAGCTCTGATTTTATTGCAGAACGACCGACACTGGGTTGTATGCATTAATGACGCGTGCAACACGTCACATCCACATCAAATTTGTGCATTGTTTGCAATCATATTGACCGCCTGCCCTCCTTCATCTGCAACAGAGTTATAGCAGAAATTTAAAACCCACATGGTTGAAGATATTTTCTGTCGAATATGCAATGAAAATTCAAATATGAACATGGATTTCATAGCAGAAATCTACAACGAAGTGCTGATAATGATTGAGGATTTGTGCTGAGAAATCGCGAAGAAATCCCTCAATCAATTGGCAATGCCATCACCGAATCGATCTGCTGCTGCTTCGTTCGATGCAGAAATGCGTCGTGAACAAAATTACGTGACGGGTGCTAACCTTTGAGCAAAAAGGCATTTACGATCAAATAATGCAAACTGTCAATAACGTGGTTGGAAAAATCTTCATCTTAGAAGCTCAAGAAGGAACTGGTAAAACGTTCCTGATTAGATTGATTCTGGCTGCAATTCGATCCCAAAATTACATAGCCTTAGCTCTTGCGTAGTCCGAAATAGCTGCGACATTGCTACCAGGTGGAAGAACTGCTCATTCCGCTTTGTAATTACCATTGAATATGCAATTCATTGAAACTCCCACGTGCAACATTTCCAAAGCATCCGGCATGGGAAAAATATTTTAAAGATGAAAACCTATTGTTTGGGATGAATGCACAGTGGCGCTAGAGGCTCTTGATCGACCATTGCAAGATTTGCATGGAAACATCAGACAATTTGGGAACGCATTAATATTGTTTGCAGGAGATTTCAGACAAACATTAACTGTAATTCCTCGATCAACATCAGAGGATGAAATAAATGCTTGCCTAAAATACTCTACTTTGTGACCACACGGAAATACGTATAAATTAACTACAAATATGCGTGTCCAGACGCAAAGCGACCGATTAGCTGAGATATTCTTACAACAAGTGCTGGAAACTGGGAACGTAAAGGTGCCGGTCGATATGACCTCAGGACGAATTTCATTGCCTCAGAACGCAATTTAGTGACGTCAATGTTGTTTGAAAAAGTATTTCCCAATATCCAAACCAATTACAAGGATCACCATTGGGTGAGTAAATGAGCTATTCTTGCGGCCAAGGACAAAGAAGTCTACGAACTTAACAATATTATTCAGTCTAACATTTAAAGCGAGGTAGTCACATACAAGTCAGTCGACACTGTTATGGAAGCAGATGTACCGGTTAATTATCCACCCGAATTTTTCAATTCACTCGATCTACCACCGCAGAGCTTTCAAAGGTGAAATGTCCTCATTCCTCGCATTCATATGATTCTAAGGGAAATGCCATTTCGATTTAAGAGATTGCAATTCGAGTGGTGGCGTTTGCAATCACCATAAACAAAGCTCAGAGCCAATCTTTAGAATCGGTTTATATCTAGACACGGATTACTTATCACATGGACAATTATATCTTGAGTGTTCTAGAGTCGGCACAGTCTGCTTATAGCATGGAACAACAAAAAATATTGTATACCCACAAACATTGTGAAATTAAACATATTAGAAACGTGCGCTTTCTCTTTTCCATGTAACCAGACTAAGCCACAGCAGCGCGTGGCCAGGTACAGCTAGTAATTTATTAAAAATAAAAAAAGTATTCAAAAAACAACAAAAAATATTTGAAATCGCCTACTTTTGTCAGAAATTCGTTCGAAATTTCAGTTCATATGGAAACCATTGTATACATTCAGTCGTAGTTTAGAATAGCTACTAAAATTCCGTTGGAATTATTTTGTACGACGGAATTATATTCCAACGGAGTTTAGAATAGCCCAGATTATTTTTTTCAATTTCTCTATATGTCTAAAACAACGAATTTTGAATTTTTTTTAACCTAAAAAACCTAAAATTTCTTTATTTAATTTTATTTTTTTTTGTTTCTTATTTGATATTTCATAATAAAATACCGGATTTGACATTTTTACATATTTATAGAAATAATCTCACCATTTTGAATTTTTTTACAAATAAAAGGATAATATTAATAATGATAAGGAAAACTAAAAGAAAACCAAAAAAACCTTTCCGGATGAGCACTAGTTTGTAGTAGCTTTATTCTTAATTATTTGGACTGAATTTCTATTGATTCCATTTGCCAGTAGAGAATCGAATCCAGGTTAATTTTTTTTGTTTTTCCTTTGCCTTTTCTTGTACTTTTGCCTTAATTATTTCAATTTCTTTGTATTAACTTAAACCTAAATATTGATATATATATATATATATATATATATATAGCATTATTATTTTCTATTAGGCTGTCTTCGAAATTATGAAAATTTTATTAAATTTTGAATTTGTTTTTCTTTTTTTCTTTTTTGATATAAATGCTTTCAGCCAGAAAATAAAATTATATAGTTTTATATAAAAACAATTGTATGATTTCAAAGTGAAATATTTTAGATCTGTATTACCTAAATTCCTGTATTATGACTTGATTATTTTCAGGCAAACATTGTTTTTTTTTGTTTGAAATTAACCGCTTTTGTTCCAATTGTAATTGCATTGTCTCATTTCTATCCATAAACTACCTAGATTCCATAAATATATTTTATGTTGTGCCTTCCTTCTGTTCCAAGCAATTTGTTGAATTGAAATCTCGTTATGTTTTTTTTTTTTTGTTATAATTTTAAATTTCCTTTCGATTTTCAATTTTAATTATGACAATGTTTGTGGTGGTTAGCTTTTAAAAATTTTTGTTTCTAATTTTTTTTTTCCATAAATTACCTTATTAGATCAGTTCATATTTTGGTACCTTTTCTTCTTTCCCTTGGTTGAAAACAAAAAGATATATTTTTCTTCCTTACAAATTAGGCACAGCATAGCCCTATGAAAATCACATTACCTTTAAGCAATTTTTGTCGTAATTTTATGAAAATTTTGATTAACTTTGCGAATTTTAGATTAAATTTTTTTGTTTTTGATTCATTTAATTAAAAAAAATGTTTCTTTTCTCTAAGATTTAGTGCAAGTGAAGGTTATTTAATTTAATTTGTGTGTACTTTACAAGTAGTTTGAATTTAAGAATTTTGGTTTACATTTATAAATTTTATGTTTTTTTATGAAACGGAGCTTAATTTTATGTAATTTTAAAAGAAATTTAATTTCTTTTTTTTGTTTCAGTTCTAGTTACACCGTTTATTTTTAATATACTACACAAAAAATACATGTTTCACTTCTTTTCCTCTCCGTTTAATACCTATTTACGGTAATTTTTCTTGGTAAAATCATTTCATTTTCAGACCGCGTAGAGAAAAAATTTTTTTTTCTTAACTACAAGATCACTCCGATTCCTCTTAAATACTCGGATACATGTTGGCTTAAAAAAAAAACAATCTTATTCTTACAAGTCGAAATTCTATGAAGATAAAAAAACTCATACCGAACTATATCAAATAAAAACATTTTTTTTTTTTATATTATTACGCCTTTTTAAACTTTTCCTTTCTTTGCTTTTATTACTATTATTTTTATTTAAAATCGCTACTTAATCGCGCAAACAGACAAAAAAAACTCGTGAGTCCATTTTGTTTTCTTTTTTTTTTATTCAACCTGCTCCAATCCGACTTCACCAAGCCTTTCATCCAGCTTCCTGAAAGCTTCAAACAAGACTCTCCTTTTAAAAAAATTTTCCTCTCATTCATTTTTTTAAAATCAAACAAACAAAAAAAAGGAATATATCTATCTCCTTCTTTCTACTCATTCATGGAAGGTAGCAAAAAATCAGACCATATATTGCTGGATCTTGGATGCATTTTTCATACAAAAATTTGGCGCGTGTTTTGAAAACCGATTTCTCCTATTTTTCCTGCCCCTTTCATCAAAGAGAATCTTTTAAAAATTTTCGCTTTTTTATATACCAACGGAATAAGATGCCCGCAGAAATACTCCTGCTTAAGAGTAGGAACCTGAAATCAATTCTATAAAGAATGCCAGAAATGAACGAGCTGGAATTTAGGAAAGACACGCATGGCTGACGAATTATTTAGAAATAGGAATTTAAAAAATAATTGCAATTTTGAAAAACTTTATTAAGCTAATTATTGAATTTTTTTCTGACCAACTAATAATTTTTTTTTAATTTTGTCCATTGTTGCCTTCTAAGATTCAAGCGATTGCTTTCGAAGTCTCAATTTCTCCTCTTCTAATTTTACCATATTGTCATGAAATTTCTCTCGCTGATCAATCAATTTGTTGACATTTCTTGTAATTGTATCTGCCAACGTTACTCTCTTGTTCTTTAAATTTCGGGTTGTAGTGTCTTTTCCTTTTTTTTATTTCCTTTGTTAGCCTCACGTATAGGCTAACAGCGCTTCAATCCGAACGACACTCGCGGATGGTATGTTGGCAATTCTGATATTTGACGCTATTCTAGATAATTCGTGTGGCTCTTTTAAAATATTTAACAGTTTCATCGAAATCTTACTAGAGCTCCTCCCGAATTGCTGTTACCCTTAGCGGCTTTCACCGTATGGTATTTTTTTGTTAATATGTAAAATTTCCACTTACACCAGGCAAACCCAAAATGCCAGCTAGGCCAAATAATTAAGAAAAAATTTGGTGGGCCGCAAGCAAAAGCATTTTTAAATTTCATTGCGCCCTTAATTTTCAAAATTGAATTTAAATCGTTGCCAGAAAATCCTGACCTAGCAGGAGACATGTTACCATTCATGAGAGATAATCATTGCTCACACTGGTATGTACCTCCAAACATAGAAATAATTTCGTAACCAAATTTGCGACTTTCTTCAAATCGCTCAGATAGGCATTTATAAATTCAGGTATACCTGCGAGTACTTCTGTAAATTTTTCCTTCAAATTCGTAGCACACTGAATTTCAATCACTCCCATTTGCATCTTGTTTTATATTTCGACTGAAAAAATCCACATATTTTCACATAAACATTGTGCCAAAAGAGATAGCTTTTTGGAAAATGGCTTACCATTGATTTATAAGTATGGCAAGAAAAGTAAAGATTTCGGTAGAAAGTTAAAATAATTTAAACAACATAATATACTAGGGGGTTACCCGTCCTAAGACGGCCTCCTAGAAATTTCAATTTACAGAACACTGTAAATTAACTAAATTTATTCGAGCATAGCATCTCAATTCGTAACATTATAGATCTTTACCCTGTTCCCGTAACACCACTGGAGATATATTTTATATCTTAGGTCGCTATTTAGAAAGCACATTATTTACGACGCAACACCTCGAGTGGAGACTTTAAATTGATCCCATTTCCCCGATTGGTAAAATAGCTCCCGTCAAACATATATTACGTAAAGGCAAAAACCTCGACAACCGCAGCGCCAAATTGGTGCGAGATAGAACCATTTTATCTTCGAGAGAAAAAATCCCCGTCAAAACCTCCACAACTTTGAACATTGTAATCGCGTTTGCCTTCTATATAAAAAGTTCAAAAGTTTCTATTGACACCAGCGCCAAAGCGGTGAAAGATAGAATTATGTGGTCTTCGGCAGAAATAGTGCCAAATGAAAACTTCCACAACTTTGCTGAGCATTGTAATCGCGGTTACCCCTATATAAAACGATCCAAAAATTTGATTGACTCCAGCGCCAAAGCGGTGAGAGATAGAACTATATGGTCTTCGAGAGATATTATCCCCATGAAAACCTCCATAACTTTGCCAAACATTGTAATCTTGTGCGACGTGTATATAGGAAGTTCCAAAATTTTATTCACTCCAGCGCCAAAGCGGTGAGAGATAGAACTATATGGTCTGCGAAAGAAATAGTCGCCATGAAATGCTCCACAACTTTGCCGAACATTGTAATTGCGTGTGACCTCTATATAAAAAGTTCGTAAATTTGTATTGCATCCAGCGCCAAAGCGGTGGGAAATGGAACTTTGCCGTGTACGTTAGAATGTCCGGCATAAAAATCTGAATAAGATTGTCTCAGGTCAGAATCATGTCCGATGTATATTTCAGATTATAAATGAGGTTTTCCGAAATAAGCTTTCAAGCCCCCCTTTGTAACTCCTCCGACCCCCAACCTCCCCGGAAACAAAATTTCTCCACGTTTCAAGTAATTCTCTACAACATATCAAAAAGTGTTTTTTTTTTTTGCTCAACGAATTTTCTTTCCGGACAATATAGGACGGACAGAAAGAAAGAAAGAAAGAAGGACTAGCCCTTTATTTAAACAACATAATATATTGTTCAGTGAATTTTTGAATTTTTATTCGACCATTATGTTTTACTAGGGGGTTACCCGTCCTAAGACGGCCTCCTAAAAATAGAAATAATCCCCTGAAAACCTCCACAACTTTGCCGAACATTGTAATCGTGTCTGACGTCTATATACGAACTTCAAAAATTTGTATTGACTCCAGCGCCAAAGCGATGAGAGATAAAACTATACGGTCTTCGAAGGGAAGAGTCCCCATGAAAACCTCCACAACTCTGCCGAACATTATAATCGTGTCTGACGTCTATATACGAAGTTGAAAAATTTGTATTGACTCCAGTGCCAAAGTGGTGAGAGATAGAATTATTTGGTCTTCGACAGAAATAGTTTTCGTCAAAACCTCCACAACTTTGCTGAACATTGTAGTCGCGTGTGACCTCTATATAAAATGTTTGTAAATTTTTATTGCCTCCGGCGCTAAAGCGGTGCGAGATGGTACTTTTTCGTGTACGTCAGGATGTCCGGCATAGAAATCTTAATAAGATTGTCTCAGGTCAGAATTATGTCCGATGTATATTTCAGATTATAAATGTAGTTTCCGAAATGAGCTTTCAAGCCCCCCTTTTGTAACCCCTCCGACCCCCAATCTCCCCGGAAACAAAATTTCTCCACGTGTCAAGTAATTCTCTAGAAGAAGGGTGTCCTTTTTCTGTTTTTAAATATTTTCGGGCCGCATTGATACTTGCCTTGGACCGCATGCGGCCTTGCTCTACAACATATCAAAGTTTTTCTTTTTTGCTCAACCATTTTTCTTTGTTGAACAATAGAGGACGGACAGAAGGAAAGAAGGATTAGCCTTTTATATATACTAGTACCGCCCATTGGTCGAAATTCGACCTAATAAAATGAAAATTAAAATATCCATTGCAATAATTAAAAGTTAAACTTGTGAATTTCAATATGATATTCTTGTTCTCACACTTCTTTTTTTACAAATCCAAACATCAATGCTTTTTTCACAACTGTGTGCCACATATTTTGTTGTTGTTCCCATATATTTTGTTGTTCCCATATATTTTGTTATTGTTCCCATATAAATATATGGGAAACTTTCTCCTGTCCAACCTGGCCGACCATATATAAACACTAGGTGGTAACCCGTCCTAAGACGGCCTCCTAAAAATTTCAGTCACTGTAAATTAACAAAATTTATTCAAGCGTAGGATCTTAATTCGCAGCATTGTGGATCTTTTACCCCGTTCTCGTAGCACTTCTGGCGATATATTTCATGTCTTAAGTCGACCTATTCAGAATGCACACTATTTACCCCGCAACACCCTGAACGCAGACATTAAATTGATGCCATTTCCCCGGTTGGTAAAATAGCTCCCGTCAAACATATATTACTAAAGCAAAACCCTCTATAGAGTAGGGGCCTAAACAGCCGCAGCGCCAAAGTGGTGACAGATAGAACTATTTTATCTTCGACAGAAAAAATCCTCATGAAAACCTCCGAAACTTTGCTGAACATTGTAATCGCCTGTGACCTCTATATAAAAAGTTCAAAAGTTTCTATTGACTCCAGTGGTGAATGGTAGAACTATATTGTCTTCGGCAGAAATAGTGCCAATGAAAACTTCCACAACTTTGCCGAACACTGTAATCGTGTGTGACGTCTATATACCAAGTTCCAAAATTTTATTGACTCCAGCGCCAAAGCGGTAAGAGATAGAACTGTTTGGTCTTCGACGGAAATAATCCCCATGAAAACCTGCACATCTTTGCTGAACATTGTAATCGTGTGTGACGTCTATATACGAAGTTCCCACATTTGTATTGATTCCAGCGCCAAAGTGTTAAGACATAGAACTATTTGGTCTTCGACAGATATAGTCCCCATGAAAACCTGCACAACTTTGCCGAACGCTACAATCGTGTGTAACGTCTATATGCAAAGTTCCAAAATTTTATTGACTCCAGCGTCAAAGCGGTGAGAGATACAACTATATGGTCTTTCGAAAGAAATAGTCCCCATGAAAAGTCACACAACTTTGCTGAGCATTGTAAACGTGTGTGACGTCTATATACGAAGTTCCAAAATTTTGTTCACTCCAGCGCCAAAGCGATGACTGATAGAACTATCTGGTCTTCGAAAGATTTAATCCCCATGAAAACCTCCGAAACTTTGCTGAACATTGTAATCGCGTGTGACCTCTAAATACGAAGTTCCAAATTTTATTGACTCCAGTGCCAAAGCGGTGAGAGATAGAACTGTATGGTGTTCGAAAGAAATAGTCCCCATGAAAAGTTACACAACTTTGCTGAACATTGTAATTGCGTGTGACCTTTATATAAAAAGATCAAAAGTTTTTATTGACTCCAGCGCCAAAGCGGTGAGAGATAGAACTATATGGTCTTCGAAAGAAATAGTCGCCATGAAATGCTCCACAACTTTGCTGAAAATTGTAATTGCGTGTGACCTCTATATAAAAAATGGAACTTTGCCGTGGACGTCAGAATGTCCGGCATAAAAATCTTAATAAGATTACCTCAGGTCAGAATTATGTCCGATGTATATTTCAGATTATAAATGCGGTTTTCTGAAATAAGCTTTCAAGCCCCCCTTTGTAACTCCTCCGACCCCCAACCTCCCCGGAAACAAAATTTCTCCACGTTTCAAGTAATTCTCTACAACATATCAAAAAGTGTTTTTTTTTTTTTGCTCAACGAATTTTGTTTCCGGACAATATAGGACGGACAGAAAGAAAGAAAGAAAGAAAGAAAGAAAGAAGGACTAGCCTTTTATATATATAATACTTTTTGTGTATAAACACTTCTCCTCAACAATAGCTTTCCGTTGATATACAGGGTGGGCTAAAATTCACCATGGGGTTTAAAAATTTAATAACTTTTTCGTTTATATATTTTTTTTTATTTTTTTTTCCGGATTACAAAATATACAAAATGGAAATTTTTTAAAACCAAGTATGGAAAATAATGTCACTTAAATGACCCTCATTTCAGCTTCGCAATGATGGGCTCGTTTTACAAGCATTTTCCATAACATCTTTCAAAATTTGTGGCTGTAGCGCTCGAATTTCTGCAACAATGTTGGCCTTGAGTTCAAGGATTGTCTCGGGCTTGTTCACATATACTCGCTCCTTCAAATAACCCCAAAGAAAATAGTCGGGTGCTGACAAATCTGGCGAACGCGCGGGCCAATTAATTTCCGAATTTCTGGAAATTATTCGCTCTCCAAAAATTTTACTTAAAGTGCCATTGTGTCTCGGGTAGTGTGGGCAGTGGTTCCATCCTGCTGTAACCACATCTCAAGTCTGTTTTCAAGAGCAGGACGTAAAAAATGTTCTATCATAAACCGATACCGCTCTCCATTTACGGTAGTAGCACTTCCATCTTCATTTTCGAAGAAGTAAGGCCCAATGACATTTTCAGATGTAATGCCATACCATACTGTACACCTAATGGGATGCTATTGGCGTTGATGAATGGTTCTTGGATTTTCAGGACCCCAGAACATACAGTTCTGCTTATTAACAAAGCCATTCTAATGAAAATGAGCTTCATCACTCATAATCAGATTTTCAATATAGTTGATTTCATTTCTGGCCAACTGTTGGAATTTAACTGGAAAATTTAGATGATGATCTGCGGGTTTTAATTCTTTCACCAATTGCAACTTATATGGGAGTAACAGTAAATCTTTCTTTAAAATCCGCCGTAGTGACGTACGAGCAATCCCTAGCTGAGTAGAACGCCTTCTGGTAGATGTTTCTGGTGTTTCGTTAACACTTCGCTCTACACGTTCAATATTTTCCGCAGTGCGAATTAAACGTAGTCGATTCGAGGCAAATCTCTTACGGTGCCATTTTGGTGTTGGCCATGAACTAAGCAACGACTCATTGATTCGGAGGGCGAAATTCTGAAGTTAAAATGTCGAAGATAGGCTCTTTGCGTTAAAATAATTGATCGCTGATTTAAATAATAAAATTTTATTATTCTGGTTCTTTGTTCAATTGTGAATCTCTCCATTATTTATTCTCCAGGTGTTATTTACATAATCTGAAAAAAAAAAAATAAAAAAATTTATAAACGAAAAAGTTATTAAATTTTTAAATTCCATGGTGAATTTTGGCCCACTCTGTATATATTAAGCCAGATCTTTTATTAGAATACGAATAAAAGGGAGGTAAATTTTTGTATTTGCGTATTTATATATAGATATATATAGATAATACCCGACCATTATTATATACTTTAAAATAAAATTTTACGTCAAAAGCGCTCAAAAGTTATATAAGCTTTTTTCCCATTCATTTACACAGCAATAGTAATAGTAACATAAAGTTTACTATTCAAAGTAAACTTAGAACCATGCATATGTACATAACGTATGCATCCACCTATCTACGAGTACTATCGTAAAAAAAGGTAATATCCCAGCAATGGAAAAATGCCTCACAAAAATCCAAACGATCAAATATTATTAAATTTCGATTAGCATAAAATTGACATTCTGGGCTACAATGCACTGTTAAGTTTATGGAATCAACGGGTCGCTGAATTTAGATGAAAGGGCGGACTGCGTGTTTGACATGTCTCACTTACACTGTTCCGATGTAAAATTGAAGTTACTCGTCTTCAATTTCATGGAAATTTCTTCCCTACACTTTGGAAATTCTAATGCTTCGATTTTTCAATTTGTCATAAATATTTTTGTAATCCTCTATGATGACGACCACCACCACCACTGACTTGTTCTGCCTTCTTATTGCGTCTGGCACCAGACATAGTTCTTTGATTAGTTTTCCAAATTGTGATGATCTGGAATTAATCGGCCTTAAAATAAAATTGGCACAAAAAGCATTTATGTCGTGAATCGCTATATTCCACCCAATAGTACTGTGGTGAAGTACCAATTACTAGCTAACGCGATTACATCGATTTCCGATATCATTGAGCCTACAGATGATATCATACTCCTTGGAGATTTTAATCTTCCGGGTGTGTATTGGTCTTGCCCGAGCGAAGAAGTGTTTTTCGTTGCTCAGAACGCAAATTCCGAATCCGATACTTTGCTTCTTGACAACTTGATGGCTTGTGGCCTGCAGCAAGTCAGCGGTGTTCAAAATTCGCTAAACAGACAACTAGACTTAATTTTTACTTCCGACTCCGCTAATTGTGTTGTTCAGCAGAGCACTGATAATCTTTGCAGAATTGATTTTCAACTTTCGGAAAACTAATTTTGAGCTGCTTAACAACCTTTTGGAGCAGGTTAATTTTGATAGCGTTATTTGCAAGGCGAATATTGAAATGTGCATCGCCGATTTCTGCAAAAAAAAATTTCGAGATCTTTGTTTTAGCCGTTCCTTATACCTGCCACAAAAATTTATCTTCTCCACCTTGGTTTAATAAGGACTTACGGTCTTTATGCAATAGAAGGAATAAAGCCTGGCACAAATACTTAATATCACGTGAAGATAGAGACTTTTCCACCTACTCTGCCTTGCTCAATGAATTCAAAGTACTTTATATGGAGCTCTATAATTCCCACATTGACAAGATGAGATCCAGTATTTCCATGGACCCTCACTGCTTCTGGAAATTCGTTAATAGTAAAAAGAAAACAGATGGATATCCGTCTTCGCTAAATTATTTGGATAGTTCATCCAATGATCCATCAATTATTGCTAATCTCTTTGCTAATTTTTTTGCGGAAGTTTTTAACGAGGACAATTTTGTACCGGATACGAAATACTTTGAGCATTTGAATGAGTACCCCAAGTCTTCCCTCACTAATATTGATTTCGACGTATCCTTAGTGAACTTAGTGAACTTAACTTCAAGCTACATATTTACTCACTCGTTCAAAGAGCTAACTCTATATTAGGCTTTGTTAAAAGATGGTCTAAGGAGTTCTCGGATCCTCATATAACTAAAGTACTCTTCATTACCTTGGTTAGACCTATTTTGGAATATGCCAGTTAAGTATGGTCTCCCTACCATAAAAGTCTAATTAATAGATTGGAGTCTGTACAACGTAGATTCATACTTTATGCATTAAGAGATCTTCCTTGGAATGACCCTTTGCAACTACCCCTGTACTGTGATAGGTTAAAACTGATTGACCTGCAATCCTTAGAAAAACGTCGTCAGGTGGCTGATATTATTTTCGTCCAAAAAATTTTCAATGGCGCTATTGATGCTCCTATACTATTAGAAAGGATGCCGCTTAATATAAATGTACGTTCCTTAAGATCAGTTGACTTATTTATAGTTATGTACCACAGAACGGATTACGGGAAAAAAAACCAATTTCCCGAATGCTACGCGCAGTTAATATAAATGCTTATAGTTTCGATTTCTGCCTTAGCAAAATCAATTTAAAGAAACTCTTATATAATTCTAACGCTTGAAGTAAGCAATTTCAAAATAAATAAATAAATAAATAAATAAATCCATTTCAATATTTGATTCTCTCATTGAAATAAATATTTCCTTCGTTGTAAGGATTTCCACCCGTCCCTAGTATTCAATAAAAGGAAAAATTTATAATCATAATTTATTTTTTATTAATTTTTATGGTATTGAATTCATTTTTTACTAAATAAATAAATAATATAATAAAACATTGGGAAGAGCAACAATTAGTTTAACTAAATATAGTATTTACCTGAATTTTGCAGTGCAACCTTATCTTTCTTGTAAGAATTTATTTTCTTGAATAAATAATTCGAAAAAATCTCAACGTCCTTTTCAAAAAAAAGTCAAACTTATTCTTTCAACTGTCAAAATAGAAATGACATTAGGGCTTGTCACACGTTAGTTCGCAAACTTGCGAAGTTATTTGATTATTTTTCACAATTCGTTGAACCAATTAAAATGCTTAAAAGATTTCGCAGATTTGCGAAGCTTATGTCATAAATAAACATGCCCTGGAGCTGATTATCTTCGCAATTGCAATTTTGAATTTTTTTTAACGGGTGTTTATTTTTGGAAGTGAATATAAAAATATTAAGTGTGCAAATCGTATGTATAACTGTAACTTTGCATACGAAGAATTATTTAAGCCAATTTACATAAATGGCCAAATTACTATTGTGAATTTGTTTCCATTTCGCTGCTGTAAAATCAATTCGCTGTGTTTTGTGAAATGTCAAAAATGGGAAAAGAAAGTTTAAAAATTTGCTTCTTTTATTAAATTTTTGTTTTTATTTATAAAAAATTAATAATCTATATAATAATAATGGGTTTTAAAGAGAAAAATAGCTAAAAAATGTCACGGAACAGTTGGAAAACATATTTGTGACAATACCAACATCAGCTGTAATCAGTTTCACTGTGTGTTGTGATAATTCCGCACGTAATTTTTTTTTTTAACGAAATTATTTTAAAACTTTTTTTTATTTGTTTACATCAAAACTATTCTTTTTTTCTCTCTTTTCTTTTCAACGATGAATTACGTCAAAAGATTTTAAAAATTTCACTATAAAAAAATAGTACAAAATTAAAATTTTCTTGGAATTATTGATTTACTTTTATTTTTATTTGTTCCACACACAATTTAAATAATTTTTACTTCAATTTTCCTTTTATTAACACACAATTTCAAATTTTATGTCACTTTTTAATGAGTTCCGATATTTTTAACTCACTGGTAAAGTTACAGCGCATTTGACAGCAACTTATAGAACAGTTACATATTCATATGATTCCAGAATAGGAATTTCGACACTGATCGGATCTTTGTGGCTACAGGTGTACCGTGTGCCTAACACTACACGTTTACTTATATTTTCAAGCCTACACGGTAACACTATTTTAAACATCTGCGTGGTCAGCTTTTGCGAAAACCGCATGTTTTCAAAAAAATTCCTTCCAGAAAATTCGATTCACCTCATATCCGTGGTGGAAATAAGTTGAAAAAAGAGTCCCCGCAGAGAGAACGAAAGAGGAGATCAAAGAAGAATGGGAAAAGGTTGATCGTGTCTTATTCTGATTGGCAGGATAAAAAGATAAATTAAGAAAAACCGGTTTTGATTTTAAACTGGGGAAACATTTTGCGAACAGGAGATGGGAGAATGGGAAAATTTGGTTGGATGAACGACAGTCTGGTTCAAAATGTTGAAGGAACAACTCTTGTTTGGAGTCTAGAGAGGAGAAGGTGGAATGCCAAAGTTACATTTGAAACCAAAAAAATTAAGTTTTTGAAAAGATATAAAAGAAAAATGGAAATTTAAAAAGTGGGAAAGATCTAGAAAGTTAAATTTTAAACAAAAAAAAATTAAATTTTTTTGAAAATATAATAAAGAAAAATGGAAATTTGAAAAGTGAGAAAGGTCTAGAAAGTTAAAATTTTAAACGGGAAAAAATTAAGTCTTTTGAAAATATATAAAAGTATAATGGAAATTTGAAAAGTGGGGAAAAGTCTAGGCAACTAGATTTTAAACGAAAAAAATGAAGTTTTGAAAAATACAAAAAATATAGCCGAACGAAGTTTTTGAAATATCTAAAATAAAATGGGAATTAAAAGTGTATATGGAAAAAAAAAATGTTTGGAGGTAAAAACCACAGTATTGGCACAAAAGTGTTGACAACAGTTTTGAGGTGTTTCACATCAACTAATTTCGATCACTTCTAAATATATTCACATTCGTTGGGTTACGGATATGGTGGAAACACAGCCGCATTATATTGATAAAGATTTACCATGCTGTTTGCCTATGGCCGACGGTGTTTCCCAACGCCACTAATACAAGCATAAACATCATCTTAATGTCGCATATGAATGCATATCATTCTGCATCAACAAAATCAGGAGGCGCAAAGTAGTAATACCCGCGGCCGCAACAACAACAACGACAAACAATCATCCAACAACGAATATCACAAACATCAGCTATATCTTCATTCTTCTCATTACCGACGACAACATCTACATAATTTTTACACGGAGAATAGATATATATAACAGTTTTTCTATTTTTTTTTTTTATTTACAAAAAAGAACAAAGATCTTTAATTATAGAATTATATTTTTTTTTGTCGAAATTTTGAAAAAGAAAAAAAAAGAAAACTAATTTTATCATATTCAATTCATTTATAAGAAAGAAAAAAAAAGAATTCGCTTTCCAGATTGGTTTTGTTGATGATAAATATTTCGGTTATAAATTTTCATTCTTAGGACAGGGGGTTCATCAAAGGCCTTTGAAGAAACCACGTAAGTTCTCTTTTTTTGATTATCTTGAAATTATAATATAATGTTATATATATATGCATGCAAATTTTCTCTTTAACAATTAAATAATTCATCGTAAATGAAAAAAGAAAAGAAAAGGAAACAAAACAATTTTCATGGCAAAGAAAGTTTTTTTTTGTTAACACAATTTTTCTCTTTCCCGGGTTTTTTTTTATGTATACGAGAGTTTTTAAAAGAGTTTTGTTGTATATATGTTACATAATAAAATTTATATGAATTTGTCATTTCGACACAAGAAATTTTGGGGTTTTTTTTTTATTTTTTTGGAATAATGGCTGAGATCAGATAGTGCAAACCGTGGGAGAGAGATAGAGAGACATGTGAGTGACGTGTGCGAGAAAACATAACAAAAAAGGGGTCCATGCTCATTTGTAGGGGCGAGCATGGACATACGGGGATCGGCATTCTGCTGTCGGTCCATGTGGGAGGGTAGTGCCCCAAAGTCCGGTTGGCATTAACACCTCTGCCAATCGGCCCCGACATGCCTCGCAAGGCTTTCGCGTTGAGTTCGGTCAGTTTCGGTGACCGGAAATTAACGAACATCCCCTTTATTCGGTTTTTTTCTCGCAAAACCGAATTTCCTTGCTTGATAGCTCGCACTATCACTAT
Organism: Xylophagus ater; assembly: GCA_963422695.1. Lineage (NCBI taxonomy): Eukaryota > Metazoa > Arthropoda > Insecta > Diptera > Xylophagidae > Xylophagus > Xylophagus ater. The sequence continues at coordinate 47,683,296 of OY730480.1, read as the reverse complement.
AAAGTCTGAACGACGTTTACACTCATCATGCACGCATATAAATTTATGTGTAACGCGATGACAGATGGTGGTGAGCAGCGACCCACCCCTCCGGCGAGCTAGTTCGTGCGACTCAGCAAGGCGTGCAGCCTTTTAGCTGCTCACATTTGCTGCACCATCTCATATGTTCTCCTCGCAAGGAAGAAGATATGCTAAATAGCTCATCAGGGGATTTGCTTCCTTCGATAACAAACCCCAAATATGTAAACCCCCCTTGTTACATATATGGCGCCCAACGACCGTTGGTTCTGCCAGCGGATTTTTAATTTTGTTTGCCATTTGTATTTTCGACTTCGGTTGAAATTCCAAATGGAGTTCAAACAAAATTGTTTGACACATTTTCGAACGAGTTGATCTTTGGAAATGGTGTTTTGGTTGTTACCTTATGGTAAACCAAGTTTTTTCAGAAAAACAAATTTTTTTAATAAAAATTTGAAATTTTGACTCAACCTATTTATTCAGTTTTCTGAAACACCCTGTACTCTTATAAATATTTTCGTCTTGTTATTTTGTCAAATTTTCTGAAGCTGGATTTATACCAACAGTACCTGAACGAAAAGTTTGGTGTAAGTTCAAATTTCGGATGTTCGATTTTTTTTTTGGTTGTCGGAATTGGGCTTGCTTTTCGCGATTGCAGGTCCAATGTCGTTCGTAGTTTACGGTTGTAAGTTAGAATGCTAGTCAGGTCATAGTTTTGACAAAGCGGCAACTATCTACATGTTCGTTTGTGTTTACGATCGGACTATTTTTTTTTACTAGTCTTGAGGATTTTTTTTATATTTTCTCGGACATTGGACCAGGAAAATGTGAGTGCTGTTGTGGTATGGACTGTCGCGCATTTAATCGCATATCGTTAAATGTCATAGTACATCATACTTTATTGTGTTTGGTACGCGCGGTGTATACTTCGATATCCATTATAACGTTTTGGGATCGAATCATGTATGAAGCCCTTTGGCATTGTACAGTGTTAGATTCCTGCGATGAGTAACATCTAATTTTCATTTCGTGAGTGCATGTCGGGTTTATGTTCTCTTCGTGTCGTCCACTCATTCATTCTTTCTCTCTCACTCCTATAAAGTTAGATATAAATAATTCTAGGTATGAAGGTAGATGTAGGGAAATAAATAAGTTTTTTTCATATAAGGGAAATAACTTTCTTTTGTGGAAATTTATTTAGATTTATTTGAGAAAGTTATTTTGGAAATTATTACGAAAAGGTTTTGGGAAATTGATTTTCCTGGAAAAATTTTTGGAATTTTGGGAAATATAACTTTTTTCAAATTATTTTGGGAAAGGATTGATTCGTTGGAGTTGAGTTTAGTTTTAGTTTCGTTATTAAGTTTGGTTTAGTTAAGTTTAGCTTAGGTTATTTAGTTTAGTTTATTTCAGTTCTTTTTTTCATTTATATTAGTTTTCGGTTTAGTTCTTTTATTTTTAGGTTATATTATATTATCTTTTGAAATTATAATTTGAATATTTTTTTTATTATTTTCTTTACATATAATTTTGGTGAGGGATTTTCTTTATTATTATATTTCTTTATTATCAAGATTTATTTACATTTGGTTTCTTTAAAGTTTTTTTCTTTTATTATCAATTTTTTTTGTTGTTGTTTGGATTTCGTTGCTCCGTGAAAGTTATTTCTTTTGAAAAGAAACATTCTTTGAAAAACTTAAGGGCTGTTCACGCTTGTTTCCGATTTTGATTCTGACCAATAAATTCTCCTCCAAAGAAAACCATGACTACTATGGATTCAAATTCTGCTGCAAATGACTGTTATGATGCTCGCATCGAAAAATGGGATTTTTCATTCAGTGGTGAGATCACTAGTATGCCTGTGGAAGACTTTATATTTCGGATTGAGCTATTGCAATCGAAATGTCGTATAAGTTGGAATGCCATTTGCAATCAAATATTTACCCTGTTCACTGGTAAAGCTGTTGTGGAGCAAAAAGGACGACCTGATCCTTCCCAGGACGACTCTGGGAAACTTTTAGGTTATATGAAATTTTTGTCTCCGGGGGTCGGAAATCCCGGAAACACGATGCAATTTTAATATAAAGTAAAAATAAAAACGCTTACCCACTTTTTCTTTTCTTTTTAACACTTTATTTATCTTTTTCTTTTTCTTTCTCTTTCTCTAAAATGAGTGATTCACAAAACAAAATCAATCCTTTTCAAATTTCACTGCAAATGATTTGCTCTTGTTTCTTTTCAATACACTATATTTAGCTTTTTTCTTTATTTTTCTCTTCTTTTAAAATGATTGATAAACAAAACAAAATCAAATCCTTTTTAAATTTCACTGAAAATGCTTTACTCTTTTTTCTTTTCAATATACTATATTTAGCTTTTACTTTATTTTTCTCTTCTTTTAAAATGATTGATAAACAAAACAAAATCAAATCCTTTTTAAATTTCACTGAAAATGATTTACTCTTTTTCTTTTCAATATACTATATTTAGCTTTTACTTTATTTTTCTCTTCTTTTAAAATGATTGATAAACAAAACAAAATCAAATCCATTTTAAATTTCACTGAAAATGATTTACTCTTTTTTCTTTTCAATATACTATATTTAGCTTTTACTTTATTTTTCTCTTCTTTTAAAATGATTGATAAACAAAACAAAATCAAATCCTTTTTAAATTTCACTGAAAATGATTTACCCTTTTTTCTTTTCAATATACTATATTTAGCTTTTACTTTATTTTTCTCTTCTTTTAAAATGATTGATAAACAAAACAAAATCAAATCCTTTTTAAATTTCACTGAAAATGATTTACTCTTTTTTCTTTTCAATATACTATATTTAGCTTTTACTTTATTTTTCTCTTCTTTTAAAATGATTGATAAACAAAACAAAATCAAATCCTTTTTAAATTTCACTGAAAATGATTTACTCTTTTTTCTTTTCAATATACTATATTTAGCTTTTACTTTATTTTTCTCTTCTTTTAAAATGATTGATAAACAAAACAAAATCAAATCCTTTTTAAATTTCACTGAAAATGATTTACTCTTTTTTCTTTTCAATATACTATATTTAGCTTTTACTTTATTTTTCTCTTCTTTTAAAATGATTGATAAACAAAACAAAATCAAATCCTTTTTAAATTTCACTGAAAATGATTTACTCTTTTTTCTTTTCAATATGCTATATTTAGCTTTTACTTTATTTTTCTCTTCTTTTAAAATGATTGATAAACAAAACAAAATCAAATCCTTTTTAAATTTCACTGAAAATGATTTACTCTCTTTTCTTTTCAATACACTATATTTATCTTTTTTTTATTTTTAACGCCGTATTCAAGATAGAACAATAATAGTAAATACCGACCGACCAAAATGGTGTTGATAACCAAGAAACAACTCAAAGCGTTTTTTTTTTTAAAAAAAACAAGAAACAACTCAAAGCGTTTTTTTTTTTAAAAAAAAACATGAAACAACTCAAAGCGTTTTGTTAACCCAAAAAAAACTACTGGAAACGTTTTTTAAAACCACGACCGGTCAATTAAAAATGAGTTAAACGCGTTTTGGAAATCAATCAACAACTGAAAACGTTTTTAAACACCACGACCGGTCACTTGAAATAAGGAGTTAAACGCGTTTTGGAAATCAAAATACAACTGATCGATAACTGATTTCAAATCGATCAAGAAATTTTTTAAAAAAGTATAAAAAATTTGTCAAAGTACTTAAAGTTCATTGTACTTTGACCGATATTAGTTATTTTCTCGTAATTGACAAATAATAATTATTCTTGGAAGAAAAATAATTATTGAAAAAAAATGTTCGCGTAATCAAATTTTTGATATCGTATAAGAACAAAAAAGTGAATTCACATATCGTTATACTAAAATTTGTTAGTATACACTTTTTTTTTGTATTTCGACATAGGAAATTTATGTCGAAACGAAATAATAATTTTATTAACATATTTCGAAATTGTTTATATTTCGAAATATGTTTAATAAATTGAAATGATTATTTACGCGTTTTTATTAAAAATTGAGTTTGGGTTCGATAACCGCTTTTTTGGTCGGAAACGTTTTGTTGGTACAGGGTGTACCATAACAAAGCAGAGCAGTGGTACTGGCATCTTCTTAAACGAGAACCATCTATTGATTGGACCGGAATAAAGTCAGCTCTTCTACAACATTATGGCAGTCTCGACACTGACAATGACATTTTGCTACTCATGCTGCAAAGAAAACAACATACCAATGAATGTTTTAATAATTTCTACGATTCGATCATGTCTAGATAGCGTAGCAAATCTCATTTTCACAATGACGACTCCCACTTTAAGTTGTCTTCAACAAGTTTGTCGCAAAGCAGAACGTCATCTCTCGGTTAGGGAAACACAAAAACCTGTCTGTCAAAATCCACCAAGTATAACGAACGCGTCATCTGAAATTGCTAAGGCTAGAGTTATACCACCGGTTAAAGAATTTAATGCTGCAATAGTAACAACTTCGAACCGAATAAGTCTTTTAACATTAATATTCCGCGTCAACAGCTAGTCAGAACAGAGTTTCCAATAGTAAATGTTAATCATGCTTACCAACGCGATTTGTTAAGTAAAGGATATAATGTCAATGTGGTTGGAAATGGATATTCATTGGTTGTATGTTGGAATTGTGACAATGTTGGTCATGAATTCTTTGAATGTGTAATACCACAAAGGTCCTTATTTTGCTATCAATGTGGTAAGAAGAATGTATCGTTTCCATTGTGTCCTAAATGCCATCCGGAAAATATTCAACAGCAAGGTATCGGCAATGACACTATTGAACCAACCATAACGGAACCAACATTGAACTTTGAACGGTCATCTCCACCAGCACATTCGCCAGATGATAAAATCTTAAAACCGGAAACGTCAAATAACATCTTGTCCGATAAAAACAAACTGGAACAAACAAATAAAACTTTACATCAACGTCAAATTGAACAAGACATAGTCAGGAAAAGAGCTATTGGTACAATCTACCCTAAGAAAACTTCACGTTATATTAAATCTCAGGGAAAAGTTTAGAAAACGAAAACAATTATTTAAAGCAGTGGAATCTGCATTCGTAACATTAAAACATGACGTAAGACATTAGGCTTTATTAAAAGATGGTCTAAGGAGTTCTCGGATCCTCATATAACTAAAGCACTCTTCATTACCTTGGTTAGACCTATTTTGGAATATGCCAGTCAAGTATGGTCTCCCTACCATAAAAGTCTAATTAATAGGTTGGAGTCTGTACAACGTAGATTCATACGTTTTGCATGAAGAGATCTTCCTTGGAATGACCCTTTACAGCTACCCCCGTACTGTGATAGGTTAAAACTGATTGACCTGCAATCCTTAGAAAACGTCGTCAGGTGGCTGATATTATTTTTGTCCATCAAATTTTCAATGGCGCTATTGATGCTCCTATAATATAAGAAAGGATGCCGCTTAATATAAATGTACGTTCCTTAAGATCAGTTGACTTATTTAAAGTTATGTACCACAGAACGGATTACGGGAAAAAAAACCAATTTCCCGAATGCTACGCGCAGTTAATATAAATGCTTGTAGTTTCGATTTCTGCCTTAGCAAAATCAATTTAAAGAAACTCTTATATAATTCTAACACTTGAAGTAAGCAATTTCAAAAAAAAAAAATAAATAAATAAATAAATCCATTTCAATATTTGATTCTCTCATTGAAATAAATATTTCCTTCGTTGTAAGGATTTCCACCCGTCCCTAGTATTCAATAAAAGGAAAAATTTATAATCATAATTTATTTTTTATTAATTTTTATTGTATTGAATTCATTTTTTACTAAATAAATAAATAATATAATAAAACATTGGGAAGCGCAACAATTAGTTTAACTAAATATAGTATTTACCTGAATTTTGCAGTGCAACCTTATCTTTCTTGTAAGAATTTATTTTCTTGAATAAATAATTCGAAAAAATCTCAACGTCCTTTTCAAAAAAAACTCAAACTTATTCTTTCAACTGTCAAAATAGAAATGACATTAGGGCTTGTCACGCGTTAGTTCGCAAACTTGCGAAGTTATTTGATTATTTTTCACAATTCGTTGAACCAATTAAGATGCTTAAAAGATTTCGCAGATTTGCGAAGCTTATGTCATAAATAAACATGCCCTGGAGCTGATTATCTTCGCAATTGCAATTTTGAATTTTTTTTAACGGGTGTTTATTCTTGGAAGTGAATATAAAAATATTAAGTGAGTAATTCTCAAACCGTATGTCTATATAACTGTAACTTTCCATACGAAGAATTATTTAAGCCAATTTACATAAATGGCCAAATTACTATTGTCAATTTGTTTCCATTTCGCTGCTGTAAAATCAATTCGCCGTGTTTTCTGAAAAGTCAAAAATGGGAAAAAAAAATTTAAAAATTTGCTTCTTTTTATTAAATTTTTGTTTTTATTTATAAAAAATATATAAATATATAAATAATCTATATAATAATAATGGGTTTTTAAAGAGAAAAATAGCTGAAAAATGTCACGGAACAGTTGGAAAACATATTTGTGACAATACCAACATCAGCTGTAATCAGTTTCCCTGTGTGTTGTGATAATTCCGCACGTAATTTTTTTTTTTAAACGAAATTATTTTAAAACTTTTTTTTATTTGTTTACATCAAAACTATTCTTTTTTTCTCTCTTTTCTTTTCAACGATGAATTACGTCAAAAGATTTTAAAAATTTCACTATAAAAAAATAGTACAAAATTAAAATTTTCTTGAAATTATTGATTTACTTTTATTTTTATTTGTTCCACACACAATTTAAATAATTTTTACTTCAATTTTCCTTTTATTAACACACAATTTCAAATTTTATGTCACTTTTTAATGAATTCCGATATTTTTAACTCACTGGTAAAGTTACAGCGCATTTGACAGCAACTTGTAGAACAGTTACATATACATATGATTCCAGAATAGGAATTTCGACACTGATCGGATCTTTGTGGCTACAGGTGTAACGTGTGCCTAACAATACACGTTTACTTATATTTTCAAGCCTACACGGTAACACTATTTTAAACATCTGCGTGGTCAGCTTTTGCGAAAACCGCATGTTTTCAAAAAAATTCCTTCCAGAAAATTCGATTCACCTCATATCCGTGGTGGAAATAAGTTGAAAAAAGAGTCCCCGCAGAGAGAACGAAAGAGGAGATCAAAGAAGAATGGGAAAAGGTTGATCGTGTCTTATTCTGATTGGCGGGATAAAAAGATAAATTAAGAAAAACCGGTTTTGATTTTAAACTGGGGAAACATTTTGCGAACAGGAGATGGGAGAATGGGAAAATTTGGTTGGATGAACGACAGTCTGGTTCAAAATGTTGAAGGAACAAGTCTTGTTTGGAGTCAAGAGAGGAGAGGGTGGAATGCCAAAGTTACATTTTAAACCAAAAAAATTAAGTTTTTGAAAAGATATAAAAGAAAAATGGAAATTTAAAAAGTGGGAAAGATCTAGAAAGTTAAATTTTAAACAAAAAAAAATTAAATTTTTTTGAAAATATAATAAAGAAAAATGGAAATTTGAAAAGTGAGAAAGGTCTAGAAAGTTAAAATTTTAAACGGGAAAAAATTAAGTCTTTTGAAAATATATAAAAGTATAATGGAAATTTGAAAAGTGGGGAAAAGTCTAGGCAACTAGATTTTAAACGAAAAAAATGAAGTTTTGAAAAATACAAAAAATATAGCCGAACGAAGTTTTTGAAATATCTAAAATAAAATGGGAATTAAAAGTGTATATGGAAAAAAAAAATGTTTGGAGGTAAAAACCACAGTATTGGCACAAAAGTGTTGACAACAGTTTTGAGGTGTTTCACATCAACTAATTTCGATCACTTCTAAATATATTCACATTCGTTGGGTTACGGATATGGTGGAAACACAGCCGCATTATATTGATAAAGATTTACCATGCTGTTTGCCTATGGCCGACGGTGTTTCCCAACGCCACTAATACAAGCATAAACATCATCTTAATGTCGCATATGAATGCATATCATTCTGCATCAACAAAATCAGGAGGCGCAAAGTAGTAATACCCGCGGCCGCAACAACAACAACGACAAACAATCATCCAACAACGAATATCACAAACATCAGCTATATCTTCATCCTTCTCATTACCGACGACAACATCTACATAATTTTTACACGGAGAATAGATATATATAACAGTTTTTCTATTTTTTTTTTTTATTTACAAAAAAAGAACAAAGATCTTTAATTATAGAATTATATTTTTTTTTGTCGAAATTTTGAAAAAGAAAAAAAAAGAAAACTAATTTTATCATATTCAATTCATTTATAAGAAAGAAAAAAAAAGAATTCGCTTTCCAGATTGGTTTTGTTGATGATAAATATTTCGGTTATAAATTTTCATTCTTAGGACAGGGGGTTCATCAAAGGCCTTTGAAGAAACCACGTAAGTTCTCTTTTTTTGATTATCTTGAAATTATAATATAATGTTATATATATATGCATGCAAATTTTCTCTTTAACAATTAAATAATTCATCGTAAATGAAAAAAGAAAAGAAAAGGAAACAAAACAATTTTCATGGCAAAGAAAGTTTTTTTTTGTTAACACAATTTTTCTCTTTCCCGGGTTTTTTTTTATGTATACGAGAGTTTTTAAAAGAGTATTGTTGTATATATGTTACATAATAAAATTTATATGAATTTGTCATTTCGACACAAGAAATTTTGGGGTTTTTTTTTTATTTTTTTGGAATAATGGCTGAGATCAGATAGTGCAAACCGTGGGAGAGAGATAGAGAGACATGTGAGTGACGTGTGCGAGAAAACACAACAAAAAAGGGGTCCATGCTCATTTGTAGGGGCGAGCATGGACATACGGGGATCGGCATTCTGCTGTCGGTCCATGTGGGAGGGTAGTGCCCCAAAGTCCGGTTGGCATTAACACCTTTGCCAATCGGCCCCGACATGCCTCGCAAGGCTTTCGCGTTGAGTTCGGTTAGTTTCGGTGACCGGAAATTAACGAACATCCCCTTTATTCGGTTTTTTTCTCGCAAAACCGAATTTCCTTGCTTGATAGCTCGCACTATCACTATAAAGTCTGAACGACGTTTACACTCATCATGCACGCATATAAATTTATGTGTAACGCGATGACAGATGGTGGTGAGCAGCGACCCACCCCTCCGGCGAGCTAGTTCGTGCGACTCAGCAAGGCGTGCAGCCTTTTAGCTGCTCACATTTGCTGCACCATCTCATATCTTCTCCTCGCAAGGAAGAAGATATGCTAAATAGGTCATCAGGGGATTTGCTTCCTTCGATAACAAACCCCAAATATGTAAACCCCCCTTGTTACACAGGGCGAATTTACGATTTGAGAATAACACCCTAAATTGTATAAAATGTCAGGAGAAAGGGAATTAGTCGAATTTTAAATTGAAAGTGCTTTGTTTGAAATGACGATTTTGGAGTCATCAAGCATTGTTTTTGTAATTAATAATAACGATGACTTATTTATTAAAAAATATAATAATAATAATATATATAATAATATAATTTCAATTGCAGAAATCGATGAAATGTTAGATGAATTGGAGGAGGATTTGGCCATTGTTTCCCATTGTCGGTATTCTTATCGATTAAACGCTCCAAAAAATGCAACATGGTACGAGGAAACTTTGTCCAATCTGAATGAAAATCGATTCAAGATGTTACTGCGAGTTTCGAAGGAAGTATTCCATTTAATATTGAATTTTATTAAGGACCATGAAGTGTACCATGGAAAGAACTATAAACTGCAATTTTCTGCACTTTTTCAATTAGCAATAGTGTTGTTTCGGCTGGGATCAAGTGGTGAAAATGCATCACGAGGAAAAATTGCGTGTCTTTTTGGCATTGGAGAGAACGAGAGTTTTCAACAGTATTCTTCATCTGGAAAAGTATTTTTTAACGTGGCCAGAAATAGAAAGAGACCAGTTTGAATTGCTGAAGTGGTCCGTTTTCACCGTTCTATAAAAAGAACATAAAAAGGTTTAACCTATATATAATAATTTGAGTGAGTTATATTCATTTTGAGCGTCATGTAACTTGTCAAATAAAATGGTGCACAAAGAAAACTAATTGTTTTTGTTGGCTGGTCACTTCATTCCACAAGTGACATGAAACAGAATAAGCCTGGTGTGGATATACTTCTGCAGTGGACTTTCTATCGCATGTCTCTGGATCGGCTGGAATTTTATTTTCTTCATAAATGCTGGTGTCAAGATCCTCGTAGGGATCGTAGGAAATGAATTCATCAAACGAATTGTCTTCCGAAGTATCAACACTGCTATCGAAGATGGAATTACATTAGTTTGATTGCCAAACATTTCAGAAAGTTTTTCCCAATGTGGGCATAGTGCTAGTATATGTATGTGTTAGGACAGGCAAAGTGAACCCTAATTTTGCCGACAGAGAATATTTAAGGGCTTGTAATAAAAACATATTGTTTTTCAAACTTGCGGCACATCGTTCAAAGAGACCATTTCTGAAAAGATAGGTAAACACGAGATATGTGAGAATGACCAAAAAAACAGGGTATACAAAATTTCTGCTCAATCGGGCAAGTTTAAGGCGACCCTTAGGAACTATTAAAAAACATCCGAGGTATGTAATACATCTCAATACAAGCTCAATGAGGGTCGCCTTGCAGTTATCCGATTGAGCTAAAATTTTGTATATATCGTTTTTTGTTAATTGGAACAAAATTGAGGGGTGGGAGCTAGACTTTGGCAAAGTTGAAAATTAAGGGCCACTCTAAAATATATATATGCATTCAATACATATTCTATCTACGATACTCTCAAATACTCACTATTATTCCGAAGTCCTTCCTCGCCACTAGTAAAAATCAGACTGAAGTATTCTTTTCAGTTTTTCTTTTAACTACCTATCAGCTCGGCCACCCTGAATTTACAAACGTCCTCGAGTGCCATCAACACTGTGGATTTCATCTTCAGAATCTGATTTCCCCTCTTGAGGTATCCATCTCTTCAGATGATCAACAGCTTCCACGTTTTAGAATGGCGCCCGTTGACTTCAGTAAGAACCTTGCAATTCGTTTACAACATACCGATCATTTGTTAATCTTTTAGTTTTTTGGAACGCCCTTTATATTTAGGTAGAAGTTTTCTGCTTTGGCCGTCTCCAAATGTAGACTTTCTTGCTAGAACTAAATCTCCTGCATGATAGTTTCTGGCTTTCAATCTTTTTTTGTCGTAACGATTTTTTTATTTGCGTTGGTTATCTTTAATGCGATCGGCTGCGTTTTTCCTTTCCTGTATGATGTTATCTACAGCTTGTCTATTAGGATTTACAATATTCGTTAATATTGCATCCGCTGGAGCACATGGTTTAAATCCAAACAATAATTCGGAAGGTGTCTTACGAGTTACTTTGTGTATGGTATTATTTATTGCGAATTGGATTTTTGTTAGTTCTCGGCCCCATTTGTTACCTTCTTTTGCATTTGTGGCTAATGCTGTTAATATAGTTGAATTAAATCGTTCCACTTGTCCGTTTGCTCTTGGTGTAGCTACAGCGTTTTGTATGTGACTTATTCCTCGCTGTTCACAATATCTTTTAAAGTTTTTAGAAGTGTAGCTCGTTCCTTTGTCTGTAATAATTCTATGTGGTGTTCCAAATTGACCTATTATCTGATCCATAAAACGTAATACGGGTTGTGTCTTTGTATTCGTTACAGTACGCAACATTACATACTTGGTAAATGCATCCACACACACAAAAGGTGCAATTGACGTTGATGAATGGTTCTTGGATTTTCAGGACCCCAGAACCTACAGTTCTGCTTATTAACAAAGCCATTCAAATGAAAATGAGCTTCATCACTCATAATCAGATTTTCAATATAGTTGATTTCATTTCTGGCCAACTGTTGAAATTTAACTGGAAAATTTAACCGTTGCCGATGATCAGCGGGTTTTAATTCTTGCACCAATTGCACCTTATATGGGAATAACAGTAAATCTTTCTTTAAAATCCGCCGTAGTGACGTACGAGCCATCCCTAGCTGAGTAGTTATTAAATTTTTAAATTCCATGGTGAATTTTGGCCCACCCTGTATATATTAAGCCAGATCTTTTATTAGAATACGAATAAAAGGGATGTGAATTTTTGTATTTTCGTATTTATATATAGATATATATACTTGTAGATAATACCCGACCATTATTATATACTTTAAAATAAAATTTTACGTCAAAAGCGCTCAAAAGTTATATAAGCTTTTTTCCCATTCATATACACAGCAATAGTAATAGTAACATAAAGTTTACTACCACCTATCTACGAGTACTAGCGTAAAAAAAGGTAATATCCCACCAATGGAAAAATGCCTCACAAAAATCCAAACGATCAAATATTATTAAATTTCGATTAGCATAAAATTGACATTCTGGGCTACAATGCACTGTTAAGTTTATGGAATCAACGGGCCGCTGAATTTAGATGAAAGGGCGGACTGCGTGTTTGACATGTCTCACTTACACTGTTCCGATGTAAAATTGAAGTTACTCGTCTTCAATTTCATGGAAATTTCTTCCCTACACTTTGGAAATTGTAATGCTTCGATTTTTCAATTTGTCATAAATGTTTTTGTAATCCTCTATGATGACGACAATTGAATTTTCGTACCACTGACTTGTTCTGCCTTCTTATTGCGCCTGGCGCCAGACATAGTTCTTTGATTAGTTTTCCAAATTGTGATGATCTGGAATTAATCGGCCTTAAAATAAAATTGGCACAAAAAGCATTTATGTCGTGAATTGCTATATTCCACCCAATAGTACTGTGGTGAAGTACCAATTACTAGCTAACGCGATTACATCGATTTCCGATATCATTGAGCCTACAGATGATATCATACTCCTTGGAGATTTTAATCTTCCGGATGTGTATTGGTCTTGCCCGAGCGAAGAAGTGTTTTTCGTTGCTCAGAACGCAAATTCCGAATCCGATACTTTGCTTCTTGACAACTTGATGGCTTGTGGCCTGCAGCAAGTCAGCGGTGTACAAAATTCGCTAAACAGACAACTAGACTTAATTTTTACTTCCGACTCCGCTAATTGTGTTGTTCAGCAGAGCACTGATAATCTTTGCAGAATTGATGACTATCAGCCCCCACTAAAGGTATTATTCTCTCAAGAAGGTGAAATGGATGATACTAACACCGAAGATGCGTTCTATTTCAACTTTCGGAAAACTAATTTTGAGCTGCTTAACAACCTTTTGGAGCAGGTTAATTTTGATAGTGTTATTTGCAAGGCGAATATTGCAATGTGCATCGCCGATTTCTGCAAAAAAAATTTCGAGATCTTTGTTTTAGCCGTTCCTTATACCTGCCACAAAAATTCATCTTCCCCACCTTGGTTTAATAAGGACTTACGGTCTTTACGCAATAGAAGGAATAAAGCCTGGCACAAATAATTAATATCACGTGAAGATAGAGACTTTTGCACCTACTCTGCCTTGCTCAATGAATTCAAAGTACTTTATATGGAGCTGTACAATTCCACATTGACAAGATGAGATCCAGTCTTTCCATGGACCCTCACTGCTCCTGGAAATTCGTTAATAGTAAAAAGAAAACAGATGGATGTTCGTCTTCGCTAAATTATTTGGATAGTTCATCCAGTGATCCATCAACTATTGCTAATCTCTTTGCTAATTTTTTGCGGAAGTTTTTAACGAGGACAATTTTGTACCGGATACGGAATACTTTGAGCATTTGAATGAGTACCCCAAGTCTTCCCTCACTAATATTGATTTTGACGTATCCTTAGTAGCTGATAATATTAACAGTTTCGACGATGATTACTCACCTGGCCCTGACGGTATTCCTGCCATCATCTTAAAAAAATGTAGTAACATCCTTGCACGTCCTCTTTCGGCTCTTTTCCAGAAATCTCTTGAGACGGGAATATTTCCTAAGCTCTGGAAAGTCTCTTATATTATTCCGACCCACAAGAAAGGCAGTAGAGGTGATATCGGAAATTACAGACCAATTGCTAAATTATCTTGTATTCCAAAACTGTTTGAATGCATCATTCAACAGTTTGTGTGGTTTGGTTGTAAACCTTTTATTTCCAGGAATCAACACGGTTTTTTGAAGGGTAGGTCTACGATCACTAGCTTAGTTGAACTCGTTTCTTTTTCGACGTGCTCCATGGAAAATGGCAATAATGTTGATTGTATAACTACAGACTTCAGCAAAGCGTTTGATAAATTGTCTCATCAAGTGATTTTGTTTAAGCTTAGTGCCCTTGGCTTCCCGGGTTTTTTTATCGATTGGATTTCAATCCTATCTCCAGGGAAGGAGTTATCAAGTACTTTTCCGTTCTTCCAAATCTTAGCTTTATACTGCAACATCTGGCGTCCCTCAAGGCAGCCATTTGGGACCAATTTTGTTCGTTCTTACAATTAATGATGTGTCCTCCGCAATTAAGTACTCTAAAATTTCTAACTTTGCGGATGATATGACGATCTATAAAGAAATAAGTAACTTAAATGACCCTCTGTATCTCCAGAGCGATTTAGATAATTTTGTAATCTGGTGTTGTAAAAATAATTTGGCGCTCAACAGCAACAAATGTGAGGTTATCATATTCTCCAGAAAACGTGAAAATTGTCCATGTAAATATAATATTGGCGATGTGCCTCTACGTAGAGTGACTAACATTAGAAATTTGGGAGTGATTTGTGACAGTGAACTTACAAGCTACAAGCTACAAGCTACATATTGACTCACTCGTTCATAGAGCTAACTCTACATTAGGCTTTATTAAAAGATGGTCTAAGGAGTTCTCGGATCCTCATATAACTAAAGCACTCTTCATTACCTTAGTTAGACCTATTTTGGAATATGCCAGTCAAGTATAGTCTCCCTACCATAAAAGTCTAATTAATAGATTGGAGTCTGTACAACGTAGATTCATACGTTTTGCATTAAGAGATCTTCCTTGGAATGACCCTTTCCAACTACCCCCGTACTGTGATAGGTTAAAACTGATTGACCTGCAATCCTTAGAAAAACGTCGTCAGGTGGCTGATATTATTTTTGTTCATCAAATTTTCAATGGCGCTGTTGATGCTCCTATACTATTAGAAAGGATGCCGCTTAATATAAATGTACGTTCCCTAAGATCAGTTGAGTTAAAGTTATGTACCACAGAACGGATTACGGGAAAAAAACCAATTTCCCGAATGCTAATTTATTTTTTATTAATTTTTATTGTATTGAATTCATTTTTTACTAAATAAATGTGGGAAATATTTAATTTCTTACAAAGTTAGTTTATTAATTCAATGCTTTAATTATATAATGTTAGTTTTTATTAATTTTAACAAAAGGGTTATTTCTTATTAATTTAATTGCTCTGATCAAAAAAAAAAACGTCTGCTCTGTTTCAATTCTGGGATCACACTCCTGTTCTTTCTGTCTGTCTCTCTCTTGTGCTCTTCCCATCTTACAATCGGCCATCCTCAATATTTTCCTCGTCCTCGAGGAATCGCAGAGAAAAAATTTTTGTCATCGTTAATTATATTTTCGGCTTACTGTTTTTCTTCTTAATTGGCATTTTCAGGTAGTCATCTTCATTTAAATCTTACCCTGGAGGCAATCTCGACGGACGCGAACGACGCAATGAACGCGACGGACTCGTGAAGTGTCAAATAAAAGTTCATTTTATATGAAATGTGTGGGAGGTGGCAATCTCGACGTAGACGTGACGGACGCGACGGTTCAGACGTTGAAAAGTTGATTCGTGTTCAACTTTTACGTGACGGACGCGTTCAAATGTCATTTTAAAATTTTTGTGTGGGGATTATTTTGTGAAAATTCCATTTAAAAACGGTATTTTAGTTATTTTTATTAATTTACACTACTTAAAAAACTATTTTAACTTATAATACAAAGATTATATCAAATAATAATAAAAATTACAAATTTCATCGACGGCGTCGAGTTTGCCTACACAAAAATATTTATACCGTCACTAACGTTTTTGACAATTCACGCGTTCATTGCGTCCGTCGCGTCCGTCGAGATTGCCTCCAGGGTTAGTTTTCATCTTAATTTGTTGCCTACATTTGGTCATCTTCATTTAAATCATAGTTTTCATCTTAATTTGCTGTCTGCATTTGGTCATCTTCCATGTTGATTGAAGAATCATCGCTGGAATAGTCGTTCAAATCATCATCTTCATATGATTTCCAAGGCTTCATGAAATCCGCGCTGGTTGTAGTTTGCTTTGGTCCTTCTTGATGTCCTACTTTCGAAACAGCATATCGATCATTTAGTCCCTTTTCTGTTATCTTATATGGACCTAAAAACTTTGGATAAATTTTGATATTAGTACCAAATTGAGTTCTTTTTATCGCGACATAATCTTCGACTCGATACTCGCGAGCGCGTTTACGTTTTTTGTTATATGAAATACGATTTTCGGCTTGGATTTTCGCGATATTGAATTTAGCTTCTTCGCGAGCGCGATCTCTAGTTTCGATAAACGAATTTATAATTTCATCATTGATTGCTTCTGTGAACGAAATGTCTTGACTTGTTTTCATTTTAACACCTGTAAGTAACTCAAAAGGAGTCCTTTTGATACTTCTCTGATATGTTGAATTTAAACATCTTTGAAGTTGCTCAGTGAATCTGTACCATTTCGTAGGGTCTTCTATTGAAAGTTTAGTTAAAACTGAAATTATTATACGATTTATTCTTTCTATTTGGCCATTGCCGCGAGTAACTCCAGTGGTAATCAAACTATGTTCGATTTCTTCTTGTACACAATATTCATTAAAGGCAATTGAGGTGAACGCTGAACCTTGATCTGTTATTATGCGTCTTGGGTTACCAAATACAGTCTTTTGAAAATCTGATTTTTTAATTACTTCTGCTGCTGAAGTAGTTTTCACAGGATATATCCAGCAAAATTTCGAAAAGGCGTCAACTACAGCTAGAATATAAGAATATCTTTTACTGGTGGTTGCCAGCGGTTCTAGATGATCTAGATGATAGGTATCCAACGGAAACTCTTGCTTCGCTATGGGATGTAAGTAACCTTCTTGCTTACCACTCTTTCTATCTCCTAAAATGCAAGGAATGCAGTTTCTTCGAATGCGTGCAATTTTCTCCTTTAAATTAGGAATGTAGTATTCTCCTGTTATAATATCTTCAACTTTTTTAGTGCCAAAATATCCATAACTATGCACTTGGGAAATCAGATCAGATTGCATTTTTTGTGGGATATAGAGTAATTTGTTCCCGTCTAATTCTCTGTACAGGATGTCATGTTCTAAAAAGTAATCTTCATAAGTTGTAGTTTTTAACAAATTCTTAATAAGCTTCAAGTGTTCATCATCAGATTGGGCTGTCTTTAATTTTTCTAAAAAATCTGTAGTTATAGTTACCATTACTATAGGATTTCTGCTTAAAGAGTCCACATGTTTCATCTTGCTACACGCTCGATGCTCCAACACAAATTCGTAATCTTGTAAAATGAGTGCCCATCCTGCTATTCTTGGAGGCATATCTTTATGTTCCATAGTTTCTTTGAAAGGGGCGCAATCAGTAATAATTCGAAACTTTAGACCAAGTAAATATACGCGTAATTTTTTTAAAGCTTGAACTATAACAAGTACTTCTAGCCCATAACTTGAATATTTTTCTTCAGCTGGTTTTGTCTTCTTGCTGAAGAAGTAAACTGGATGAAATTGATTATCATCTGACTTTTGCAACAAAATAGCTCCGTAGCCTACTTTTAACGCATCTGTGTGAAGTTCAGTTTCGGCATCTGGGGAATAAAGTTTAAGAATTGGTTTCTTCACAAGAATTTCTTTGATTGACTCGAATGCTGCTTCTTGAGACTGTCCAAAATTGAAATTGACATTTTTCCTTAGTAGATTCGTTAGAGGTCTAGCTATGATCGAATAATCACGTATAAATTTCCGGAAATAACCTGTCAATCCGAGGAAACTTTGTACTTTCTTGATATTTACCGGTCTCGGGAAACTTTTTACTGCTGTAATCTTTGAAACAGTTGGACTTATAGATCCATAACTAACTTCAAAGCCTAGGTATTCAATTTTCTCACACATAAATTGACACTTTTTCCACTTTATTTTAAGTCCATAGCTGGAGGCTACTTTCAAGACTTCTTCTAAGCGGTTTAGACATGCTTTGTCATTCTTTGCCGTAATAACTATATCGTCTAGATATATCAAAATATGCCTTTTCTCTAACAAAGGTCTGAATACTTGATTGATAAATTTCTGAAAAACTGTCGGTGATGTGCACAATCCAAAGGGTGCAAATAAAAATTCATATTGACCTGATGGCGTGACGAAAGACGTATACTTGATGCTTTCTTCGGATACCGGAACATGAAAAAATCCGTTTTCCAAGTCCAACGTGCAAAATACTTTTGATTTGTTCAATGCATCAATTTGATCTTCGATCAAAGGCAACGGATATCGATCACGTATAATTTCTTTATTTAATTTCCTATAATCAATGCATAGGCGTTTTCCTCCTTCTTTTTTGTTAACGAAAACAATCGGGCTGGAGAACTCCGAATTACTTGCCCGTATGATACCAGCTTCTAACCAAACTTTTATTCGTTCATCTACAATCTGTTTTTCCAGAGGCGCTAGTCTTCCTGGAAGCTGAAAGATGGGTTTTTCGTCTTTTAATATTATTCTCGGTCTGACATTGGTTTTATTTTCCGATTTTGGTAAATAAGTTGAAATAATTTCACTAATTTTTTCTTTATATTCTATTTTTCCAACAGTTAATGGATCATCATACGTTAAGTTATAACACAAATTGTCATCTAATTTGCATATCTGTATTCCTTCTGACGTCAGCTTAATATTGGTACCACATAAAACGTCTCTTCCAACAATCATTGGCATTTTTAAGAAAGATTCTGAAATGACATGTACATTAGTTTTATATATTAAACCGTCTATTTTTAAATTTGCTTCAAAAAACCCAGCGTCTCAACTGAAATATTTGATAGTTCTTGAATCGAAATTGTTTGTTTTTGTAGCTTTGGTGAATTTAACATTACATATTCTTCACATCTAATGAGACTTAAGTCACTTCCAGTGTCTATCAACGCATTAACAGGCGAATTATTAATAAAGATATCTTTGCACGTATTCCCCAATTAGATATTCGCACAACTTACAGGCACCGTGGTGGTGCATTCGCGAGCTTTGTGACCAAACTGGTTGCATTTAAAACATTTAGGTTCTTTTTGATTACAGTTGGCAGCTAAATGTCCTTTTTTTCCGCAATTAAAACAACGTGAAACTTTTTTATCGGCAATCTCAGTTTTCACTTCTTTTGTAGCTTCTTTAACCCGGCTGTATGTCACTAATTTTTCTTTTAATTCTCTGATTGTTTTCGCTCCATATAAAATTATTTTGTTTCCAGGTACATCATTAATTCCATCGATCACATATTGTATTAATGCTATCTCTTCTAACGCTCCCTGTGCTGCACTTTCACGGATTTTCAATAAATATTCATGTTCAGACTCACCCTTTTTTTGACGTCTTTGAATTAATTTTTTATGAAGTTCGGCTGAATTAATTTCATTTGAAAATTCATCTAAAAGAAAATTTTTTAATATTTCCCAACTACTTATATTTGGTTTAGATCTCAGAGACAATTTAGCTGACCCAGATAATAATCGTTTCGCAAATAATAATTTTTCAAGTTCAGACCATTCCATTGTTACAGCTGCTGTCTCCAGTTCCGTTATCCACGTGTTAATATTAAAATCATTGTCGCCACTGAAACCGTTAATCGCATTTGTTACATCTTGAAAAGATATTGGGCTTCTTCGTCTGCTTTTAAGTGATTCAATCTCGCTTTTTAGCAAGGATATCTCAAGCTCCTGAGACATGCTACGTTCCCTGATTTCGATTTCCCTTTCTCGTCTTGAGACTTCTTCTTCTCTTAAAGAAAGTCCTCGAAAAGCTTCAGATACGCCCTGAGCATTATCGAACGCAGTGCTATTTTTACTTCGATTTTTTCCCATTTCGAACGAAACAGCAAAAAAAAATTAAATTAAACCTTTTTCGTTTTTTCAATTTTTTCTTCAATAGAAAAAATGTTTTTTCTAGTTTTTTTTTTTTGTCTATGAAAAAAACGGCACTTTCAGTACAATTCCGTAAAAAAAACTTGAACAAAGCAATGAAGAAATGTTATAATTTTTAGAAATCACTTCCCGGACGAACCCCCAAATTTGTGGGAAATATTTAATTTCTTACAAAGTTAGTTCATTAATTCAATGCTTTAATTATATAATGTTATTTTTTATTAATTTTAACAAAAGGGTTGTTTCTTATTAATTTAATTGCTCTGATCAAAAAAAAAAGTCTGCTCTGTTTCAATTCTGCGATCACACTCCTGTTCTTTCTGTCTGTCTCTCTCTTGTGCTCTTTCCATCCTACATAAATAAATAATATAAAAAACATTGGGAAGAGCAACAATTAATTTGACTAAATATAGTATTTACCTGAATTTTTTTTTTTCTTGTAAGAATTTATTTTCTTGAATAAATAATTCGAAAGAATCTCAACGTGTTTTTCAATAAAAACTCAAACTTATTCCTTCGACTGTCAAAATAGAAATGACATTAGGGCTTGTCACGCGTTAGTTCGCAAACTTGCGAAGTTATTTGATTATTTTTCACAATTCGTTGAACCAATTAAAATGCTTAAAAGATTTCGCAGATTTGCGAAGCTTATGTCATAAATAAACATGTGAGTATAAAAATATTAAGTGTGTAATTCTATAATCGTATGTCTATATAACTGTAACTTTCCATACGAAGAATGATTTACGCCAATTTACATTAATGGCCAAATTACTATTGTCAATTTGTTTCCATTTCGCTGCTGTAAAATCAATTCGCCGTGTTTTGTGAAATGTCTAAAATGGGAAAAAAAAGTTTGAAAATTTGCTTCTTTTTATTAAATTTTTGTTTTTATTTATAAAAAACTAGCTGTACCCGACCACACGTTGCTGTCTCTCAGTCTGGTTAAATGGAAAAGAAAAGAAAAAGCGCACGTTTCTCGTATATTTAATTTCACAATGCTTGTGGTTATACCACATTTCTTGTTGTTCCATTTTCTGTGCAGATATAGAGATTTTCTGGTTCGCCGACTCTAGAACACGCAACATTTAATTGTCCATGTGAGAAGCAATCCGTGTCTAGATCTAAACCGCACAATTTTAAAGATTGGCCATGTGCCTTGTTGCTGGTGATTGCAAACGCCAATCGAATCGTGAATTGCAATCTCTCAAATTGAAATGGCATATCCGTTGGAATCATAGGAATGCGAGGAATGAGCACATCTTCACCTTTAAAAGGTCCTGTCAAGATTGTTGCTTCTACGATGTCGCTCTCTAATTTTTTTACTACAAGCCGCGTGCCGTGCCAAAGCTTTGGCTGGTTGATATTTCGCAACATGATAATTGTCACGCCGACTTTCCATTACAGTACGTGCGGTGGCATCCCCGACAGATTGAGTGAATTCAAAAATTCTGTTGGATAATTAACCGGTTCATCTGCTTCTACAACAGTGTCGACGGACTTGTATGTGACCACCTCGCTTTGAATGTTAGACTGAATAATATTGTTAAGTTCGTAGACGTCTTTGTTTTTGGCCGCAAGAATAGCTCGTTCACTTAGCCAATCGTGATTGTTATAATTGGTTTGAATGTTGGGAAATACTTTTTCAACCAATTCTTCTTTTGACGTCACTAAATCGCAGAAGTTATGAGGCAATAAAATTCGTCCTGACGTCAGATCAATCGCCACATTTCAATTGATGCAATTGATGTGAGAATATCTCTGCTGACCGATC
Organism: Xylophagus ater; assembly: GCA_963422695.1. NCBI lineage: Eukaryota > Metazoa > Arthropoda > Insecta > Diptera > Xylophagidae > Xylophagus > Xylophagus ater. Next base: position 47,661,291 of record OY730480.1, on the reverse strand, counting down.
GTTTTGCAGCTGGACTCGCATATTTGTAGTTAATTTTAACGTCTTTACGCGTCGCCACAATGCAGAGTATTTCAGGTAAGCATTTATTTCGTCCCCTGCTGTCGATCGAGGAATTACAGGTAATGTTTGCCTGAAATATCCTGCAAGAAATATTAAAGCGTTCCCAAATGGTCTGATATTTGCACGTAAGTCTTGCAATGATCGATCAAGGGCCTCGAGCGATTTTTTGTGTGCCATTGTTCATTCATCCCAAACAATACGTTTGCATTGCTTTTCCCATGCCGGATGCTTTGGAAATGTTGCATGTGGGATTTTCAATGAATTGAATGTTTAATGGCAATTTCAAAGCGGAATGAGCCGTTCTTCCATCTGGTAGCAATGCCGCAGCTATTCTGAATGTCGTAAGAGCTTAGGCTATGTCATTTTGGGATCGAATTGTGGCCAGAATTAATCTAATTAGGAACGTTTTACCAGTTCCTCTTGGCGCATCTAAAAAGAATATTTAACTCCGTTATTGACAGTTTGCATTATTCGATCGTAAATGCCCTTTTGCTCAAACGTTAGCTTAGGAATATTTGATTGCACATAGGACAAAAGATCATCCGTGTTGTAATTTTCACAACCCAATTCTATATCAAACAAAGCAGCAGCAGATCGATTCGGTGATGGCATTCCCAATTGATTGAGAACTTTGTTTGCGATTTCTAAGCACAAATCTTTAATCATTATCAACACTTCGTTGTAGATTTCTCCTGTGAAATCCATGTTCATATTTGAATTTTCCTTGCATATTCGACGGAAAATATCTTGAGCCATGTGGGTTTAAATTTCTCCTATAACGCTGTTGCAGATGAAGGAAAGCAGGCGGTCAATATAATTGCAAATAATGCACAAATTTGATGTGGGCGTGACGCGTTGCACGCCTCATTAATGCATACAACCCAGTGTCGGTCGTTCTGCAATAAATTCAGAGGTTGACATGCGCTCCGGAAAGTGACATGTGTAACACCGTTCACAATTCTCAATTGGTGGAAAGACGTTGGACCGGCCACATTTATCAACAGCGTGTGAAGAAAGAAGTATTTATCTCGATTGGGATGCACGGTGTAGAGTTTGCCTATCGTAGTTTCATTGAACATTCTGGCTGCTAATTTACCGCCATTTTCTGCTGTGTTGTATACTATCATGCATGGTGAATTTGGATTCAGTGTACCGCAAGGTCCATGTATCTTATATTTCGTCACAGCTTCATGCAAATCCTTATCGCCATCGGCATCGGGTACTTCAGCGCATATTTTATCGTCGATTTCGTTTGAAGTGATTTTCTTATAGAGCCAGATTAGTATATGTACGTTTGGGAATCCTCTCTTTTGCGATTCCACTGAGTATATCCAGCAGCGCACAGACCCAAATACTTAATGTTTTATCATGAAATCCATCAGCGATTTCAGCTTCTGGTGCTGTGATGTCATACCTATCTACGGGCGATTGCCCAGGAAGTAAGAGCTTTTGTATTGTAAATCGTCCCAAGTTGGAAATTTCTTCTAAGATTTTGTTAAATTCAGCATTTTCAATTTTAAATGCCTTTTTTGGTTTTAGGGTTTCAAAAAAATGGCTTTGGGTTTTCAAAATTTTGCGCCAATTAGTAGAGAGTAGATTATAATTTTATAATTTCATTTTGTATGCTTTAAACAAACTTGATTTTTGAAATAAAAAACGCAATTATCTTTTCAATTCGAATGTTACCCAATACATGAGAATACAGCCCATTTAGAGTATTGCGCCTCCGAATTCATATTTTCAATACCTGTAACAGAAATTCAAGCAAGCGGTGGCATAAACTCTTTCTTTACGATATCTTTTTAGCTCGTATTATCAATTTCAGGGGGGAAAAATTTATGGAATTGCCTTTGTTTGTTTCTTAAGTTTGACATATTTTGTATTAAAATAGGCGAATTTTCATTACTGCTGTACAAAAAATATGTTTTTATAGGCTTTATTTAATTATAATTAATCAAACAGAAATGATGTTAATTCATAATTTAGTAAAAAATTTGTTTTTTTGAACCAACTTTCAATCTAGATCGTAGCCCAGTACCCCTCGTTTTTTTTTTTTTCATTATAACGAAAACTACCAGTGACAGTAATTTTTTTTGTGAAAATGGGGGCAATTCTTAAAATTCGTCGAAGATTTTGAAAATTCAGCCTTGTCAATTCTAAATACCTTTTTTTTGGCTTTTAGCTTTCCAAAAAATGAGAAATGAAATGGCTTTCGGCTATGGGCTTACAAAATTTTACGCCATTTAATAGAGATATAATTTGCTCGTTACATTTTAATAAACAGGATCTAAAGCGAATAATTTAATTTTGTACGCTTAAGTGAAACTTGTTTTTTGGAATAAATAACACAAACATTTTTCGTAATTCTGATGTTCCAGAATACCTAAGCATTAAGCCCATATAAAGTGTTGTTCCTCCGAATTAATATTTTTAACGCCGCTACTACGCTCATCTTTATTTTTATAATAAAAGCTTACTGATGCATGCGTGTGTGAGTAAGAAAAATCACGTTTTCTCGCTTGAAGATTTTGATTTGAAACATGCTTGTGGCTATGTGTTATTGATTGGTTTTTTTAAATCAGGTATAACCTAAATTAGGTATAACCTAGGTAAATAAAAAGTACATATAAACATGGTCATAATCACATAGGACATTCTGTGAAAGTTTCAAAGCAATTGGTCAGAAGTTTCGGAGATTACCGGTTAGGAACAAACGAACATTTACGATTTTATTTATATAGATTAAAGATTAATTAATAAGCTATGTAATAATAATGTGTATTAAAGAGAAAAATAGCTAAAAAATGTCACGGAACAGTTGGAAAACATATTTGTGACAATACCAACATCAGCTGTAATCAGTTTCCTTGTGTGTTGTGATAATTCCGCACGTAATTTTTTTTTTTAAACGAAATTATTTTAAAACTTTTTTTTATTTGTTTACATCAAAACTATTCTGTTTTTCTCTCTTTTCTTTTCAACGATGAATTACGTCAAAAGATTTTAAAAATTTCACTATAAAAAAAATAGTACAAAATTAAAATTTTCTTGGAATTATTGATTTACTTTTATTTTTATTTGTTTCACACACAATTTAAATAATTTTTACTTCAATTTTCCTTTTATTAACACAATTTCAAATTTTATGTCACTTTTTAATGAGTTCCGATATTTTTAACTCACTGGTAAAGTTACAGCGCATTTGACAGCAACTTATAGAACAGTTACATATACATATGATTCCAGTATAGGAATTTCGACACTGATCAGATCTTTGTGGCTACAGGGCGAATTTACGATTTGAGAATAACACCCTAAATTGTATAAAATGTCAGGAAAAAGGGAATTAGTCGAATTTTAAATTGAAAGTGCTTTATTTGAAATGACGATTTTGGAGTCATCAAGCATTTTTTTGTAATTAATTATAATAATGACTTATTTATTAAAAAATATAATAATAATAACATATATAATAATATAATTTCATATGCAGAAATCGATGAAATTTTAGATGAATTGGAGGAGGATTTGGCCATTGTTTCCCATTGTCGGTATTCTTATCGATTAAACGCTCCAAAAAATGCAACATGGTACGAGGAAACTTTGTCCAATCTGAATGAAAATCGATTCAAGATGTTACTGCGAGTTTCGAAGGAAGTATTCCATTTAATATTGAATTTAATTAAGGACCATGAAGTGTACCATGGAAAGAACTATAAACTGCAATTTTCTCCACTTTTTCAATTAGCAATAGTGTTGTTTCGGCTGGGATCAAGTGGTGAAAATGCATCACGAGGAAAAATTGCGTCTCTTTTTGGCATTGGAGACAACGAGAGTTTTCAACAGTATTCTTTATCTGGAAAAGCATTTTTTAACGTGGCCAGAAATAGAAAGAGACTAGTTTGAATTGCTGAAGTGGTGCGTTTTCACCGTTCTATAAAAAGAACATAAAAAGATTTAACCTATGTATAATAATTTGAGTGAGTTATATTCATTTTGAGCGTCGTGTAACTTGCCAAATAAAATGGTGCGCAAAGAAAACTAATTGTTTTTGTTGGCTGGTCACTTCATTCAACAAGTGACATGAAACAGAATAAGCCTGCAGTGGACTTTGTATCGCATGTCTCTGGATCGGCTGGAATTTTATTTTCTTCATAAATGCTGGTGTCAAGATCCTCGTAGGTATCGTAGGAAATGAATTCATCAAACGAATTGTCTTCCGAAGCATCAACACTGCTATCGCAGTTGGAATTACATTGGTTTTATTGCCAAACATTTCAGAAAGTTTTTCCCAATGTGGGCATAGTGCAAGTATATGTATGTGTTAGGACAGGCAAAGCGAACCTTAATTTTGCCGACAGAGAATATTTAAAGGCTTGTAATAAAAACATATTGTTTTTCAAACTTGCGGCACATCGTTCAAAGAGACCATTTCTGAAAAGATAGGTAAACACAAGATATGTGAGAAAACGTTACTCAGTGAATATTTAAAGGAAAAAAAACATACATATATATTAGGGTGGCCCTTAGCTGTATGAAATTTTTTGGAAGTTAAGCTCCCACCCCCTAATCCTATTTCAATGACCAAAAAAACAGGGTATAAAAAATTTCTGCTCAATCGGACAAGTTTAAGTCGACCCGCATTCGCCTTGAAGTTGAAACATAGTATTCCCAACGACGCTTCCCTATATCAACCATTTTTATTTCTCTTCTTAAAGAGATTTATGTGGGAACATTCAGGCGACCCCAGGAAACATTCTGAAATAAATTTCCCAAAAGTTAATTCGAAAACTCCTTAAATTTCCAAGCTCGATGAGGGTCGCCTTGCAGTTATCCGATTGAGCGAAAATTTTGTATATATCGTTTTTTTGTTAATTGGAACAAAATTGAGGGGTAGGAGCTAGACTTTGGCAAAGTTGAAAAATAAGGGCCACTCTAATATATATATATGCATTCAATACATACTCTATCTACGATACTCTCAAATACTCACTATTGTCACAGGATGCCGTGGATCAGTACGAGGCGGAAAGGGGAAAAAAATAACAAACGTTTTAGTAACAATTTAGATTTATTAAAATGATGGAAAATTACAATTAACTTGGAAAAAGAAATTAGAAAGATTTAAAATTCTAAGCACCCGGCACGTACGACTTCTCTTCAGAGACTCCCATTTTCTTCAGTCGGTCCCTTATTTATAGTCCTCGTCACATATGGTTACTTGATGAAATAATAATAAAAGTATCAAAATGGTTACTTGATGAAGTAATTATAAAAGTATCAATGTGCATCTGTGCAGGGGTGACAACTCGGCCCTTCCTGATTTATAGCCGTCCCGGCGATTCGCCATCGGGTTCGTTGTCAGCGTCTTCGTTGAAATCGTCATTGTCGATTTCGGGCATCAGCTGGCACCATGGTTTGATTTTTCCGGCTTCAAATATAGAAGAAAAACTTCGTTGTCTTCTTTTCATGTCTCCTAAGTCTTCGATTAGATCACGATCGTTGCCAATGATTTTCTTTTGCTCAAAGTATTTCGTATCCGGTACAAAATTGTTCTCGTTAAAAACTTCCGCAAAAAATTAGCAAAGAGATTAGCAATAATTGATGGATCATTGGATGAACTATCCAAATAATTTAGCGAAGACGGATATCCATCTGTTTTCTTTTTACTATTAACGAATTTCCAGAAGCAGTGAGGGTCCATGGAAAGACTGGATCTCATCTTGTCAATGTGGGAATTATACAGCTCCATATAAAGTACTTTGAATTCATTGAGCAAGGCAGAGTAGGTGAAAAAGTCTTTATCTTCACGTGATATTAAGTTTTTGTGCCAGGCTTTATTCCTTCTATTGCATAAAGACCGTAAGTCCTTATTAAACCAAGGTGGCGGAGATGAATTTTTGTGGCAGGTATAAAGAACGGCTAAAACAAAGATCTCGAAAATTTTTTTGTAGAAATCGGCGATGCACATTTCTATTTTCGCCTTGCAAATAACACTATCAAAATTAACCTGCTCCAAAAGGTTGTTAAGCAACTCAAAATTAGTTTTCCGAGAGTTGAAATAGAACGCATCTTCGGTGTTAGTATCATCCATTTCACCTTCTTGAGAGAATAATACCTTTAGTGGGGGGTGATAGTCATCAATTCTGCAAAGATTATCAGTGCTCTGCTGAACAACACAATTAGCGGAGTCGGAAGTAAAAATTAAGTCTAGTTGTCTGTTTAGCGAATTTTGAACACCGCTGACTGGCTGCAGGCCACAAGCTGTCAAGTTGTCAGGAAGCAAAGTATCGGATTCGGAATTTGCGTTCTGAGCAACGAAAAACACTTCTTCGGTCGGGCGAGACCAATGCACATCCGGAAGATTAAAATCTCCAAGGAGTATGATATCATCTGTAGGCTCAATGATATCGGAAATCGATGTAATCGCGTTAGCTAGTAATTGGTACTTCACCACAGTACTATTGGGTGGAATATAGCGATTCACGACATAAATGCTTTTTGTGCCAATTTTATTTTAAGGCCGATTAATTCCAGATCATCACAATTTGGAAAACTAATCAAAGAACTATGTCTGGTGCCAGACGCAATAAGAAGGCAGAACAAGTCAGTGGTACGAAAATTCAATTGTCGTCATCATAGAGGATTACAAAAACATTTATGACAAATTGAAAAATCGAACCACTAGAATTTCCAAAGTGTAGGGAAGAAATTTCCATAAAATTGAAGACGAGTAACTTCAATTTTACATCGGAACAGTGTAAGTGAGACATGTCAAACACGCAGTCCGCCCTTTCATCTAAATTCAGCGGCCCGTTGATTCCATAAACCTAACAGTGCATTGTAGCCCAGAATGTCAATTTTATGCTAATCGAAATTTAATAATATTTGATCGTTTGGATTTTTGTGAGGCATTTTTCCATTGCTGGGATATTACCTTTTTTACGCTAGTACTCGTAGATAGGTGGATGCATACGTTATGTACCTATGCATGGTTCTAAGTTTAATTTGAATAGAAAACTTTATGTTACTATACTATTGCTGTGAACATGAATGGGAAAAAAGCTTATATAACTTTTGAGCGCTTTTGACGTAAAATTTTATTTTAAAGTATATAATAATGGTCGGGTATTATCTATATATATCTATATATAAATACGAAAATACAAAAATTTACCTCCCTTTTACTCGTATTCTATTAAAAGATCTGGCTTAATATATACAGGTTGGGCCAAAATTCACCATGGAATTTAAAAATTTAATAACTTTTTCGTTTATAAATTGTTTCTATTTTTATTTTTTTTTCAGATTATGTAAATAACACCTGGAGAATAAATAATGGAGAGATTCACAACTGAACAAAGAACCAGAATAATAGAATTTTATTATTTAAATCAGCGATCAATTATTTTAACTCAAAGAGCCTATCTTCGACATTTTAACGTCAGAATTTCGTCCTCCGAATCAATGAGTCGTTGCTTAGTTCATGGCCAACACCAAAATGGCACCGTAAGAGATTTGCCTCGAATCGGTAGACCACGTTTAATTCGTTGAACGGGTAGAGCGAAGTGTTAACGAAAGACCAGAAACATCTACCAGAAGGCGTTCTACTCAGCTAGGGATGGCTCGTACGTCACTACGGCGGATTTTAAAGAAAGATTTACTGTTATTCCCATATAAGGTGCAATTGGTGCAAGAATTAAAACCCGCAGATCATCGGTAGCGTCTAAATTTTCCAGTTAAATTTCAACAGTTGGCCAGAAATGAAATCAACTATATTGAAAATCTGATTATGAGTGATGAAGCTCATTTTCATTTGAATGGCTTTGTTAATAAGCAGAACTGTAGGTTCTGGGGTCCTGAAAATCCAAGAACCATTCATCAACGTCAATTGCACCTTTTGTGTGTGTGGATGCATTTACCAAGTATGTAATGTTGCGTACTGTAACGAATACAAAGACACAACCCGTATTACGTTTTATGGATCAGATAATAGGTCAATTTGGAACACCACATAGAATTATTACAGACAAAGGAACGAGCTACACTTCTAAAAACTTTAAAAGATATTGTGAACAACGAGGAATAAGTCACATACAAAACGCTGTAGCTACACCAAGAGCAAACGGACAAGTGGAACGATTTAATTCAACTATATTAACAGCATTAGCCACAACTGCAAAAGAAGATAACAAATGGGACCGAGAACTATCAAAAATCCAATTCGCAATAAATAATACCATACACAAAGTAACTCGTAAGACACCTTCCGAATTATTGTTTGGATTTAAACCATGTGCTCCAGCGGATGCAATATTAACGAATATTGTAAATCCTAATAGACAAGCTGTAGATCAACATCATACAGGAAAGGAAAAACGCAGCCGATCGCACTAAAGATAACCAACGCAAATAAAAAAATCGTTACGACAAAAAAAGATTGAAAGCCAGAAACTATCATGTAGGAGATTTAGTTCTAGCAAGGAAGTCTACATTTGGAGACGGCCAAAGCAGAAAACTTCCACCTAAATATAAAGGGCGTTCCAAAAAACTAAAAGATTAACGAATGATCGGTATGTTGTAAACGAATTGCAAGGTTCTTACTGAAGTCAACGGGCGCCATTCTAAAACGTGGAAGCTGTTGATCATCTGAAGAGATGGATACCTCAAGAGGGGAAATCAGATTCTGAAGATGAAATCCACAGTGTTGATGGCACTCGAGGACGTTTGTAAATTCAGGGTGGCCGAGCTGTTAGGTAGTTAAAAGAAAAACTGAAAAGAATACTTCAGTCTGATTTTTACTAATGGCGAGGAAGGACTTCGGAATAATAGTGAGTATTTGAGAGTATCGTAGATAGAGTATGTATTAAATGCATATATATATATTAGACTGGCCCTTATTTTTCAACTTTGCCAAAGTCTAGCTCCTACCTCTCAATTTTGTTCCAATTAACAAAAAAACGATATATACAAAATTTTAGCTCAATCGGATAACTGCAAGGCGACCCTCATCGAGCTTGGAAATTTAAGGAGATTTCGAACTTTTGGGGAATTTATTTCAGAATGTTTCCTGGGGTCGCCTGAATGTTCCCACATAAATCTCTTTAAGAAGAGAAATAAAAATGGTTGATATAGGGAAGCGTCGTTGGGAATACTATGTATCAACTTCAAGGCGAATGCGAGTCGCCTTAAACTTGTCCGATTGAGCAGAAATTTGCCATAGCCTATTTTTTTGGTCATTGACGCAGGATTAGGGGGTTGGGAGCTTAACTTCCAAAAAATTTCATACAGCTAAGTGCCACCCTAGGTGGCCCTTATTTTTCAACTTTGCCAAAGTCTAGCTCCCACCCCTCAATCTTGTTCGAATTAACAAAGAAACGATATATACAAAATTTTAGCTCAATCAGACAACTGCAAGGCGACCCTCATTGAGCTTGTATTGAGATGTATTACATACATCGGATGTTCTTTAATAGTTCCTGAGGGTCACCTTAATCTTGCCCGATTGAGCAGAAATTTTGTATACCCTGTTTTTTTTGTGATTGAAACAGGATTAGTGGGTGGGAGCTTAACTTCCAAAAATTTCATACAGCTAAGGGCCACCCTAATATATATATATATTTTTTTCCCTTTAAATATTCACTGAGTAATGTTTTCTCACATGGCTTGTGTTTACCTATCTTTTCAGAAATCGTCTCTTTGAACGATGTGCCGCAAGTTTGAAAAACAATATGTTTTTATTACAAGCCTTTAAATATTCTCTGTCGGCAAAATTAAGGTTCGCTTTGCCTGTCCTAACACATACATATGCTTGCACTATGCCCACATTGGGAAAAACTTTCTGAAATGTTTGGCAATCAAACTAATGTAATTCCATCTGCGATAGCAGTGTTGATGCTTCGGAAGACAATTCGTTTGATGAATTCATACCTACGAGGATCTTGACACCAGCATTTATGAAGAAAATAAAATTCCAGCCGATCCAGAGACATGCGATACAAAGTCCACTGCAGAAGTATATCCACACCCAGGCTTATTCTGTTTCATGTCACTTGCTGAATGAAGTGACCAGCCAACAAAAACAATTAGTTTTCTTTGCGCACCATTTTATTTGACAAGTTACACGACGCCCAAAATGAATATACCTCACTCAAATTATTATACATAGGTTAAATCTTTTTATGTTCTTTTTAGAGAACGGTGAAAACGGACCACTTCAGCAATTCAAACAGGTCTCTTTCTATTTCTAGCCACGTTAAAAAATGCTTTTCCAAATGAAGAATACTGTTGAAAACTCTCGTTGTCTCCAATGCCAAAAAGAGACGCAATTTTTCCTCGTGATGCATTTTCACCACTTGATCCCAGCCGAAACAACACTATTGCTAATTGAAAAAGTGGAGCAAATTGCAGTTTATAGTTCTTTCCATGGTACACTTCATGGTCCTTAATTAAATTCAATATTAAATGGAATACTTCCTTCGAAACTCGCAGTAACATCTTGAATCGATTTTCATTCAGATTGGACAAAGTTTCCTCGTACCATGTTGCATTTTTTGGAGCGTTTAATCGATAAGAATACCGACAATGGGAAACAATGGCCAAATCCTCCTCCAATTCATCTAAAATTTCATCGATTTCTGCATATGAAATTATATTATTATATATATTACTAGCTGACCCGGCGAACTTCGTACCGCCTCAGAATCATTAAATGTTGTGTTGACTTATTAGCTGAATTAAATTCAGTTTTTTATTAAAATAAAAAATGACTACTCAAAATGAATTAAATTCAATAAATGTACAAAAATCAAAAAGAAATGTATTTTCATTACATTGAAATGAATATAATTCACGTGGCAGCAAGACATTTGCTTTATTGAAGCGAATCGAAATGATTCGCGTAGCATTGATGCACTACTTTCTGTAAACTATTTGCTAGATGGGTTAGACTCGAGTCGATTTCCTGCATTGAAGCACCTTTTGATATACGACATTTTTTGTTTTGTTGTTAGGTGCGAGAACGAACAAAGCGGATGGTTTGCCGACCCGTGAACACGCTACGTACAATTGGCCGTGAGAGAAACATTCATTTTCTAGATTCAGGCCACAAACACTCAAGGATTGGCCTTGTGATTTGTTGATCGTCATGGCAAATGCAAGGCGAATCGGAAATTGAAGTCGGTTAAACTCGAATGGGATATCGGTTGGGATCATTGGAATTCTCGAAATGAGAACTTCCTCACCTTTGAACTTTCCTTTAAGTATCGTCGCGTGAATCACATTGCCCATGAGTTTTATCACCACCAAACGCGTTCCGTTACATAGTTTTGGTTGGCTCAGATTTCGAAGCATGATGACTATCGAGCCAACCTTCAGTTGTAAATTGTGCGGTGGCAAGCCAGGCAGATCCAATGAGTTTAAAAATTCAGTTGGATAGATGGTTGCTTCGTCTTCGTTTGTTACACAGTCGATAGATTTGAAGGAATGCAGTGGACCAACGATTTGATTTTGAATGGTGAAGTTTAAGTGATCCACATCTTTGTTTTTTGCCGCAAGAATTGTGATTTTTGTGATTAGCACTGATGTTCGGGAACACTTTGTTGATGAGCTCGTGCTTCGTTGAGACGAAATTGCAAAAATTCGGCTGAAACGAAATCAATCCGTTCGATTCGTCGACAGGAACACGGCCATTACCGATAGTCAGCAATCGCTTGGAGAAATCTTCGGCAGATGGATAGTTTAGCAATGCAACTCGCATGTTTATCGTCAGCTGAAGTTTCTTCACATAGCGCCACAGAGTCGATGATTTGAGGCAAGCGTTTATTTAATCGGCAGCGGTCGATCTTGGAATGACTGGTAGTGTTTGGCGGAAATCGCCAGACAGTAGAATCATTGCGCCTCCAAAACATCTTGAGTCATTGCGCAAATCTTTCATAGTTCGGTTCAGTGCTTCCAATGCGCGTTTGTGCGCCATTGTGCATTCATCCCAGATAATGATTTTACTTGCTACCAAAACTTTAGCCATTGCTGAGTGTTTCGCAATGTTGCATGTCGGTTGTTCAGTCGTTTGAAGATTTAACGGCAATTTCAATGCTGAATGAGCTGTTCGGTATCCTTCTAGCAACGTGGCCGCTATTCCAGAAGAGGCAACTGCTACAGCAATTTCGGATCTCGCACGAACAGTGGCCAAAATCAATGATATGAGGAATGTCTTTCCAGTTCCACCGGGCGCATCGAGGAAAAATAAGCCACCATTTCCGTCATCAATTGCCTTCATTAACGTATTGTACACTTCCTTCTGTTGGGGGTTCAACAGTGGTACATTCGTTCGAGCTGATTGGTTCAATGCATCTCGATCGTAATCACGTTCCCGTTCTAATTCTCGATTGAAAGCGTCGTTGATTCCTCGATATGGCGTTGGCATTCCTAACTTGACTAACAAACTCCCGCACATGAGGTAACACATGTCTTCGATCAAAAGCAAAGCCTGGTTATGTATCTCCTCATTCACCTGGAGATCGGGATTCCCTAAACTGATACGAATTCGATGTAAAATATCTTCTGACATGTCATCCTTATACTTGTTCCACAGTTCATGTGGATTCGATGGGAAGCATGTCGAAATAATGATAGCAAATAATGTGCGTATCTGACTTGGAGATGCAGAAACAATTGCTTCAGCGATTGTCATGTCCCAATGAGTATCGTTTTCAAGCAAATTGAGCTGTTGACATGCAGCACGAAATTTTGGGCACACTACGCCATTGACAGTTCGAAGTGATTTAAATGATGTCGGCCCACGAACATTCACCAGCAACAATCGCAAGTAGAAACATTCGTCATTTTTCGGATGAACTGTGTAAATGCGACCAAGAGCATCAGTAGAACACACATCCGGGTGACCAGGAACCGCATGACCTTGCTTCCGACGTTGAAATTTCTTCGATGAAGTGTTCCAAGTGTAATAACGTGGCATCTCAGAGTAGAGCAACGTTCGTGCAAAGACATCGCTTTGGCAAATCGAAAAGAAACTGGTCAATGTTGTTGCTGGAGGTGTTTCAGCACGTTGAGCAAAATTCGATGCGTTGAAATAAACTCGTTGACCATTCTCCGGATGCACCGCCAATTGTACAACAGTGGGATGACGTTCATGAATGGGGAATGAGAATATACACCAAATCGCCTCATTGCAGCTCACATATCGACCAACTTGATAGTGCATGATTTCATCGTTGGTATTGGGAGGTTGAACGCCAAAAACCGCCATATTGCTGCCTTTCGTGACATATTTGCAGATGTATTTGATGGATTTCACTGAATTGCAATACTCCACGTTACAATGCGCCTTGAATGTTTTGGAAAGAAGTGGCGGTACAAAATTGTTCTCGTTAAAAACTTCCGCAAAAAATTAGCAAAGAGATTAGCAATAATTGATGGATCATTGGATGAACTATCCAAATAATTTAGCGAAGACGGATATCCATCTGTTTTCTTTTTACTATTAACGAATTTCCAGAAGCAGTGAGGGTCCATGGAAAGACTGGATCTCATCTTGTCAATGTGGGAATTATACAGCTCCATATAAAGTACTTTGAATTCATTGAGCAAGGCAGAGTAGGTGAAAAAGTCTCTATCTTCACGTGATATTAAGTATTTGTGCCAGGCTTTATTCCCTCTATTGCATAAAGACCGTAAGTCCTTATTAAACCAAGGTGGAGAAGATGAATTTTTGTGGCAGGTATAAAGAACGGCTAAAACAAAGATCTCGAAAATTTTTTTGTAGAAATCGGCGATGCACATTTCTATTTTCGCCTTGCAAATAACAATATCAAAATTAACCTGCTCCAAAAGGTTGTTAAGCAACTCAAAATTAGTTTTCCGAAAGTCGAAATAGAACGCATCTTCGGTGTTAGTATCATCCATTTCACCTTCTTGAGAGAATAATACCTTTAGTGGGGGGTGATAGTCATCAATTCTGCAAAGATTATCAGTGCTCTGCTGAACAACACAATTAGCGGAGTCGGAAGTAAAAATTAAGTCTAGTTGTCTGTTTAGCGAATTTTGAACACCGCTGACTTGCTGCAGGCCACAAGCTGTCAAGTTGTCAGGAAGCAAAGTATCGGATTCGGAATTTGCGTTCTGAGCAACGAAAAACACTTTTTCGGTCGGGCAAGACCAATGCACATCCGGAAGATTAAAATCTCCAAGGAGTATGATATCATCTGTAGGCTCAATGATATCGGAAATCGATGTAATCGCGTTAGCTAGTAATTGGTACTTCACCACAGTACTATTGGGTGGAATATAGCGATTCACGACATAAATGCTTTTTGTGCCAATTTTATTTTAAGGCCGATTAATTCCAGATCATCACAATTTGGAAAACTAATCAAAGAACTATGTCTGGTGCCAGACGCAATAAGAAGGCAGAACAAGTCAGTGGTACGAAAATTCAATTGTCGTCATCATAGAGGATTACAAAAACATTTATGACAAATTGAAAAATCGAACCACTAGAATTTCCAAAGTGTAGGGAAGAAATTTCCATAAAATTGAAGACGAGTAACTTCAATTTTACATCGGAACAGTGTAAGTGAGACATGTCAAACACGCAGTCCGCCCTTTCATCTAAATTCAGCGGCCCGTTGATTCCATAAACCTAACAGTGCATTGTAGACCAGAATGTCAATTTTATGCTAATCGAAATTTAATAATATTTGATCGTTTGGATTTTTGTGAGGCATTTTTCCATTGCTGGGATATTACCTTTTTTACGCTAGTACTCGTAGATAGGTGGATGCATACGTTATGTACCTATGCATGGTTCTAAGTTTAATTTGAATAGAAAACTTTATGTTACTATACTATTGCTGTGAACATGAATGGGAAAAAAGCTTATATAACTTTTGAGCGCTTTTGACGTAAAATTTTATTTTAAAGTATATAATAATGGTCGGGTATTATCTATATATATCTATATATAAATACGAAAATACAAAAATTTACCTCCCTTTTATTCGTATTCTAATAAAAGATCTGGCTTAATATATACAGGTTGGGCCAAAATTCACCATGGAATTTAAAAATTTAATAACTTTTTCGTTTATAAATTGTTTCTATTTTTATTTTTTTTTCAGATTATGTAAATAACACCTGGAGAATAAATAATGGAGAGATTCACAACTGAACAAAGAACCAGAATAATAGAATTTTATTATTTAAATCAGCGATCAATTATTTTAACTCAAAGAGCCTATCTTCGACATTTTAACGTCAGAATTTCGTCCTCCGAATCAATGAGTCGTTGCTTAGTTCATGGCCAACACCAAAATGGCACCGTAAGAGATTTGCCTCGAATCGGTAGACCACGTTTAATTCGTTGAACGGGTAGAGCGAAGTGTTAACGAAAGACCAGAAACATCTACCAGAAGGCGTTCTACTCAGCTAGGGATGGCTCGTACGTCACTACGGCGGATTTTAAAGAAAGATTTACTGTTATTCCCATATAAGGTGCAATTGGTGCAAGAATTAAAACCCGCAGATCATCGGTAGCGTCTAAATTTTCCAGTTAAATTTCAACAGTTGGCCAGAAATGAAATCAACTATATTGAAAATCTGATTATGAGTGATGAAGCTCATTTTCATTTGAATGGCTTTGTTAATAAGCAGAACTGTAGGTTCTGGGGTCCTGAAAATCCAAGAACCATTCATCAACGTCAATTGCACCTTTTGTGTGTGTGGATGCATTTACCAAGTATGTAATGTTGCGTACTGTAACGAATACAAAGACACAACCCGTATTACGTTTTATGGATCAGATAATAGGTCAATTTGGAACACCACATAGAATTATTACAGACAAAGGAACGAGCTACACTTCTAAAAACTTTAAAAGATATTGTGAACAACGAGGAGTAAGTCACATACAAAACGCTGTAGCTACACCAAGAGCAAACGGACAAGTGGAACGATTTAATTCAACTATATTAACAGCATTAGCCACAACTGCAAAAGAAGATAACAAATGGGACCGAGAACTATCAAAAATCCAATTCGCAATAAATAATACCATACACAAAGTAACTCGTAAGACACCTTCCGAATTATTGTTTGGATTTAAACCATGTGCTCCAGCCGATGCAATATTAACGAATATTGTAAATCCTAATAGACAAGCTGTAGATCAACATCATACAGGAAAGGAAAAACGCAGCCGATCGCACTAAAGATAACCAACGCAAATAAAAAAATCGTTACGACAAAAAAAGATTGAAAGCCAGAAACTATCATGTAGGAGATTTAGTTCTAGCAAGGAAGTCTACATTTGGAGACGGCCAAAGCAGAAAACTTCCACCTAAATATAAAGGGCGTTCCAAAAAACTAAAAGATTAACGAATGATCGGTATGTTGTAAACGAATTGCAAGGTTCTTACTGAAGTCAACGGGCGCCATTCTAAAACGTGGAAGCTGTTGATCATCTGAAGAGATGGATACCTCAAGAGGGGAAATCAGATTCTGAAGATGAAATCCACAGTGTTGATGGCACTCGAGGACGTTTGTAAATTCAGGGTGGCCGAGCTGTTAGGTAGTTAAAAGAAAAACTGAAAAGAATACTTCAGTCTGATTTTTACTAATGGCGAGGAAGGACTTCGGAATAATAGTGAGTATTTGAGAGTATCGTAGATAGAGTATGTATTAAATGCATATATATATATTAGACTGGCCCTTATTTTTCAACTTTGCCAAAGTCTAGCTCCTACCTCTCAATTTTGTTCCAATTAACAAAAAAACGATATATACAAAATTTTAGCTCAATCGGATAACTGCAAGGCAACCCTCATCGAGCTTGGAAATTTAAGGAGATTTCGAACTTTTGGGGAATTTATTTCAGAATGTTTCCTGGGGTCGCCTGAATGTTCCCACATAAATCTTTTTAAGCAGAGAAATAAAAATGTTTGATATAGGGAAGCGTCGTTGGGAATACTATGTTTCAACTTCAAGGCGAATGCGAGTCGCCTTAAACTTGTCCGATTGAGAAGAAATTTGCCATAGCCTATTTTTTTGGTCATTGACGCAGGATTAGGGGGTTGGGAGCTTAACTTCCAAAAAATTTCATACAGCTAAGTGCCACCCTAGGTGGCCCTTATTTTTCAACTTTGCCAAAGTCTAGCTCCCACCCCTCAATCTTGTTCGAATTAACAAAAAAACGATATATACAAAATTTTAGCTCAATCAGACAACTGCAAGGCGACCCTCATTGAGCTTGTATTGAGATGTATTACATACATCGGATGTTCTTTAATAGTTCCTGAGGGTCACCTTAATCTTGCCCGATTGAGCAGAAATTTTGTATACCCTGTTTTTTTTGTGATTGAAACAGGATTAGTGGGTGGGAGCTTAACTTCCAAAAATTTCATACAGCTAAGGGCCACCCTAATATATATATATATTTTTTTCCCTTTAAATATTCACTGAGTAATGTTTTCTCACATGGCTTGTGTTTACCTATCTTTTCAGAAATCGTCTCTTTGAACGATGTGCCGCAAGTTTGAAAAACAATATGTTTTTATTACAAGCCTTTAAATATTCTCTGTCGGCAAAATTAAGGTTCGCTTTGCCTGTCCTAACACATACATATGCTTGCACTATGCCCACATTGGGAAAAACTTTCTGAAATGTTTGGCAATCAAACTAATGTAATTCCATCTGCGATAGCAGTGTTGATGCTTCGTTTGATGAATTCATACCTACGAGGATCTTGACACCAGCATTTATGAAGAAAATAAAATTCCAGCCGATCCAGAGACATGCGATACAAAGTCCACTGCAGAAGTATATCCACACCCAGGCTTATTCTGTTTCATGTCACTTGCTGAATGAAGTGACCAGCCAACAAAAACAATTAGTTTTCTTTGCGCACCATTTTATTTGACAAGTTACACGACGCCCAAAATGAATATACCTCACTCAAATTATTATACATAGGTTAAATCTTTTTATGTTCTTTTTAGAGAACGGTGAAAACGGACCACTTCAGCAATTCAAACAGGTCTCTTTCTATTTCTAGCCACGTTAAAAAATGCTTTTCCAAATGAAGAATACTGTTGAAAACTCTCGTTGTCTCCAATGCCAAAAAGAGACGCAATTTTTCCTCGTGATGCATTTTCACCACTTGATCCCAGCCGAAACAACACTATTGCTAATTGAAAAAGTGGAGCAAATTGCAGTTTATAGTTCTTTCCATGGTACACTTCATGGTCCTTAATTAAATTCAATATTAAATGGAATACTTCCTTCG
Organism: Xylophagus ater; assembly: GCA_963422695.1. NCBI lineage: Eukaryota > Metazoa > Arthropoda > Insecta > Diptera > Xylophagidae > Xylophagus > Xylophagus ater. Next base: position 47,642,933 of record OY730480.1, on the reverse strand, counting down.
AAACTCGCAGTAACATCTTGAATCGATTTTCATTCAGATTGGACAAAGTTTCCTCGTACCATGTTGCATTTTTTGGAGCGTTTAATCGATAAGAATACCGACAATGGGAAACAATGGCCAAATCCTCCTCCAATTCATCTAAAATTTCATCGATTTCTGCATATGAAATTATATTATTATATATATTACTAGCTGACCCGGCGAACTTCGTACCGCCTCAGAATCATTAAATGTTGTGTTGACTTATTAGCTGAATTAAATTCAGTTTTTTATTAAAATAAAAAATGACTACTCAAAATGAATTAAATTCAATAAATGTACAAAAATCAAAAAGAAATGTATTTTCATGAATGAAATGATTCGCGTAGCATTGATGCACTACTTTCTGTAAACTATTTGCTAGATGGGTTAGACTCGAGTCGATTTCCTGCATTGAAGCACCTTTTGATATACGACATTTTTTGTTTTGTTGTTAGGTGCGAGAACGAACAAAGCGGATGGTTTGCCGACCCGTGAACACGCTACGTACAATTGGCCGTGAGAGAAACATTCATTTTCTAGATTCAGGCCACAAACACTCAAGGATTGGCCTTGTGATTTGTTGATCGTCATGGCAAATGCAAGGCGAATCGGAAATTGAAGTCGGTTAAACTCGAATGGGATATCGGTTGGGATCATTGGAATTCTCGAAATGAGAACTTCCTCACCTTTGAACTTTCCTTTAAGTATCGTCGCGTGAATCACATTGCCCATGAGTTTTATCACCACCAAACGCGTTCCGTTACATAGTTTTGGTTGGCTCAGATTTCGAAGCATGATGACTATCGAGCCAACCTTCAGTTGTAAATTGTGCGGTGGCAAGCCAGGCAGATCCAATGAGTTTAAAAATTCAGTTGGATAGATGGTTGCTTCGTCTTCGTTTGTTACACAGTCGATAGATTTGAAGGAATGCAGTGGACCAACGATTTGATTTTGAATGGTGAAGTTTAAGTGATCCACATCTTTGTTTTTTGCCGCAAGAATTGTGATTTTTGTGATTAGCACTGATGTTCGGGAACACTTTGTTGATGAGCTCGTGCTTCGTTGAGACGAAATTGCAAAAATTCGGCTGAAACGAAATCAATCCGTTCGATTCGTCGACAGGAACACGGCCATTACCGATAGTCAGCAATTACTTGGAGAAATCTTCGGCAGATGGATAGTTTAGCAATGCAACTCGCATGTTTATCGGCTGCTGAAGTTTCTTCACATAGCGCCACAGAGTCGATGATTTGAGGCAAGCGTTTATTTCATCGGCAGCGGTAGATCTTGGAATGACTGGTAGTGTTTGGCGGAAATCGCCAGACAGTAGAATCATTGCGCCTCCAAAACATCTTGAGTCATTGCGCAAATCTTTCATAGTTCGGTTCAGTGCTTCCAATGCGCGTTTGTGCGCCATTGTGCATTCATCCCAGATAATGATTTTACTTGCTACCAAAACTTTAGCCATTGCTGAGTGTTTCGCAATGTTGCATGTCGGTTGTTCAGTCGTTTGAAGATTTAACGGCAATTTCAATGCTGAATGAGCTGTTCGGCATCCTTCTAGCAACGTGGCCGCTATTCCAGAAGAGGCAACTGCTACAGCAATTTCGGATCTCGCACGAACAGTGGCCAAAGTCAATGATATGAGGAATGTCTTTCCAGTTCCACCGGGCGCATCGAGGAAAAATAAGCCACCATTTCCGTCATCAATTGCCTTCATTAACGTATTGTACACTTCCTTCTGTTGGGGGTTCAACAGTGGTACATTCGTTCGAGCTGATTGGTTCAATGCATCTCGATCGTAATCACGTTCCCGTTCTAATTCTCGATTGAAAGCGTCGTTCATTCCTCGATATGGCGTTGGCATTCCTAACTTGACTAACAAACTCCCGCACATGAGGTAACACATGTCTTCGATCAAAAGCAAAGCCTGGTTATGTATCTCCTCATTCACCTGGAGATCGGGATTCCCTAAACTGATACGAATTCGATGTAAAATATCTTCTGACATGTCATCCTTATACTTGTTCCACAGTTCATGTGGATTCGATGGGAAGCATGTCGAAATAATGATAGCAAATAATGTGCGTATCTGACTTGGAGATGCAGAAACAATTGCTTCAGCGATTGTCATGTCCCAATGAGTATCGTTTTCAAGCAAATTGAGCTGTTGACATGCAGCACGAAATTTTGGGCACACTACGCCATTGACAGTTCGAAGTGATTTAAATGATGTCGGCCCACGAACATTCACCAGCAACAATCGCAAGTAGAAACATTCGTCATTTTTCGGATGAACTGTGTAAATGCGACCAAGAGCATCAGTAGAACACACATCCGGGTGACCAGGAACCGCATGACCTTGCTTCCGACGTTGAAATTTCTTCGATGAAGTGTTCCAAGTGTAATAACGTGGCATCTCAGAGTAGAGCAACGTTCGTGCAAAGACATCGCTTTGGCAAATCGAAAAGAAACTGGTCAATGTTGTTGCTGGAGGTGTTTCAGCACGTTGAGCAAAATTCGATGCGTTGAAATAAACTCGTTGACCATTCTCCGGATGCACCGCCAATTGTACAACAGTGGGATGACGTTCATGAATGGGGAATGAGAATATACACCAAATCGCCTCATTGCAGCTCACATATCGACCAACTTGATAGTGCATGATTTCATCGTTGGTATTGGGAGGTTGAACGCCAAAAACCGCCATATTGCTGCCTTTCGTGACATATTTGCAGATGTATTTGATGGATTTCACTGAATTGCAATACTCCACGTTACAATGCGCCTTGAATGTTTTGGAAAGAAGTGGCGGTACAAAATTGTTCTCGTTAAAAACTTCCGCAAAAAATTAGCAAAGAGATTAGCAATAATTGATGGATCATTGGATGAACTATCCAAATAATTTAGCGAAGACGGATATCCATCTGTTTTCTTTTTACTATTAACGAATTTCCAGAAGCAGTGAGGGTCCATGGAAAGACTGGATCTCATCTTGTCAATGTGGGAATTATACAGCTCCATATAAAGTACTTTGAATTCATTGAGCAAGGCAGAGTAGGTGAAAAAGTCTCTATCTTCACGTGATATTAAGTATTTGTGCCAGGCTTTATTCCCTCTATTGCATAAAGACCGTGAGTCCTTATTAAACCAAGGTGGAGAAGATGAATTTTTGTGGCAGGTATAAAGAACGGCTAAAACAAAGATCTCGAAAATTTTTTTGTAGAAATCGGCGATGCACATTTCTATTTTCGCCTTGCAAATAACAATATCAAAATTAACCTGCTCCAAAAGGTTGTTAAGCAACTCAAAATTAGTTTTCCGAAAGTTGAAATAGAACGCATCTTCGGTGTTAGTATCATCCATTTCACCTTCTTGAGAGAATAATACCTTTAGTGGGGGGTGATAGTCATCAATTCTGCAAAGATTATCAGTGCTCTGCTGAACAACACAATTAGCGGAGTCGGAAGTAAAAATTAAGTCTAGTTGTCTGTTTAGCGAATTTTGAACACCGCTGACTTGCTGCAGGCCACAAGCTGTCAAGTTGTCAGGAAGCAAAGTATCGGATTCGGAATTTGCGTTCTGAGCAACGAAAAACACTTCTTCGGTCGGGCAAGACCAATGCACATCCGGAAGATTAAAATCTCCAAGGAGTATGATATCATCTGTAGGCTCAATGATATCGGAAATCGATGTAATCGCGTTAGCTAGTAATTGGTACTTCACCACAGTACTATTGGGTGGAATATAGCGATTCACGACATAAATGCTTTTTGTGCCAATTTTATTTTAAGGCCGATTAATTCCAGATCATCACAATTTGGAAAACTAATCAAAGAACTATGTCTGGTGCCAGACGCAATAAGAAGGCAGAACAAGTCAGTGGTACGAAAATTCAATTGTCGTCATCATAGAGGATTACAAAAACATTTATGACAAATTGAAAAATCGAACCACTAGAATTTCCAAAGTGTAGGGAAGAAATTTCCATAAAATTGAAGACGAGTAACTTCAATTTTACATCGGAACAGTGTAAGTGAGACATGTCAAACACGCAGTCCGCCCTTTCATCTAAATTCAGCGGCCCGTTGATTCCATAAACCTAACAGTGCATTGTAGCCCAGAATGTCAATTTTATGCTAATCGAAATTTAATAATATTTGATCGTTTGGATTTTTGTGAGGCATTTTTCCATTGCTGGGATATTACCTTTTTTACGCTAGTACTCGTCGATAGGTGGATGCATACGTTATGTACATATGCATGGTTCTAAGTTTAATTTGAATAGAAAACTTTATGTTACTATACTATTGCTGTGAACATGAATGGGAAAAAAGCTTATATAACTTTTGAGCGCTTTTGACGTACAATTTTATTTTAAAGTATATAATAATGGTCGGGTATTATCTATATATATCTATATATAAATACGAAAATACAAAAATTTACCTCCCTTTTATTTGTATTCTAATAAAAGATCTGGCTTAATATATACAGGTTGGGCCAAAATTCACCATGGAATTTAAAAATTTAATAACTTTTTCGTTTATAAATTGTTTTTATTTTTATTTTTTTTTCAGATTATGTAAATAACACCTGGAGAATAAATAATGGAGAGATTCACAACTGAACAAAGAACCAGAATAATAGAATTTTATTATTTAAATCAGCGATCAATTATTTTAACTCAAAGAGCCTATCTTCGACATTTTAACGTCAGAATTTCGTCCTCCGAATCAATGAGTCGTTGCTTAGTTCATGGCCAACACCAAAATGGCACCGTAAGAGATTTGCCTCGAATCGGTAGACCACGTTTAATTCGTTGAACGGGTAGAGCGAAGTGTTAACGAAAGACCAGAAACATCTACCAGAAGGCGTTCTACTCAGCTAGGGATGGCTCGTACGTCACTACGGCGGATTTTAAAGAAAGATTTACTGTTATTCCCATATAAGGTGCAATTGGTGCAAGAATTAAAACCCGCAGATCATCGGTAGCGTCTAAATTTTCCAGTTAAATTTCAACAGTTGGCCAGAAATGAAATCAACTATATTGAAAATCTGATTATGAGTGATGAAGCTCATTTTCATTTGAATGGCTTTGTTAATAAGCAGAACTGTAGGTTCTGGGGTCCTGAAAATCCAAGAACCATTCATCAACGTCAATTGCACCTTTTGTGTGTGTGGATGCATTTACCAAGTATGTAATGTTGCGTACTGTAACGAATACAAAGACACAACCCGTATTACGTTTTATGGATCAGATAATAGGTCAATTTGGAACACCACATAGAATTATTACAGACAAAGGAACGAGCTACACTTCTAAAAACTTTAAAAGATATTGTGAACAACGAGGAGTAAGTCACATACAAAACGCTGTAGCTACACCAAGAGCAAACGGACAAGTGGAACGATTTAATTCAACTATATTAACAGCATTAGCCACAACTGCAAAAGAAGATAACAAATGGGACCGAGAACTATCAAAAATCCAATTCGCAATAAATAATACCATACACAAAGTAACTCGTAAGACACCTTCCGAATTATTGTTTGGATTTAAACCATGTGCTCCAGCCGATGCAATATTAACGAATATTGTAAATCCTAATAGACAAGCTGTAGATCAACATCATACAGGAAAGGAAAAACGCAGCCGATCGCACTAAAGATAACCAACGCAAATAAAAAAATCGTTACGACAAAAAAAGATTGAAAGCCAGAAACTATCATGTAGGAGATTTAGTTCTAGCAAGGAAGTCTACATTTGGAGACGGCCAAAGCAGAAAACTTCCACCTAAATATAAAGGGCGTTCCAAAAAACTAAAAGATTAACGAATGATCGGTATGTTGTAAACGAATTGCAAGGTTCTTACTGAAGTCAACGGGCGCCATTCTAAAACGTGGAAGCTGTTGATCATCTGAAGAGATGGATACCTCAAGAGGGGAAATCAGATTCTGAAGATGAAATCCACAGTGTTGATGGCACTCGAGGACGTTTGTAAATTCAGGGTGGCCGAGCTGTTAGGTAGTTAAAAGAAAAACTGAAAAGAATACTTCAGTCTGATTTTTACTAATGGCGAGGAAGGACTTCGGAATAATAGTGAGTATTTGAGAGTATCGTAGATAGAGTATGTATTAAATGCATATATATATATTAGACTGGCCCTTATTTTTCAACTTTGCCAAAGTCTAGCTCCTACCCCTCAATTTTGTTCCAATTAACAAAAAAACGATATATACAAAAATTTAGCTCAATCGGATAACTGCAATGCGACCCTCATCGAGCTTGGAAATTTAAGAAGATTTCGAACTTTTGGGGAATTTATTTCAGAATGTTTCCTGGGGTCCCCTGAATGTTCCCACATAAATCTCTTTAAGAAGAGAAATAAAAATGGTTGATATAGGGAAGCGTCGTTGGGAATACTATGTATCAACTTCAAGGCGAATGCGAGTCGCCTTAAACTTGTCCGATTGAGCAGAAATTTGCCATAGCCTATTTTTTTGGTCATTGACGCAGGATTAGGGGGTTGGGAGCTTAACTTCTAAAAAATTTCATACAGCTAAGTGCCACCCTAGGTGGCCCTTATTTTTCAACTTTGCCAAAGTCTAGCTCCCACCCCTCAATCTTGTTCCAATTAACAAAAAAACGATATATACAAAATTTTAGCTCAATCAGACAACTGCAAGGCGACCCTCATTGAGCTTGTATTGAGATGTATTACATACATCGGATGTTTTTTAATAGTTCCTGAGGGTCATCTTAAACTTGCCCGATTGAGCAGAAATTTTGTATACCCTGTTTTTTTTGTGATTGAAACAGGATTAGTGGGTGGGAGCTTAACTTCCAAAAAATTTCATACAGCTAAGAGCCACCCTAATATATATATATATTTTTTTCCCTTTAAATATTCACTGAGTAATGTTTTCTCACATGGCTTGTGTTTACCTATCTTTTCAGAAATGGTCTCTTTGAACGATGTGCCGCAAGTTTGAAAAACAATATGTTTTTATTACAAGCCTTTAAATATTCTCTGTCGGCAAAATTAAGGTTCGCTTTGCCTGTCCTAACACATACATATGCTTGCACTATGCCCACATTGGGAAAAACTTTCTGAAATGTTTGGCAATCAAACTAATGTAATTCCATCTGCGATAGCAGTGTTGATGCTTCGGAAGACAATTCGTTTGATGAATTCATACCTACGAGGATCTTGACACCAGCATTTATGAAGAAAATAAAATTCCAGCCGATCCAGAGACATGCGATACAAAGTCCACTGCAGAAGTATATCCACACCCAGGCTTATTCTGTTTCATGTCACTTGTTGAATGAAGTGACCAGCCAACAAAAACAATTAGTTTTCTTTGCGCACCATTTTATTTGACAAGTTACACGACGCCCAAAATGAATATAACTCACTCAAATTATTATACATAGGTTAAATCTTTTTATGTTCTTTTTATAGAACGGTGAAAACGGACCACTTCAGCAATTCAAACAGGTCTCTTTCTATTTCTAGCCACGTTAAAAAATGCTTTTCCAAATGAAGAATACTGTTGAAAACTCTCGTTGTCTCCAATGCCAAAAAGAGACGCAATTTTTCCTCGTGATGCATTTTCACCACTTGAAACAACACTATTGCTAATTGAAAAAGTGGAGAAAATTGCAGTTTATAGTTCTTTCCATGGTACACTTCATGGTCCTTAATTAAATTCAATATTAAATGGAATACTTCCTTCGAAACTCGCAGTAACATCTTGAATCGATTTTCATTCAGATTGGACAAAGTTTCCTCGTACCATGTTGCATTTTTTGGAGCGTTTAATCGATAAGAATACCGACAATGGGAAACAATGGCCAAATCCTCCTCCAATTCATCTAAAATTTCATCGATTTCTGCATATGAAATTATATTATTATATATATTACTAGCTGACCCGGCGAACTTCGTACCGCCTCAGAATCATTAAATGTTGTGTTGACTTATTAGCTGAATTAAATTCAGTTTTTTATTAAAATAAAAAATGACTACTCAAAATGAATTAAATTCAATAAATGTACAAAAATCAAAAAGAAATGTATTTTCATTACATTGAAATGAATATAATTCACGTGGCAGCAAGACATTTGCTTTATTGAAGCGAATCGAAATGATTCGCGTAGCATTGATGCACTACTTTCTGTAAACTATTTGCTAGATGGGTTAGACTCGAGTCGATTTCCTTCATTGAAGCACCTTTTGATATACGACATTTTTCGTTTTGTTGTTATGTGCGAGAACGAACAAAGCGGATGGTTTGCCGACCCGTGAACACGCTACGTACAATTGGCCGTGAGAGAAACATTCATTTTCTAGATTCAGGCCACAAACACTCTGGCCTTGTGATTTGTTGATCGTCATGGCAAATGCAAGGCGAATCGGAAATTGAAGTCGGTTAAACTCGAATGGGATATCGGTTGGGATCATTGGAATTCTCGAAATGAGAACTTCCTCACCTTTGAACTTTCCTTCAAGTATCGTCGCGTGAATCACATTGCCCATGAGTTTTATCACCACCAAACGCGTTCCGTTACATAGTTTTGGTTGGCTCAGATTTCGAAGCATGATGACTATCGAGCCAACCTTCAGTTGTAAATTGTGCGGTGGCAAGCCAGGCAGATCCAATGAGTTTAAAAATTCAGTTGGATAGATGGTGGCTTCGTCTCCGTTTGTTACACAGTCGATAGATTTGAAGGAATGCAGTGGACCAACGATTTGATTTTGAATGGTGAAGTTTAAGTGATCCACATCTTTGTTTTTTGCCGCAAGAATTGCTCGTTCACTCAACCAATTGTGATTTTTGTGATTAGCACTGATGTTCGGGAACACTTTGTTGATGAGCTCGTGCTTCGTTGAGACGAAATTGCAAAAATTCGGCTGAAACGAAATCAATCCGTTCGATTCGTCGACAGGAACACGGCCATTACCGATAGTCAGCAATTACTTGGAGAAATCTTCGGCAGATGGATAGTTTAGCAATGCAACTCGCATGTTTATCGGCTGCTGAAGTTTCTTCACATAGCGCCACAGAGTCGATGATTTGAGGCAAGCGTTTATTTCATCGGCAGCGGTCGATCTTGGAATGACTGGTAGTGTTTGGCGGAAATCGCCAGACAGTAGAATCATTGCGCCTCCAAAACATCTTGAGTCATTGCGCAAATCTTTCATAGTTCGGTTCAGTGCTTCCAAGGCGCGTTTGTGCGCCATTGTGCATTCATCCCAGATAATGATTTTACTTGCTACCAAAACTTTAGCCATTGCTGAGTGTTTCGCAATGTTGCATGTCGGTTGTTCAGTCGTTTGAAGATTTAACGGCAATTTCAATGCTGAATGAGCTGTTCGGCATCCTTCTAGCAACGTGGCCGCTATTCCAGAAGAGGCAACTGCTACAGCAATTTCGGATCTCGCACGAACAGTGGCCAAAATCAATGATATGAGGAATGTCTTTCCAGTTCCACCGGGCGCATCGAGGAAAAATAAGCCACCATTTCCGTCATCAATTGCCTTCATTAACGTATTGTACACTTCCTTCTATTGGGGGTTCAACAGTGGTACATTCGTTCGAGCTGATTGGTTCAATGCATCTCGATCGTAATCACGTTCCCGTTCTAATTCTCGATTGAAAGCGTCGTTCATTCCTCGATATGGCGTTGGCATTCCTAACTTGACTAACAAACTCCCGCACATGAGGTAACACATGTCTTCGATCAAAAGCAAAGCCTGGTTATGTATCTCCTCATTCACCTGGAGATCGGGATTCCCTAAACTGATACGAATTCGATGTAAAATATCTTCTGACATGTCATCCTTATACTTGTTCCACAGTTCATGTGGATTCGATGGGAAGCATGTCGAAATAATGATAGCAAATAATGTGCGTATCTGACTTGGAGATGCAGAAACAATTGCTTCAGCGATTGTCATGTCCCAATGAGTATCGTTTTCAAGCAAATTGAGCTGTTGACATGCAGCACGAAATGTTGGGCACACTACGCCATTGACAGTTCGAAGTGATTTAAATGATGTCGGCCCACGAACATTCACCAGCAACAATCGCAAGTAGAAACATTCGTCATTTTTCGGATGAACTGTGTAAATGCGACCAAGAGCATCAGTAGAACACACATCCGGGTCACCAGGAACCGCATGACCTTGCTTCCGACGTTGAAATTTCTTCGATGAAGTGTTCCAAGTGTAATAACGTGGCATCTCAGAGTAGAGCAACGTTCGTGCAAAGACATCGCTTTGGCAAATCGAAAAGAAACTGGTCAATGTTGTTGCTGGAGGTGTTTCAGCACGTTGAGCAAAATTCGATGCGTTGAAATAAACTCGTTGACCATTCTCCGGATGCACCGCCAATTGTACAACAGTGGGATGACGTTCATGAATGGGGAATGAGAATATACACCAAATCGCCTCATTGCAGCTCACATATCGACCAACTTGATAGTGCATGATTTCATCGTTGGTATTGGGAGGTTGAACGCCAAAAACCGCCATATCGCTGCCTTTCGTGACATATTTGCAGATGTATTTGATGGATTTCACTGAATTGCAATACTCCACGTTACAATGCGCCTTGAATGTTTTGGAAAGAAGTGGCGGTACAAAATTGTTCTCGTTAAAAACTTCCGCAAAAAATTAGCAAAGAGATTAGCAATAATTGATGGATCATTGGATGAACTATCCAAATAATTTAGCGAAGACGGATATCCATCTGTTTTCTTTTTACTATTAACGAATTTCCAGAAGCAGTGAGGGTCCATGGAAAGACTGGATCTCATCTTGTCAATGTGGGAATTATACAGCTCCATATAAAGTACTTTGAATTCATTGAGCAAGGCAGAGTAGGTGAAAAAGTCTCTATCTTCACGTGATATTAAGTATTTGTGCCAGGCTTTATTCCCTCTATTGCATAAAGACCGTGAGTCCTTATTAAACCAAGGTGGAGAAGATGAATTTTTGTGGCAGGTATAAAGAACGGCTAAAACAAAGATCTCGAAAATTTTTTTGTAGAAATCGGCGATGCACATTTCTATTTTCGCCTTGCAAATAACAATATCAAAATTAACCTGCTCCAAAAGGTTGTTAAGCAACTCAAAATTAGTTTTCCGAAAGTTGAAATAGAACGCATCTTCGGTGTTAGTATCATCCATTTCACCTTCTTGAGAGAATAATACCTTTAGTGGGGGGTGATAGTCATCAATTCTGCAAAGATTATCAGTGCTCTGCTGAACAACACAATTAGCGGAGTCGGAAGTAAAAATTAAGTCTAGTTGTCTGTTTAGCGAATTTTGAACACCGCTGACTTGCTGCAGGCCACAAGCTGTCAAGTTGTCAGGAAGCAAAGTATCGGATTCGGAATTTGCGTTCTGAGCAACGAAAAACACTTCTTCGGTCGGGCAAGACCAATGCACATCCGGAAGATTAAAATCTCCAAGGAGTATGATATCATCTGTAGGCTCAATGATATCGGAAATCGATGTAATCGCGTTAGCTAGTAATTGGTACTTCACCACAGTACTATTGGGTGGAATATAGCGATTCACGACATAAATGCTTTTTGTGCCAATTTTATTTTAAGGCCGATTAATTCCAGATCATCACAATTTGGAAAACTAATCAAAGAACTATGTCTGGTGCCAGACGCAATAAGAAGGCAGAACAAGTCAGTGGTACGAAAATTCAATTGTCGTCATCATAGAGGATTACAAAAACATTTATGACAAATTGAAAAATCGAACCACTAGAATTTCCAAAGTGTAGGGAAGAAATTTCCATAAAATTGAAGACGAGTAACTTCAATTTTACATCGGAACAGTGTAAGTGAGACATGTCAAACACGCAGTCCGCCCTTTCATCTAAATTCAGCGGCCCGTTGATTCCATAAACCTAACAGTGCATTGTAGCCCAGAATGTCAATTTTATGCTAATCGAAATTTAATAATATTTGATCGTTTGGATTTTTGTGAGGCATTTTTCCATTGCTGGGATATTACCTTTTTTACGCTAGTACTCGTCGATAGGTGGATGCATACGTTATGTACATATGCATGGTTCTAAGTTTAATTTGAATAGAAAACTTTATGTTACTATACTATTGCTGTGAACATGAATGGGAAAAAAGCTTATATAACTTTTGAGCGCTTTTGACGTACAATTTTATTTTAAAGTATATAATAATGGTCGGGTATTATCTATATATATCTATATATAAATACGAAAATACAAAAATTTACCTCCCTTTTATTTGTATTCTAATAAAAGATCTGGCTTAATATATACAGGTTGGGCCAAAATTCACCATGGAATTTAAAAATTTAATAACTTTTTCGTTTATAAATTGTTTTTATTTTTATTTTTTTTTCAGATTATGTAAATAACACCTGGAGAATAAATAATGGAGAGATTCACAACTGAACAAAGAACCAGAATAATAGAATTTTATTATTTAAATCAGCGATCAATTATTTTAACTCAAAGAGCCTATCTTCGACATTTTAACGTCAGAATTTCGTCTTCCGAATCAATGAGTCGTTGCTTAGTTCATGGCCAACACCAAAATGGCACCGTAAGAGATTTGCCTCGAATCGGTAGACCACGTTTAATTCGTTGAACGGGTAGAGCGAAGTGTTAACGAAAGACCAGAAACATCTACCAGAAGGCGTTCTACTCAGCTAGGGATGGCTCGTACGTCACTACGGCGGATTTTAAAGAAAGATTTACTGTTATTCCCATATAAGGTGCAATTGGTGCAAGAATTAAAACCCGCAGATCATCGGTAGCGTCTAAATTTTCCAGTTAAATTTCAACAGTTGGCCAGAAATGAAATCAACTATATTGAAAATCTGATTATGAGTGATGAAGCTCATTTTCATTTGAATGGCTTTGTTAATAAGCAGAACTGTAGGTTCTGGGGTCCTGAAAATCCAAGAACCATTCATCAACGTCAATTGCACCTTTTGTGTGTGTGGATGCATTTACCAAGTATGTAATGTTGCGTACTGTAACGAATACAAAGACACAACCCGTATTACGTTTTATGGATCAGATAATAGGTCAATTTGGAACACCACATAGAATTATTACAGACAAAGGAACGAGCTACACTTCTAAAAACTTTAAAAGATATTGTGAACAACGAGGAATAAGTCACATACAAAACGCTGTAGCTACACCAAGAGCAAACGGACAAGTGGAACGATTTAATTCAACTATATTAACAGCATTAGCCACAACTGCAAAAGAAGATAACAAATGGGGCCGAGAACTAACAAAAATCCAATTCGCAATAAATAATACCATACACAAAGTAACTCGTAAGACACCTTCCGAATTATTGTTTGGATTTAAACCATGTGCTCCCGCCGATGCAATATTAACGAATATTGTAAATCCTAATAGACAAGCTGTAGATCAACATCATACAGGAAAGGAAAAACGCAGCCGATCGCACTAAAGATAACCAACGCAAATAAAAAAATCGTTACGACAAAAAAAGATTGAAAGCCAGAAACTATCATGTAGGAGATTTAGTTCTAGCAAGGAAGTCTACATTTGGAGACGGCCAAAGCAGAAAACTTCCACCTAAATATAAAGGGCGTTCCAAAAAACTAAAAGATTAACGAATGATCGGTATGTTGTAAACGAATTGCAAGGTTCTTACTGAAGTCAACGGGCGCCATTCTAAAACGTGGAAGCTGTTGATCATCTGAAGAGATGGATACCTCAAGAGGGGAAATCAGATTCTGAAGATGAAATCCACAGTGTTGATGGCACTCGAGGACGTTTGTAAATTCAGGGTGGCCGAGCTGTTAGGTAGTTAAAAGAAAAACTGAAAAGAATACTTCAGTCTGATTTTTACTAGTGGCGGGAAGACTTCGGAATAATAGTGAGTATTTGAGAGTATCGTAGATAGAGTATGTATTGAATGTATATATATATATTAGACTGGCCCTTATTTTTCAACTTTGCCAAAGTCTAGCTCCTACCCCTCAATTTTGTTCCAATTAACAAAAAAACGATATATACAAAAATTTAGCTCAATCGGATAACTGCAATGCGACCCTCATCGAGCTTGGAAATTTAAGAAGATTTCGAACTTTTGGGGAATTTATTTCAGAATGTTTCCTGGGGTCCCCTGAATGTTCCCACATAAATCTCTTTAAGAAGAGAAATAAAAATGGTTGATATAGGGAAGCGTCGTTGGGAATACTATGTATCAACTTCAAGGCGAATGCGAGTCGCCTTAAACTTGTCCGATTGAGCAGAAATTTGCCATAGCCTATTTTTTTGGTCATTGACGCAGGATTAGGGGGTTGGGAGCTTAACTTCTAAAAAATTTCATACAGCTAAGTGCCACCCTAGGTGGCCCTTATTTTTCAACTTTGCCAAAGTCTAGCTCCCACCCCTCAATCTTGTTCCAATTAACAAAAAAACGATATATACAAAATTTTAGCTCAATCAGACAACTGCAAGGCGACCCTCATTGAGCTTGTATTGAGATGTATTACATACATCGGATGTTTTTTAATAGTTCCTGAGGGTCACCTTAAACTTGCCCGATTGAGCAGAAATTTTGTATACCCTGTTTTTTTTGTGATTGAAACAGGATTAGTGGGTGGGAGCTTAACTTCCAAAAAATTTCATACAGCTAAGGGCCACCCTAATATATATATATATTTTTTTCCCTTTAAATATTCACTGAGTAATGTTTTCTCACATGGCTTGTGTTTACCTATCTTTTCAGAAATGGTCTCTTTGAACGATGTGCCGCAAGTTTGAAAAACAATATGTTTTTATTACAAGCCTTTAAATATTCTCTGTCGGCAAAATTAAGGTTCGCTTTGCCTGTCCTAACACATACATATGCTTGCACTATGCCCACATTGGGAAAAACTTTCTGAAATGTTTGGCAATCAAACTAATGTAATTCCATCTGCGATAGCAGTGTTGATGTTTCGGAAGACAATTCGTTTGATGAATTCATACCTACGAGGATCTTGACACCAGCATTTATGAAGAAAATAAAATTCCAGCCGATCCAGAGACATGCGATACAAAGTCCACTGCAGAAGTATATCCACACCCAGGCTTATTCTGTTTCATGTCACTTGTTGAATGAAGTGACCAGCCAACAAAAACAATTAGTTTTCTTTGCGCACCATTTTATTTGACAAGTTACACGACGCCCAAAATGAATATAACTCACTCAAATTATTATACAAAGGTTAAATCTTTTTATGTTCTTTTTATAGAACGGTGAAAACGGACCACTTCAGCAATTCAAACAGGTCTCTTTCTATTTCTAGCCACGTTAAAAAATGCTTTTCCAAATGAAGAATACTGTTGAAAACTCTCGTTGTCTCCAATGCCAAAAAGAGACGCAATTTTTCCTCGTGATGCATTTTCACCACTTGATCCCAGCCGAAACAACACTATTGCTAATTGAAAAAGTGGAGAAAATTGCAGTTTATAGTTCTTTCCATGGTACACTTCATGGTCCTTAATTAAATTCAATATTAAATGGAATACTTCCTTCGAAACTCGCAGTAACATCTTGAATCGATTTTCATTCAGATTGGACAAAGTTTCCTCGTACCATGTTGCATTTTTTGGAGCGTTTAATCGATAAGAATACCGACAATGGGAAACAATGGCCAAATCCTCCTCCAATTCATCTAAAATTTCATCGATTTCTGCATATGAAATTATATTATTATATATATTACTAGCTGACCCGGCGAACTTCGTACCGCCTCAGAATCATTAAATGTTGTGTTGACTTATTAGCTGAATTAAATTCAGTTTTTTATTAAAATAAAAAATGACTACTCAAAATGAATTAAATTCAATAAATGTACAAGAATCAAAAAGAAATGTATTTTCATTACATTGAAATGAATATAATTCACGTGGCAGCAAGACATTTGCTTTATTGAAGCGAATCAAAATGATTCGCGTAGCATTGATGCACTACTTTCTGTAAACTATTTGCTAGATGGGTTAGACTCGAGTCGATTTCCTTCATTGAAGCACCTTTTGATATACGACATTTTTCGTTTTGTTGTTAGGTGCGAGAACGAACAAAGCGGATGGTTTGCCGACCCGTGAACACGCTACGTACAATTGGCCGTGAGAGAAACATTCATTTTCTAGATTCAGGCCACAAACACTCTGGCCTTGTGATTTGTTGATCGTCATGGCAAATGCAAGGCGAATCGGAAATTGAAGTCGGTTAAACTCGAATGGGATATCGGTTGGGATCATTGGAATTCTCGAAATGAGAACTTCCTCACCTTTGAACTTTCCTTCAAGTATCGTCGCGTGAATCACATTGCCCATGAGTTTTATCACCACCAAACGCGTTCCGTTACATAGTTTTGGTTGGCTCAGATTTCGAAGCATGATGACTATCGAGCCAACCTTCAGTTGTAAATTGTGCGGTGGCAAGCCAGGCAGATCCAATGAGTTTAAAAATTCAGTTGGATAGATGGTGGCTTCGTCTCCGTTTGTTACACAGTCGATAGATTTGAAGGAATGCAGTGGACCAACGATTTGATTTTGAATGGTGAAGTTTAAGTGATCCACATCTTTGTTTTTTGCCGCAAGAATTGCTCGTTCACTCAACCAATTGTGATTTTTGTGATTAGCACTGATGTTCGGGAACACTTTGTTGATGAGCTCGTGCTTCGTTGAGGCGAAATTGCAAAAATTCGGCTGAAACGAAATCAATCCGTTCGATTCGTCGACAGGAACACGGCCATTACCGATAGTCAGCAATTACTTGGAGAAATCTTCGGCAGATGGATAGTTTAGCAATGCAACTCGCATGTTTATCGGCTGCTGAAGTTTCTTCACATAGCGCCACAGAGTCGATGATTTGAGGCAAGCGTTTATTTCATCGGCAGCGGTCGATCTTGGAATGACTGGTAGTGTTTGGCGGAAATCGCCAGACAGTAGAATCATTGCGCCTCCAAAACATCTTGAGTCATTGCGCAAATCTTTCATAGTTCGGTTCAGTGCTTCCAAGGCGCGTTTGTGCGCCATTGTGCATTCATCCCAGATAATGATTTTACTTGCTACCAAAACTTTAGCCATTGCTGAGTGTTTCGCAATGTTGCATGTCGGTTGTTCAGTCGTTTGAAGATTTAACGGCAATTTCAATGCTGAATGAGCTGTTCGGCATCCTTCTAGCAACGTGGCCGCTATTCCAGAAGAGGCAACTGCTACAGCAATTTCGGATCTCGCACGAACAGTGGCCAAAATCAATGATATGAGGAATGTCTTTCCAGTTCCACCGGGCGCATCGAGGAAAAATAAGCCACCATTTCCGTCATCAATTGCCTTCATTAACGTATTGTACACTTCCTTCTGTTGGGGGTTCAACAGTGGTACATTCGTTCGAGCTGATTGGTTCAATGCATCTCGATCGTAATCACGTTCCCGTTCTAATTCTCGATTGAAAGCGTCGTTCATTCCTCGATATGGCGTTGGCATTCCTAACTTGACTAACAAACTCCCGCACATGAGGTAACACATGTCTTCGATCAAAAGCAAAGCCTGGTTATGTATCTCCTCATTCACCTGGAGATCGGGATTCCCTAAACTGATACGAATTCGATGTAAAATATCTTCTGACATGTCATCCTTATACTTGTTCCACAGTTCATGTGGATTCGATGGGAAGCATGTCGAAATAATGATAGCAAATAATGTGCGTATCTGACTTGGAGATGCAGAAACAATTGCTTCAGCGATTGTCATGTCCCAATGAGTATCGTTTTCAAGCAAATTGAGCTGTTGACATGCAGCACGAAATGTTGGGCACACTACGCCATTGACAGTTCGAAGTGATTTAAATGATGTCGGCCCACGAACATTCACCAGCAACAATCGCAAGTAGAAACATTCGTCATTTTTCGGATGAACTGTGTAAATGCGACCAAGAGCATCAGTAGAACACACATCCGGGTGACCAGGAACCGCATGACCTTGCTTCCGACGTTGAAATTTCTTCGATGAAGTGTTCCAAGTGTAATAACGTGGCATCTCAGAGTAGAGCAACGGTCGTGCAAAGACATCGCTTTGGCAAATCGAAAAGAAACTGGTCAATGTTGTTGCTGGAGGTGTTTCAGCACGTTGAGCAAAATTCGATGCGTTGAAATAAACTCGTTGACCATTCTCCGGATGCACCGCCAATTGTACAACAGTGGGATGACGTTCATAAATGGGGAATGAGAATATACACCAAATCGCCTCATTGCAGCTCACATATCGACCAACTTGATAGTGCATGATTTCATCGTTGGTATTGGGAGGTTGAACGCCAAAAACCGCCATATTGCTGCCTTTCGTGACATATTTGCAGATGTATTTGATGGATTTCACTGAATTGCAATACTCCACGTTACAATGCGCCTTGAATGTTTTGGAAAGAAGTGGCGGTACAAAATTGTTCTCGTTAAAAACTTCCGCAAAAAATTAGCAAAGAGATTAGCAATAATTGATGGATCATTGGATGAACTATCCAAATAATTTAGCGAAGACGGATATCCATCTGTTTTCTTTTTACTATTAACGAATTTCCAGAAGCAGTGAGGGTCCATGGAAAGACTGGATCTCATCTTGTCAATGTGGGAATTATACAGCTCCATATAAAGTACTTTGAATTCATTGAGCAAGGCAGAGTAGGTGAAAAAGTCTCTATCTTCACGTGATATTAAGTATTTGTGCCAGGCTTTATTCCCTCTATTGCATAAAGACCGTGAGTCCTTATTAAACCAAGGTGGAGAAGATGAATTTTTGTGGCAGGTATAAAGAACGGCTAAAACAAAGATCTCGAAAATTTTTTTGTAGAAATCGGCGATGCACATTTCTATTTTCGCCTTGCAAATAACAATATCAAAATTAACCTGCTCCAAAAGGTTGTTAAGCAACTCAAAATTAGTTTTCCGAAAGTTGAAATAGAACGCATCTTCGGTGTTAGTATCATCCATTTCACCTTCTTGAGAGAATAATACCTTTAGTGGGGGGTGATAGTCATCAATTCTGCAAAGATTATCAGTGCTCTGCTGAACAACACAATTAGCGGAGTCGGAAGTAAAAATTAAGTCTAGTTGTCTGTTTAGCGAATTTTGAACACCGCTGACTTGCTGCAGGCCACAAGCTGTCAAGTTGTCAGGAAGCAAAGTATCGGATTCGGAATTTGCGTTCGGAGCAACGAAAAACACTTCTTCGGTCGGGCAAGACCAATGCACATCCGGAAGATTAAAATCTCCAAGGAGTATGATATCATCTGTAGGCTCAATGATATCGGAAATCGATGTAATCGCGTTAGCTAGTAATTGGTACTTCACCACAGTACTATTGGGTGGAATATAGCGATTCACGACATAAATGCTTTTTGTGCCAATTTTATTTTAAGGCCGATTAATTCCAGATCATCACAATTTGGAAAACTAATCAAAGAACTATGTCTGGTGCCAGACGCAATAAGAAGGCAGAACAAGTCAGTGGTACGAAAATTCAATTGTCGTCATCATCGAGGATTACAAAAACATTTATGACAAATTGAAAAATCGAACCACTAGAATTTCCAAAGTGTAGGGAAGAAATTTCCATAAAATTGAAGACGAGTAACTTCAATTTTACATCGAAACAGTGTAAGTGAGACATGTCAAACACGCAGTCCGCCCTTTCATCTAAATTCAGCGGCCCGTTGATTCCATAAACCTAACAGTGCATTGTAGCCCAGAATGTCAATTTTATGCTAATCGAAATTTAATAATATTTGATCGTTTGGATTTTTGTGAGGCATTTTTCCATTGCTGGGATATTACCTTTTTTACGCTAGTACTCGTAGATAGGTGGATGCATACGTTATGTACATATGCATGGTTCTAAGTTTAATTTGAATAGAAAACTTTATGTTACTATACTATTGCTGTGAACATGAATGGGAAAAAAGCTTATATAACTTTTGAGCGCTTTTGACGTAAAATTTTATTTTAAAGTATATAATAATGGTCGGGTATTATCTATATATATCTATATATAAATACGAAAATACAAAAATTTACCTCCCTTTTATTTGTATTCTAATAAAAGATCTGGCTTAATATATACAGGTTGGGCCAAAATTCACCATGGAATTTAAAAATTTAATAACTTTTTCGTTTATAAATTGTTTTTATTTTTATTTTTTTTTCAGATTATGTAAATAACACCTGGAGAATAAATAATGGAGAGATTCACAACTGAACAAAGAACCAGAATAATAGAATTTTATTATTTAAATCAGCGATCAATTATTTTAACTCAAAGAGCCTATCTTCGACATTTTAACGTCAGAATTTCGTCCTCCGAATCAATGAGTCGTTGCTTAGTTCATGGCCAACACCAAAATGGCACCGTAAGAGATTTGCCTCGAATCGGTAGACCACGTTTAATTCGTTGAACGGGTAGAGCGAAGTGTTAACGAAAGACCAGAAACATCTACCAGAAGGCGTTCTACTCAGCTAGGGATGGCTCGTACGTCACTACGGCGGATTTTAAAGAAAGATTTACTGTTATTCCCATATAAGGTGCAATTGGTGCAAGAATTAAAACCCGCAGATCATCGGTAGCGTCTAAATTTTCCAGTTAAATTTCAACAGTTGGCCAGAAATGAAATCAACTATATTGAAAATCTGATTATGAGTGATGAAGCTCATTTTCATTTGAATGGCTTTGTTAATAAGCAGAACTGTAGGTTCTGGGGTCCTGAAAATCCAAGAACCATTCATCAACGTCAATTGCACCTTTTGTGTGTGTGGATGCATTTACCAAGTATGTAATGTTGCGTACTGTAACGAATACAAAGACACAACCCGTATTACGTTTTATGGATCAGATAATAGGTCAATTTGGAACACCACATAGAATTATTACAGACAAAGGAACGAGCTACACTTCTAAAAACTTTAAAAGATATTGTGAACAACGAGGAATAAGTCACATACAAAACGCTGTAGCTACACCAAGAGCAAACGGACAAGTGGAACGATTTAATTCAACTATATTAACAGCATTAGCCACAACTGCAAAAGAAGATAACAAATGGGGCCGAGAACTAACAAAAATCCAATTCGCAATAAATAATACCATACACAAAGTAACTCGTAAGACACCTTCCGAATTATTGTTTGGATTTAAACCATGTGCTCCCGCCGATGCAATATTAACGAATATTGTAAATCCTAATAGACAAGCTGTAGATCAACATCATACAGGAAAGGAAAAACGCAGCCGATCGCACTAAAGATAACCAACGCAAATAAAAAAATCGTTACGACAAAAAAAGATTGAAAGCCAGAAACTATCATGTAGGAGATTTAGTTCTAGCAAGGAAGTCTACATTTGGAGACGGCCAAAGCAGAAAACTTCCACCTAAATATAAAGGGCGTTCCAAAAAACTAAAAGATTAACGAATGATCGGTATGTTGTAAACGAATTGCAAGGTTCTTACTGAAGTCAACGGGCGCCATTCTAAAACGTGGAAGCTGTTGATCATCTGAAGAGATGGATACCTCAAGAGGGGAAATCAGATTCTGAAGATGAAATCCACAGTGTTGATGGCACTCGAGGACGTTTGTAAATTCAGGGTGGTCGAGCTGTTAGGTAGTTAAAAGAAAAACTGAAAAGAATACTTCAGTCTGATTTTTACTAGTGGCGGGAAGACTTCGGAATAATAGTGAGTATTTGAGAGTATCGTAGATAGAGTATGTATTGAATGTATATATATATATTAGACTGGCCCTTATTTTTCAACTTTGCCAAAGTCTAGCTCCTACCCCTCAATTTTGTTCCAATTAACAAAAAAACGATATATACAAAAATTTAGCTCAATCGGATAACTGCAATGCGACCCTCATCGAGCTTGGAAATTTAAGAAGATTTCGAACTTTTGGGGAATTTATTTCAGAATGTTTCCTGGGGTCCCCTGAATGTTCCCACATAAATCTCTTTAAGAAGAGAAATAAAAATGGTTGATATAGGGAAGCGTCGTTGGGAATACTATGTATCAACTTCAAGGCGAATGCGAGTCGCCTTAAACTTGTCCGATTGAGCAGAAATTTGCCATAGCCTATTTTTTTGGTCATTGACGCAGGATTAGGGGGTTGGGAGCTTAACTTCTAAAAAATTTCATACAGCTAAGTGCCACCCTAGGTGGCCCTTATTTTTCAACTTTGCCAAAGTCTAGCTCCCACCCCTCAATCTTGTTCCAATTAACAAAAAAACGATATATACAAAATTTTAGCTCAATCAGACAACTGCAAGGCGACCCTCATTGAGCTTGTATTGAGATGTATTACATACATCGGATGTTTTTTAATAGTTCCTGAGGGTCACCTTAAACTTGCCCGATTGAGCAGAAATTTTGTATACCCTGTTTTTTTTGTGATTGAAACAGGATTAGTGGGTGGGAGCTTAACTTCCAAAAAATTTCATACAGCTAAGGGCCACCCTAATATATATATATATTTTTTTCCCTTTAAATATTCACTGAGTAATGTTTTCTCACATGGCTTGTGTTTACCTATCTTTTCAGAAATGGTCTCTTTGAACGATGTGCCGCAAGTTTGAAAAACAATATGTTTTTATTACAAGCCTTTAAATATTCTCTGTCGGCAAAATTAAGGTTCGCTTTGCCTGTCCTAACACATACATATGCTTGCACTATGCCCACATTGGGAAAAACTTTCTGAAATGTTTGGCAATCAAACTAATGTAATTCCATCTGCGATAGCAGTGTTGATGCTTCGTTTGATGAATTCATACCTACGAGGATCTTGACACCAGCATTTATGAAGAAAATAAAAGTCCAGCCGATCCAGAGACATGCGATACAAAGTCCACTGCAGAAGTATATCCACACCCAGGCTTATTCTGTTTCATGTCACTTGTTGAATGAAGTGACCAGCCAACAAAAACAATTAGTTTTCTTTGCGCACCATTTTATTTGACAAGTTACACGACGCCCAAAATGAATATAACTCACTCAAATTATTATACATAGGTTAAATCTTTTTATGTTCTTTTTATAGAACGGTGAAAACGGACCACTTCAGCAATTCAAACAGGTCTCTTTCTATTTCTAGCCACGTTAAAAAATGCTTTTCCAAACGAAGAATACTGTTGAAAACTCTCGTTGTCTCCAATGCCAAAAAGAGACGCAATTTTTCCTCGTGATGCATTTTCACCACTTGATCCCAGCCAAAACAACGCTATTGCTAATTGAAAAAGTGGAGAAAATTGCAGTTTATAGTTCTTTCCATGGTACACTTCATGGTCCTTAATTAAATTCAATATTAAATGGAATACTTCCTTCGAAACTCGCAGTAACATCTTGAATCGATTTTCATTCAGATTGGACAAAGTTTCCTCGTACCATGTTGCATTTTTTGGAGCGTTTAATCGATAAGAATACCGACAATGGGAAACAATGGCCAAATCCTCCTCCAATTCATCTAAAATTTCATCGATTTCTGCATATGAAATTATATTATTATATATATTACTAGCTGACCCGGCGAACTTCGTACCGCCTCAGAATCATTAAATGTTGTGTTGACTTATTAGCTGAATTAAATTCAGTTTTTTATTAAAATAAAAAATGACTACTCTAAATGAATTAAATTCAATAAATGTACAAAAATCAAAAAGAAATGTATTTTCATTACATTGAAATGAATATAATTCACGTGGCAGCAAGACATTTGCTTTATTGAAGCGAATCAAAATGATTCGCGTAGCATTGATGCACTACTTTCTGTAAACTATTTGCTAGATGGGTTAGACTCGAGTCGATTTCCTTCATTGAAGCACCTTTTGATATACGACATTTTTCGTTTTGTTGTTAGGTGCGAGAACGAACAAAGCGGATGGTTTGCCGACCCGTGAACACGCTACGTACAATTGGCCGTGAGAGAAACATTCATTTTCTAGATTCAGGCCACAAACACTCTGGCCTTGTGATTTGTTGATCGTCATGGCAAATGCAAGGCGAATCGGAAATTGAAGTCGGTTAAACTCGAATGGGATATCGGTTGGGATCATTGGAATTCTCGAAATGAGAACTTCCTCACCTTTGAACTTTCCTTCAAGTATCGTCGCGTGAATCACATTGCCCATGAGTTTTATCACCACCAAACGCGTTCCGTTACATAGTTTTGGTTGGCTCAGATTTCGAAGCATGATGACTATCGAGCCAACCTTCAGTTGTAAATTGTGCGGTGGCAAGCCAGGCAGATCCAATGAGTTTAAAAATTCAGTTGGATAGATGGTTGCTTCGTTTCCGTTTGTTACACAGTCGATAGATTTGAAGGAATGCAGTGGACCAACGATTTGATTTTGAATGGTGAAGTTTAAGTGATCCACATCTTTGTTTTTTGCCGCAAGAATTGCTCGTTCACTCAACCAATTGTGATTTTTGTGATTAGCACTGATGTTCGGGAACACTTTGTTGATGAGCTCCTGCTTCGTTGAGACGAAATTGCAAAAATTCGGCTGAAACGAAATCAATCCGTTCGATTCGTCGACAGGAACACGGCCATTACCGATAGTCAGCAATTACTTGGAGAAATCTTCGGCAGATGGATAGTTTAGCAATGCAACTCGCATGTTTATCGGCTGCTGAAGTTTCTTCACATAGCGCCACAGAGTCGATGATTTGAGGCAAGCGTTTATTTCATCGGCAGCGGTCGATCTTGGAATGACTGGTAGTGTTTGGCGGAAATCGCCAGACAGTAGAATCATTGCGCCTCCAAAACATCTTGAGTCATTGCGCAAATCTTTCATAGTTCGGTTCAGTGCTTCCAATGCGCGTTTGTGCGCCATTGTGCATTCACCCCAGATAATGATTTTACTTGCTACCAAAACTTTAGCCATTGCTGAGTGTTTCGCAATGTTGCATGTCGTTTGTTCAGTCGTTTGAAGATTTAACGGCAATTTCAATGCTGAATGAGCTGTTCGGCATCCTTCTAGGAACGTGGCCGCTATTCCAGAAGAGGCAACTGCTACAGCAATTTCGGATCTCGCACGAACAGTGGCCAAAATCAATGATATGAGGAATGTCTTTCCAGTTCCACCGGGCGCATCGAGGAAAAATAAGCCACCATTTCCGTCATCAATTGCCTTCATTAACGTATTGTACACTTCCTTCTGTTGGGGGTTCAACAGTGGTACATTCGTTCGAGCTGATTGGTTCAATGCATCTCGATCGTAATCACGTTCCCGTTCTAATTCTCGATTGAAAGCGTCGTTCATTCCTCGATATGGCGTTGGCATTCCTAACTTGACTAACAAACTCCCGCACATGAGGTAACACATGTCTTCGATCAAAAGCAAAGCCTGGTTATGTATCTCCTCATTCACCTGGAGATCGGGATTCCCTAAACTGATACGAATTCGATGTAAAATATCTTCTGACATGTCATCCTTATACTTGTTCCACAGTTCATGTGGATTCGATGGGAAGCATGTCGAAATAATGATAGCAAATAATATGCGTATCTGACTTGGAGATGCAGAAACAATTGCTTCAGCGATTGTCATGTCCCAATGAGTATCGTTTTCAAGCAAATTGAGCTGTTGACATGCAGCACGAAATGTTGGGCACACTACGCCATTGACAGTTCGAAGTGATTTAAATGATGTCGGCCCACGAACATTCACCAGCAACAATCGCAAGTAGAAACATTCGTCATTTTTCGGATGAACTGTGTAAATGCGACCAAGAGCATCAGTAGAACACACATCCGGGTGACCAGGAACCGCATGACCTTGCTTCCGACGTTGAAATTTCTTCGATGAAGTGTTCCAAGTGTAATAACGTGGCATCTCAGAGTAGAGCAACGTTCGTGCAAAGACATCGCTTTGGCAAATCGAAAAGAAACTGGTCAATGTTGTTGCTGGAGGTGTTTCAGCACGTTGAGCAAAATTCGATGCGTTGAAATAAACTCGTTGACCATTCTCCAGATGCACCGCCAATTGTACAACAGTGGGATGACGTTCATGAATGGGGAATGAGAATATACACCAAATCGCCTCATTGCAGCTCACATATCGACCAACTTGATAGTGCATGATTTCATCGTTGGTATTGGGAGGTTGAACGCCAAAAACCGCCATATTGCTGCCTTTCGTGACATATTTGCAGATGTATTTGATGGATTTCACTGAATTGCAATACTCCACGTTACAATGCGCCTTGAATGTTTTGGAAAGAAGTGGCGGTACAAAATTGTTCTCGTTAAAAACTTCCGCAAAAAATTAGCAAAGAGATTAGCAATAATTGATGGATCATTGGATGAACTATCCAAATAATTTAGCGAAGACGGATATCCATCTGTTTTCTTTTTACTATTAACGAATTTCCAGAAGCAGTGAGGGTTCATGGAAAGACTGGATCTCATCTTGTCAATGTGGGAATTATACAGCTCCATATAAAGTACTTTGAATTCATTGAGCAAGGCAGAGTAGGTGAAAAAGTCTCTATCTTCACGTGATATTAAGTATTTGTGCCAGGCTTTATTCCCTCTATTGCATAAAGACCGTGAGTCTTTATTAAACCAAGGTGGAGAAGATGAATTTTTGTGGCAGGTATAAAGAACGGCTAAAACAAAGATCTCGAAAATTTTTTTGTAGAAATCGGCGATGCACATTTCTATTTTCGCCTTGCAAATAACAATATCAAAATTAACCTGCTCCAAAAGGTTGTTAAGCAACTCAAAATTAGTTTTCCGAAAGTTGAAATAGAACGCATCTTCGGTGTTAGTATCATCCATTTCACCTTCTTGAGAGAATAATACCTTTAGTGGGGGGTGATAGTCATCAATTCTGCAAAGATTATCAGTGCTCTGCTGAACAACACAATTAGCGGAGTCGGAAGTAAAAATTAAGTGTAGTTGTCTGTTTAGCGAATTTTGAACACCGCTGACTTGCTGCAGGCCACAAGCTGTCAAGTTGTCAGGAAGCAAAGTATCGGATTCGGAATTTGCGTTCTGAGCAACGAAAAACACTTCTTCGGTCGGGCAAGACCAATGCACATCCGGAAGATTAAAATCTCCAAGGAGTATGATATCATCTGTAGGCTCAATGATATCGGAAATCGATGTAATCGCGTTAGCTAGTAATTGGTACTTCACCACAGTACTATTGGGTGGAATATAGCGATTCACGACATAAATGCTTTTTGTGCCAATTTTATTTTAAGGCCGATTAATTCCAGATCATCACAATTTGGAAAACTAATCAAAGAACTATGTCTGGTGCCAGACGCAATAAGAAGGCAGAACAAGTCAGTGGTACGAAAATTCAATTGTCGTCATCATAGAGGATTACAAAAACATTTATGACAAATTGAAAAATCGAACCACTAGAATTTCCAAAGTGTAGGGAAGAAATTTCCATAAAATTGAAGACGAGTAACTTCAATTTTACATCGGAACAGTGTAAGTGAGACATGTCAAACACGCAGTCCGCCCTTTCATCTAAATTCAGCGGCCCGTTGATTCCATAAACCTAACAGTGCATTGTAGACCAGAATGTCAATTTTATGCTAATCGAAATTTAATAATATTTGATCGTTTGGATTTTTGTGAGGCATTTTTCCATTGCTGGGATATTACCTTTTTTACGCTAGTACTCGTAGATAGGTGGATGCATACGTTATGTACATATGCATGGTTCTAAGTTTAATTTGAATAGAAAACTTTATGTTACTATACTATTGCTGTGAACATGAATGGGAAAAAAGCTTATATAACTTTTGAGCGCTTTTGACGTAAAATTTTATTTTAAAGTATATAATAATGGTCGGGTATTATCTATATATATCTATATATAAATACGAAAATACAAAAATTTACCTCCCTTTTATTCGTATTCTAATAAAAGATCTGGCTTAATATATACAGGTTGGGCCAAAATTCACCATGGAATTTAAAAATTTAATAACTTTTTCGTTTATAAATTGTTTTTATTTTTATTTTTTTTTCAGATTATGTAAATAACACCTGGAGAATAAATAATGGAGAGATTCACAACTGAACAAAGAACCAGAATAATAGAATTTTATTATTTAAATCAGCGATCAATTATTTTAACTCAAAGAGCCTATCTTCGACATTTTAACGTCAGAATTTCGTCCTCCGAATCAATGAGTCGTTGCTTAGTTCATGGCCAACACCAAAATGGCACCGTAAGAGATTTGCCTCGAATCGGTAGACCACGTTTAATTCGTTGAACGGGTAGAGCGAAGTGTTAACGAAAGACCAGAAACATCTACCAGAAGGCGTTCTACTCAGCTAGGGATGGCTCGTACGTCACTACGGCGGATTTTAAAGAAAGATTTACTGTTATTCCCATATAAGGTGCAATTGGTGCAAGAATTAAAACCCGCAGATCATCGGTAGCGTCTAAATTTTCCAGTTAAATTTCAACAGTTGGCCAGAAATGAAATCAACTATATTGAAAATCTGATTATGAGTGATGAAGCTCATTTTCATTTGAATGGCTTTGTTAATAAGCAGAACTGTAGGTTCTGGGGTCCTGAAAATCCAAGAACCATTCATCAACGTCAATTGCACCTTTTGTGTGTGTGGATGCATTTACCAAGTATGTAATGTTGCGTACTGTAACGAATACAAAGACACAACCCGTATTACGTTTTATGGATCAGATAATAGGTCAATTTGGAACACCACATAGAATTATTACAGACAAAGGAACGAGCTACACTTCTAAAAACTTTAAAAGATATTGTGAACAACGAGGAATAAGTCACATACAAAACGCTGTAGCTACACCAAGAGCAAACGGACAAGTGGAACGATTTAATTCAACTATATTAACAGCATTAGCCACAACTGCAAAAGAAGATAACAAATGGGGCCGAGAACTAACAAAAATCCAATTCGCAATAAATAATACCATACACAAAGTAACTCGTAAGACACCTTCCGAATTATTGTTTGGATTTAAACCATGTGCTCCCGCCGATGCAATATTAACGAATATTGTAAATCCTAATAGACAAGCTGTAGATCAACATCATACAGGAAAGGAAAAACGCAGCCGATCGCACTAAAGATAACCAACGCAAATAAAAAAATCGTTACGACAAAAAAAGATTGAAAGCCAGAAACTATCATGTAGGAGATTTAGTTCTAGCAAGGAAGTCTACATTTGGAGACGGCCAAAGCAGAAAACTTCCACCTAAATATAAAGGGCGTTCCAAAAAACTAAAAGATTAACGAATGATCGGTATGTTGTAAACGAATTGCAAGGTTCTTACTGAAGTCAACGGGCGCCATTCTAAAACGTGGAAGCTGTTGATCATCTGAAGAGATGGATACCTCAAGAGGGGAAATCAGATTCTGAAGATGAAATCCACAGTGTTGATGGCACTCGAGGACGTTTGTAAATTCAGGGTGGCTGAGCTGTTAGGTAGTTAAAAGAAAAACTGAAAAGAATACTTCAGTCTGATTTTTACTAGTGGCGGGAAGACTTCGGAATAATAGTGAGTATTTGAGAGTATCGTAGATAGAGTATGTATTGAATGCATATATATATATTAGACTGGCCCTTATTTTTCAACTTTGCCAAAGTCTAGCTCCTACCCCTCAATTTTGTTCCAATTAACAAAAAAACGATATATACAAAATTTTAGCTCAATCGGATAACTGCAAGGCGACCCTCATCGAGCTTGGAAATTTAAGGAGATTTCGAACTTTTGGGGAATTTATTTCAGAATGTTTCCTGGGGTCGCCTGAATGTTCCCACATAAATCTCTTTAAGAAGAGAAATAAAAATGGTTGATATAGGGAAGCGTCGTTGGGAATACTATGTATCAACTTCAAGGCGAATGCGAGTCGCCTTAAACTTGTCCGATTGAGCAGAAATTTGCCATAGCCTATTTTTTTGGTCATTGACGCAGGATTAGGGGGTTGGGAGCTTAACTTCCAAAAAATTTCATACAGCTAAGTGCCACCCTAGGTGGCCCTTATTTTTCAACTTTGCCAAAGTCTAGCTCCCACCCCTCAATCTTGTTCCAATTAACAAAAAAACGATATATACAAAATTTTAGCTCAATCAGACAACTGCAAGGCGACCCTCATTGAGCTTGTATTGAGATGTATTACATACATCGGATGTTTTTTAATAGTTCCTGAGGGTCATCTTAAACTTGCCCGATTGAGCAGAAATTTTGTATACCCTGTTTTTTTTGTGATTGAAACAGGATTAGTGGGTGGGAGCTTAACTTCCGAAAAATTTCATACAGCTAAGAGCCACCCTAATATATATATATATTTTTTTCCCTTTAAATATTCACTGAGTAATGTTTTCTCACATGGCTTGTGTTTACCTATCTTTTCAGAAATGGTCTCTTTGAACGATGTGCCGCAAGTTTGAAAAACAATATGTTTTTATTACAAGCCTTTAAATATTCTCTGTCGGCAAAATTAAGGTTCGCTTTGCCTGTCCTAACACATACATATGCTTGCACTATGCCCACATTGGGAAAAACTTTCTGAAATGTTTGGCAATCAAACTAATGTAATTCCATCTGCGATAGCAGTGTTGATGCTTCGGAAGACAATTCGTTTGATGAATTCATACCTACGAGGATCTTGACACCAGCATTTATGAAGAAAATAAAATTCCAGCCGATCCAGAGACATGCGATACAAAGTCCACTGCAGAAGTATATCCACACCCAGGCTTATTCTGTTTCATGTCACTTGTTGAATGAAGTGACCAGCCAACAAAAACAATTAGTTTTCTTTGCGCACCATTTTATTTGACAAGTTACACGACGCCCAAAATGAATATAACTCACTCAAATTATTATACATAGGTTAAATCTTTTTATGTTCTTTTTATAGAACGGTGAAAACGGACCACTTCAGCAATTCAAACAGGTCTCTTTCTATTTCTAGCCACGTTAAAAAATGCTTTTCCAAATGAAGAATACTGTTGAAAACTCTCGTTGTCTCCAATGCCAAAAAGAGACGCAATTTTTCCACGTGATGCATTTTCACCACTTGATCCCAGCCGAAACAACACTATTGCTAATTGAAAAAGTGGAGAAAATTGCAGTTTATAGTTCTTTCCATGGTACACTTCATGGTCCTTAATTAAATTCAATATTAAATGGAATACTTCCTTCGAAACTCGCAGTAACATCTTGAATCGATTTTCATTCAGATTGGACAAAGTTTCCTCGTACCATGTTGCATTTTTTGGAGCGTTTAATCGATAAGAATACCGACAATGGGAAACAATGGCCAAATCCTCCTCCAATTCATCTAAAATTTCATCGATTTCTGCATATGAAATTATATTATTATATATATTACTAGCTGACCCGGCGAACTTCGTACCGCCTCAGAATCATTAAATGTTGTGTTGACTTATTAGCTGAATTAAATTCAGTTTTTTATTAAAATAAAAAATGACTACTCAAAATGAATTAAATTCAATAAATGTACAAAAATCAAAAAGAAATGTATTTTCATTACATTGAAATGAATATAATTCACGTGGCAGCAAGACATTTGCTTTATTGAAGCGAATCGAAATGATTCGCGTAGCATTGATGCACTACTTTCTGTAAACTATTTGCTAGATGGGTTAGACTCGAGTCGATTTCCTGCATTGAAGCACCTTTTGATATACGACATTTTTCGTTTAGTTGTTAGGTGCGAGAACGAACAAAGCGGATGGTTTGCCGACCCGTGAACACGCTACGTACAATTGGCCGTGAGAGAAACATTCATTTTCTAGATTCAGGCCACAAACACTCAAGGATTGGCCTTGTGATTTGTTGATCGTCATGCCAAATGCAAGGCGAATCGGAAATTGAAGTCGGTTAAACTCGAATGGGATATCAGTTGGGATCATTGGAATTCTCGAAATGAGAACTTCCTCACCTTTGAACTTTCCTTTAAGTATCGTCGCGTGAATCACATTGCCCATGAGTTTTATCACCACCAAACGCGTTCCGTTACATAGTTTTGGTTGGCTCAGATTTCGAAGCATGATGACTATCGAGCCAACCTTCAGTTGTAAATTGTGCGGTGGCAAGCCAGGCAGATCCAATGAGTTTAAAAATTCAGTTGGATAGATGGTTGCTTCGTCTTCGTTTGTTACACAGTCGATAGATTTGAAGGAATGCAGTGGACCAACGATTTGATTTTGAATGGTGAAGTTTAAGTGATCCACATCTTTGTTTTTTGCCGCAAGAATTGCTCGTTCACTCAACCAATTGTGATTTTTGTGATTAGCACTGATGTTCGGGAACACTTTGTTGTTGAGCTCGTGCTTCGTTGAGACGAAGTTGCAAAAATTCGGCTGAAACGAAATCAATCCGTCCGATTCGTCGACAGGAACACGGCCATTACCGATAGTCAGCAATTGCTTGGAGAAATCTTCGGCAGATGGATAGTTTAGCAATGCAACTCGCATGTTTATCGTCAGCTGAAGTTTCTTCACATAGCGCCACAGAGTCGATGATTTGAGGCAAGCGTTTATTTCATCGGCAGCGGTCGATCTTGGAATGACTGGTAGTGTTTGGCGGAAATCGCCAGACAGTAGAATCATTGCGCCTCCAAAACATCTTGAGTCATTGCGCAAATCTTTCATAGTTCGGTTCAGTGCTTCCAATGCGCGTTTGTGCGCCATTGTGCATTCATCCCAGATAATGATTTTACTTGCTACCAAAACTTTAGCCATTGCTGAGTGTTTCGCAATGTTGCATGTCGGTTGTTCAGTCGTTTGAAGATTTAACGGCAATTTCAATGCTGAATGAGCTGTTCGGCATCCTTCTAGCAACGTGGCCGCTATTCCAGAAGAGGCAACTGCTACAGCAATTTCGGATCTCGCACGAACAGTGGCCAAAATCAATGATATGAGGAATGTCTTTCCAGTTCCACCGGGCGCATCGAGGAAAAATAAGCCACCATTTCCGTCATCAATTGCCTTCATTAACGTATTGTACACTTCCTTCTGTTGGGGGTTCAACAGTGGTACATTCGTTCGAGCTGATTGGTTCAATGCATCTCGATCGTAATCACGTTCCCGTTCTAATTCTCGATTGAAAGCGTCGTTCATTCCTCGATATGGCGTTGGCATTCCTAACTTGACTAACAAACTCCCGCACATGAGGTAACACATGTCTTCGATCAAAAGCAAAGCCTGGTTATGTATCTCCTCATTCACCTGGAGATCGGGATTCCCTAAACTGATACGAATTCGATGTAAAATATCTTCTGACATGTCATCCTTATACTTGTTCCACAGTTCATGTGGATTCGATGGGAAGCATGTCGAAATAATGATAGCAAATAATGTGCGTATCTGACTTGGAGATGCAGAAACAATTGCTTCAGCGATTGTCATGTCCCAATGAGTATCGTTTTCAAGCAAATTGAGCTGTTGACATGCAGCACGAAATGTTGGGCACACTACGCCATTGACAGTTCGAAGTGATTTAAATGATGTCGGCCCACGAACATTCACCAGCAACAATCGCAAGTAGAAACATTCGTCATTTTTCGGATGAACTGTGTAAATGCGACCAAGAGCATCAGTAGAACACACATCCGGGTGACCAGGAACCGCATGACCTTGCTTCCGACGTTGAAATTTCTTCGATGAAGTGTTCCAAGTGTAATAACGTGATATCTCAGAGTAGAGCAACGTTCGTTCAAAGACATCACTTTGGCAAATCGAAAAGAAACTGGTCAATGTTGTTGCTGGAGGTGTTTCAGCACGTTGAGCAAAATTCGATGCGTTGAAATAAACTCGTTGACCATTCTCCAGATGCACCGCCAATTGTACAACAGTGGGATGACGTTCATGAATGGGGAATGAGAATATACGCCAAATCGCCTCATTGCAGCTCACATATCGACCAACTTGATATTGCAGGATTCCATCGTTGGTATTGGGAGGTTGAACGCCAAAAACCGCCATATCGCTGCCTTTCGTAACATATTTGCAGATGTATTTGATGGATTTCACTGAATTGCAATACTCCACGTTACAATGCGCCTTGAATGTTTTGGAAAGAAGTGGCGGTACAAAATTGTTCTCGTTAAAAACTTCCGCAAAAAGTAGCAAAGAGATTAGCAATAATTGATGGATCATTGGATGAACTATCCAAATAATTTAGCGAAGACGGATATCCATCTGTTTTCTTTTTACTATTAACGAATTTCCAGAAGCAGTGAGGGTCCATGGAAAGACTGGATCTCATCTTGTCAATGTGGGAATTATACAGCTCCATATAAAGTACTTTGAATTCATTGAGCAAGGCAGAGTAGGTGAAAAAGTCTCTATCTTCACGTGATATCAAGTATTTGTGCCAGGCTTTATTCCTTCTATTGCATAAAGACCGTAAGTCCTTATTAAATCAAGGTGGAGAAGATGAATTTTTGTGGCAGGTATAAAGAACGGCTAAAACAAAGATCTCGAAAATTTTTTTGTAGAAATCGGCGATGCACATTTCTATTTTCGCCTTGCAAATAACAATATCAAAATTAACCTGCTCCAAAAGGTTGTTAAGCAACTCAAAATTAGTTTTCCGAAAGTTGAAATAGAACGCATCTTCGGTGTTAGTATCATCCATTTCACCTTCTTGAGAGAATAATACCTTTAGTGGGGGGTGATAGTCATCAATTCTGCAAAGATTATCAGTGCTCTGCTGAACAACACAATTAGCGGAGTCGGAAGTAAAAATTAAGTCTAGTTGTCTGTTTAGCGAATTTTGAACACCGCTGACTTGCTGCAGGCCACAAGCTGTCAAGTTGTCAGGAAGCAAAGTATCGGATTCGGAATTTGCGTTCTGAGCAACGAAAAACACTTCTTCGGTCGGGCAAGACCAATGCACATCCGGAAGATTAAAATCTCCAAGGAGTATGATATCATCTGTAGGCTCAATGATATCGGAAATCGATGTAATCGCGTTAGCTAGTAATTGGTACTTCACCACAGTACTATTGGGTGGAATATAGCGATTCACGACATAAATGCTTTTTGTGCCAATTTTATTTTAAGGCCGATTAATTCCAGATCATCACAATTTGGAAAACTAATCAAAGAACTATGTCTGGTGCCAGACGCAATAAGAAGGCAGAACAAGTCAGTGGTACGAAAATTCAATTGTCGTCATCATAGAGGATTACAAAAACATTTATGACAAATTGAAAAATCGAACCACTAGAATTTCCAAAGTGTAGGGAAGAAATTTCCATAAAATTGAAGACGAGTAACTTCAATTTTACATCGGAACAGTGTAAGTGAGACATGTCAAACACGCAGTCCGCCCTTTCATCTAAATTCAGCGGCCCGTTGATTCCATAAACCTAACAGTGCATTGTAGCCCAGAATGTCAATTTTACGCTAATCGAAATTTAATAATATTTGATCGTTTGGATTTTTGTGAGGCATTTTTCCATTGCTGGGATATTACCTTTTTTACGCTAGTACTCGTAGATAGGTGGATGCATACGTTATGTACCTATGCATGGTTCTAAGTTTAATTTGAATAGAAAACTTTATGTTACTGTACTATTGCTGTGAACATGAATGGGAAAAAAGCTTATATAACTTTTGAGCGCTTTTGACGTAAAATTTTATTTTAAAGTATATAATAATGGTCGGGTATTATCTATATATATCTATATATAAATACGAAAATACAAAAATTTACCTCCCTTTTATTCGTATTCTAATAAAAGATCTGGCTTAATATATACAGGTTGGGCCAAAATTCACCATGGAATTTAAAAATTTAATAACTTTTTCGTTTATAAATTGTTTTTATTTTTATTTTTTTTTCAGATTATGTAAATAACACCTGGAGAATAAATAATGGAGAGATTCACAACTGAACAAAGAACCAGAAAAAGCAGAAAACTTCCACCTAAATATAAAGGGCGTTCCAAAAAACTAAAAGATTAACGAATGATCGGTATGTTGTAAACGAATTGCAAGGTTCTTACTGAAGTCAACGGGCGCCATTCTAAAACGTGGAAGCTGTTGATCATCTGAAGAGATGGATACCTCAAGAGGGGAAATCAGATTCTGAAGATGAAATCCACAGTGTTGATGGCACTCGAGGACGTTTGTAAATTCAGGGTGGCCGAGCTGTTAGGTAGTTAAAAGAAAAACTGAAAAGAATACTTCAGTCTGATTTTTACTAGTGGCGAGAAGGACTTCGGAATAATAGTGAGTATTTGAGAGTATCGTAGATAGAGTATGTATTGAATGCATATATATATATTAGACTGGCCCTTATTTTTCAACTTTGCCAAAGTCTAGCTCCTACCCCTCAATTTTGTTCCAATTAACAAAAAAACGATATATACAAAATTTTAGCTCAATCGGATAACTGCAAGGCGACCCTCATCGAGCTTGGAAATTTAAGGAGATTTCGAACTTTTGGGGAATTTATTTCAGAATGTTTCCTGGGGTCGCCTGAATGTTCCCACATAAATCTCTTTAAGAAGAGAAATAAAAATGGTTGATATAGGGAAGCGTCGTTGGGAATACTATGTATCAACTTCAAGGCGAATGCGAGTCGCCTTAAACTTGTCCGATTGAGCAGAAATTTGCCATAGCCTATTTTTTTGGTCATTGACGCAGGATTAGGGGGTTGGGAGCTTAACTTCCAAAAAATTTCATACAGCTAAGTGCCACCCTAGGTGGCCCTTATTTTTCAACTTTGCCAAAGTCTAGCTCCCACCCCTCAATCTTGTTCCAATTAACAAAAAAACGATATATACAAAATTTTAGCTCAATCAGACAACTGCAAGGCGACCCTCATTGAGCTTGTATTGAGATGTATTACATACATCGGATGTTTTTTAATAGTTCCTGAGGGTCACCTTAAACTTGCCCGATTGAGCAGAAATTTTGTATACCCTGTTTTTTTTGTGATTGAAACAGGATTAGTGGGTGGGAGCTTAACTTCCAAAAAATTTCATACAGCTAAGGGCCACCCTAATATATATATATATTTTTTTCCCTTTAAATATTCACTGAGTAATGTTTTCTCACATGGCTTGTGTTTACCTATCTTTTCAGAAATGGTCTCTTTGAACGATGTGCCGCAAGTTTGAAAAACAATATGTTTTTATTACAAGCCTTTAAATATTCTCTGTCGGCAAAATTAAGGTTCGCTTTGCCTGTCCTAACACATACATATGCTTGCACTATGCCCACATTGGGAAAAACTTTCTGAAATGTTTGGCAATCAAACTAATGTAATTCCATCTGCGATAGCAGTGTTGATGCTTCGGAAGACAATTCGTTTGATGAATTCATACCTACGAGGATCTTGACACCAGCATTTATGAAGAAAATAAAATTCCAGCCGATCCAGAGACATGCGATACAAAGTCCACTGCAGAAGTATATCCACACCCAGGCTTATTCTGTTTCATGTCACTTGTTGAATGAAGTGACCAGCCAACAAAAACAATTAGTTTTCTTTGCGCACCATTTTATTTGACAAGTTACACGACGCCCAAAATGAATATACCTCACTCAAATTATTATACATAGGTTAAATCTTTTTATGTTCTTTTTATAGAACGGTGAAAACGGACCACTTCAGCAATTCAAACTGGTCTCTTTCTATTTCTGGCCACGTTAAAAAATGCTTTTCCAAATGAAGAATACTGTTGAAAACTCTCGTTGTCTCCAATGCCAAAAAGAGACGCAATTTTTCCTCGTGATGCATTTTCACCACTTGATCCCAGCCAAAACAACGCTATTGCTAATTGAAAAAGTGGAGAAAATTGCAGTTTATAGTTCTTTCCATGGTACACTTCATGGTCCTTAATTAAATTCAATATTAAATGGAATACTTCCTTCGAAACTCGCAGTAACATCTTGAATCGATTTTCATTCAGATTGGACAAAGTTTCCTCGTACCATGTTGCATTTTTTGGAGCGTTTAATCGATAAGAATACCGACAATGGGAAACAATGGCCAAATCCTCCTCCAATTCATCTAAAATTTCATCGATTTCTGCATATGAAATTATATTATTATATATATTACTAGCTGACCCGGCGAACTTCGTACCGCCTCAGAATCATTAAATGTTGTGTTGACTTATTAGCTGAATTAAATTCAGTTTTTTATTAAAATAAAAAATGACTACTCAAAATGAATTAAATTCAATAAATGTACAAAAATCAAAAAGAAATGTATTTTCATTACATTGAAATGAATATAATTCACGTGGCAGCAAGACATTTGCTTTATTGAAGCGAATCAAAATGATTTGATATACGACATTTTTCGTTTTGTTGTTAGGTGCGAGAACGAACAAAGCGGATGTTTTGCCGACCCGTGAACACGCTACGTACAATTGGCCGTGAGAGAAACATTCATTTTCTAGATTCAGGCCACAAACACTCTGGCCTTGTGATTTGTTGATCGTCATGGCAAATGCAAGGCGAATCGGAAATTGAAGTCGGTTAAACTCGAATGGGATATCGGTTGGGATCATTGGAATTCTCGAAATGAGAACTTCCTCACCTTTGAACTTTCCTTCAAGTATCGTCGCGTGAATCACATTGCCCATGAGTTTTATCACCACCAAACGCGTTCCGTTACATAGTTTTGGTTGGCTCAGATTTCGAAGCATGATGACTATCGAGCCAACCTTCAGTTGTAAATTGTGCGGTGGCAAGCCAGGCAGATCCAATGAGTTTAAAAATTCAGTTGGATAGATGGTTGCTTCGTCTCCGTTTGTTCCACAGTCGATAGATTTGAAGGAATGCAGTGGACCAACGATTTGATTTTGAATGGTGAAGTTTAAGTGATCCACATCTTTGTTTTTTGCCGCAAGAATTGCTCGTTCACTCAACCAATTGTGATTTTTGTGATTAGCACTGATGTTCGGGAACACTTTGTTGATGAGCTCGTGCTTCGTTGAGACGAAATTGCAAAAATTCGGCTGAAACGAAATCAATCCGTTCGATTCGTCGACAGGAACACGGCCATTACCGATAGTCAGCAATTACTTGGAGAAATCTTCGGCAGATGGATAGTTTAGCAATGCAACTCGCATGTTTATCGGCTGCTGAAGTTTCTTCACATAGCGCCACAGAGTCGATGATTTGAGGCAAGCGTTTATTTCATCGGCAGCGGTCGATCTTGGAATGACTGGTAGTGTTTGGCGGAAATCGCCAGACAGTAGAATCATTGCGCCTCCAAAACATCTTGAGTCATTGCGCAAATCTTTCATAGTTCGGTTCAGTGCTTCCAATGCGCGTTTGTGCGCCATTGTGCATTCATCCCAGATAATGATTTTACTTGCTACCAAAACTTTAGCCATTGCTGAGTGTTTCGCAATGTTGCATGTCGGTTGTTCAGTCGTTTGAAGATTTAACGGCAATTTCAATGCTGAATGAGCTGTTCGGCATCCTTCTAGCAACGTGGCCGCTATTCCAGAAGAGGCAACTGCTACAGCAATTTCGGATCTCGCACGAACAGTGGCCAAAATCAATGATATGAGGAATGTCTTTCCAGTTCCACCGGGCGCATCGAGGAAAAATAAGCCACCATTTCCGTCATCAATTGCCTTCATTAACGTATTGTACACTTCCTTCTGTTGGGGGTTCAACAGTGGTACATTCGTTCGAGCTGATTGGTTCAATGCATCTCGATCGTAATCACGTTCCCGTTCTAATTCTCGATTGAAAGCGTCGTTCATTCCTCGATATGGCGTTGGCATTCCTAACTTGACTA
Organism: Xylophagus ater; assembly: GCA_963422695.1. NCBI lineage: Eukaryota > Metazoa > Arthropoda > Insecta > Diptera > Xylophagidae > Xylophagus > Xylophagus ater. The sequence continues at coordinate 47,603,054 of OY730480.1, read as the reverse complement.
ACAAACTCCCGCACATGAGGTAACACATGTCTTCGATCAAAAGCAAAGCCTGGTTATGTATCTCCTCATTCACCTGGAGATCGGGATTCCCTAAACTGATACGAATTCGATGTAAAATATCTTCTGACATGTCATCCTTATAGTTGTTCCACAGTTCATGTGGATTCGATGGGAAGCATGTCGAAATAATGATAGCAAATAATGTGCGTATCTGACTTGGAGATGCAGAAACAATTGCTTCAGCGATTGTCATGTCCCAATGAGTATCGTTTTCAAGCAAATTGAGCTGTTGACATGCAGCACGAAATGTTGGGCACACTACGCCATTGACAGTTCGAAGTGATTTAAATGATGTCGGCCCACGAACATTCACCAGCAACAATCGCAAGTAGAAACATTCGTCATTTTTCGGATGAACTGTGTAAATGCGACCAAAAGCATCAGTAGAACACACATCCGGGTGACCAGGAACCGCATGACCTTGCTTCCGACGTTGAAATTTCTTCGATGAAGTGTTCCAAGTGTAATAACGTGGCATCTCAGAGTAGAGCAACGTTCGTGCAAAGACATCGCTTTGGCAAATCGAAAAGAAACTGGTCAATGTTGTTGCTGGAGGTGTTTCAGCACGTTGAGCAAAATTCGATGCGTTGAAATAAACTCGTCGACCATTCTCCAGATGCACCGCCAATTGTACAACAGTGGGATGACGTTCATGAATGGGGAATGAGAATATACACCAAATCGCCTCATTGCAGCTCACATATCGACCAACTTGATAGTGCATGATTTCATCGTTGGTATTGGGAGGTTGAACGCCAAAAACCGCCATATCGCTGCCTTTCGTGACATATTTGCAGATGTATTTGATGGATTTCACTGAATTGCAATACTCCACGTTACAATGCGCCTTGAATGTTTTGGAAAGAAGTGGCGGTACAAAATTGTTCTCGTTAAAAACTTCCGCAAAAAATTAGCAAAGAGATTAGCAATAATTGATGGATCATTGGATGAACTATCCAAATAATTTAGCGAAGACGGATATCCATCTGTTTTCTTTTTACTATTAACGAATTTCCAGAAACAGTGAGGGTCCATGGAAAGACTGGATCTCATCTTGTCAATGTGGGAATTATACAGCTCCATATAAAGTACTTTGAATTCATTGAGCAAGGCAGAGTAGGTGAAAAAGTCTCTATCTTCACGTGATATTAAGTATTTGTGCCAGGCTTTATTCCCTCTATTGCATAAAGACCGTGAGTCCTTATTAAACCAAGGTGGAGAAGATGAATTTTTGTGGCAGGTATAAAGAACGGCTAAAACAAAGATCTCGAAAATTTTTTTGTAGAAATCGGCGATGCCCATTTCTATTTTCGCCTTGCAAATAACAATATCAAAATTAACCTGCTCCAAAAGGTTGTTAAGCAACTCAAAATTAGTTTTCCGAAAGTTGAAATAGAACGCATCTTCGGTGTTAGTATCATCCATTTCACCTTCTTGAGAGAATAATACCTTTAGTGGGGGGTGATAGTCATCAATTCTGCAAAGATTATCAGTGCTCTGCTGAACAACACAATTAGCGGAGTCGGAAGTAAAAATTAAGTGTAGTTGTCTGTTTAGCGAATTTTGAACACCGCTGACTTGCTGCAGGCCACAAGCTGTCAAGTTGTCAGGAAGCAAAGTATCGGATTCGGAATTTGCGTTCTGAGCAACGAAAAACACTTCTTCGGTCGGGCAAGACCAATGCACATCCGGAAGATTAAAATCTCCAAGGAGTATGATATCATCTGTAGGCTCAATGATATCGGAAATCGATGTAATCGCGTTAGCTAGTAATTGGTACTTCACCACAGTACTATTGGGTGGAATATAGCGATTCACGACATAAATGCTTTTTGTGCCAATTTTATTTTAAGGCCGATTAATTCCAGATCATCACAATTTGGAAAACTAATCAAAGAACTATGTCTGGTGCCAGACGCAATAAGAAAGCAGAACAAGTCAGTGGTACGAAAATTCAATTGTCGTCATCATAGAGGATTACAAAAACATTTATGACAAATTGAAAAATCGAACCACTAGAATTTCCAAAGTGTAGGGAAGAAATTTCCATAAAATTGAAGACGAGTAACTTCAATTTTACATCGGAACAGTGTAAGTGAGACATGTCAAACACGCAGTCCGCCCTTTCATCTAAATTCAGCGGCCCGTTGATTCCATAAACCTAACAGTGCATTGTAGCCCAGAATGTCAATTTTATGCTAATCGAAATTTCATAATATTTGATCGTTTGGATTTTTGTGAGGCATTTTTCCATTGCTGGGATATTACCTTTTTTACGCTAGGACTCGTAGATAGGTGGATGCATACGTTATGTACCTATGCATGGTTCTAAGTTTAATTTGAATAGAAAACTTTATGTTACTATACTATTGCTGTGAACATGAATGGGAAAAAAGCTTATATAACTTTTGAGCGCTTTTGACGTAAAATTTTATTTTAAAGTATATAATAATGGTCGGGTATTATCTATATATATCTATATATAAATACGAAAATACAAAAATTTACCTCCCTTTTATTCGTATTCTAATAAAAGATCTGGCTTAATATATACAGGTTGGGCCAAAATTCACCATGGAATTTAAAAATTTAATAACTTTTTCGTTTATAAATTGTTTTTATTTTTATTTTTTTTTCAGATTATGTAAATAACACCTGGAGAATAAATAATGGAGAGATTCACAACTGAACAAAGAACCAGAATAATAGAATTTTAGTATTTAAATCAGCGATCAATTATTTTAACTCAAAGAGCCTATCTTCGACATTTTAACGTCAGAATTTCGTCCTCCGAATCAATGAGTCGTTGCTTAGTTCATGGCCAACACCAAAATGGCACCGTAAGAGATTTGCCTCGAATCGGTAGACCACGTTTAATTCGTTGAACGGGTAGAGCGAAGTGTTAACGAAAGACCAGAAACATCTACCAGAAGGCGTTCTACTCAGCTAGGGATGGCTCGTACGTCACTACGGCGGATTTTAAAGAAAGATTTACTGTTATTCCCATATAAGGTGCAATTGGTGCAAGAATTAAAACCCGCAGATCATCGGTAGCATCTAAATTTTCCAGTTAAATTTCAACAGTTGGCCAGAAATGAAACCAACTATATTGAAAATCTGATTATGAGTGATGAAGCTCATTTTCATTTGAATGGCTTTGTTAATAAGCAGAACTGTAGGTTCTGGGGTCCTGAAAATCCAAGAACCATTCATCAACGTCAATTGCACCTTTTGTGTGTGTGGATGCATTTACCAAGTATGTAATGTTGCGTACTGTAACGAATACAAAGACACAACCCGTATTACGTTTTATGGATCAGATAATAGGTCAATTTGGAACACCACATAGAATTATTACAGACAAAGGAACGAGCTACACTTCTAAAAACTTTAAAAGATATTGTGAACAACGAGGAATAAGTTACATACAAAACGCTGTAGCTACACCAAGAGCAAACGGACAAGTGGAACGATTTAATTCAACTATATTAACAGCATTAGCCACAACTGCAAAAGAAGATAACAAATGGGGCCGAGAACTAACAAAAATCCAATTCGCAATAAATAATACCATACACAAAGTAACTCGTAAGACACCTTCCGAATTATTGTTTGGATTTAAACCATGTGCTCCCGCCGATGCAATATTAACGAATATTGTAAATCCTAATAGACAAGCTGTAGATCAACATCATACAGGAAAGGAAAAACGCAGCCGATCGCACTAAAGAGAACCAACGCAAATAAAAAAATCGTTACGACAAAAAAAGATTGCAAGCCAGAAACTATCATGTAGGAGATTTAGTTCTAGCAAGGAAGTCTACATTTGGAGACGGCCAAAGCAGAAAATTTCCACCTAAATATAAAGGGCGTTCCAAAAAACTAAAAGATTAACGAATGATCGGTATGTTGTAAACGAATTGCAAGGTTCTTACTGAAGTCAACGGGCGCCATTCTAAAACGTGGAAGCTGTTGATCATCTGAAGAGATGGATACCTCAAGAGGGGAAATCAGATTCTGAAGATGAAATCCACAGTGTTGATGGCACTCGAGGACGTTTGTAAATTCAGGGTGGCCGAGCTGTTAGGTAGTTAAAAGAAAAACTGAAAAGAATACTTCAGTCTGATTTTTACTAGTGGCGAGAAGGACTTCGGAATAATAGTGAGTATTTGAGAGTATCGTAGATAGAGTATGTATTGAATGCATATATATATATTAGACTGGCCCTTATTTTTCAACTTTGCCAAAGTCTAGCTCCTACCCCTCAATTTTGTTCCAATTAACAAAAAAACGATATATACAAAATTTTAGCTCAATCGGATAACTGCAAGGCGACCCTCATCGAGCTTGGAAATTTAAGGAGATTTCGAACTTTTGGGGAATTTATTTCAGAATGTTTCCTGGGGTCACCTGAATGTTCCCACATAAATCTCTTTAAGAAGAGAAATAAAAATGGTTGATATAGGGAAGCGTCGTTGGGAATACTATGTATCAACTTCAAGGCGAATGCGAGCGCCTTAAACTTGTCCGATTGAGCAGAAATTTGCCATAGCCTATTTTTTTGGTCATTGACGCAGGATTAGGGGGTTGGGAGCTTAACTTCCAAAAAATTTCATACAGCTAAGTGCCACCCTAGGTGGCCCTTATTTTTCAACTTTGCCAAAGTCTAGCTCCGACCCCTCAATCTTGTTCCAATTAACAAAGAAACGATATATACAAAATTTTAGCTCAATCAGACAACTGCAAGGCGACCCTCATTGAGCTTGTATTGAGATGTATTACATACATCGGATGTTTTTTAATAGTTCCTGAGGGTCGCCTTTAACTTGCCCGATTGAGCAGAAATTTTGTATACCCTGTTTTTTTTGTGATTGAAACAGGATTAGTGGGTGGGAGCTTAACTTCCAAAAAATTTCATGCAGTTAAGGGCCACCCTAATATATATTTATATTTTTTTTCCTTTAAATATTCACTGAGTAATGTTTTCTCACATATCTTGTGTTTACCTATCTTTTCAGAAATGGTCTCTTTGAACGATGTGCCGCAAGTTTGAAAAACAATATGTTTTTATTACAAGCCTTTAAATATTCTCTGCCAGCAAAATTAAGGTTCGCTTTGCCTGTCCTAACGCATACATATACTTGCACTATGCCCACATTGGGAAAAACTTTCTGAAATGTTTGGCAATCAAACTAATGTAATTCCATCTGCGATAGCAGTGTTGATGCTTCGGAACACAATTCGTTTGATGAATTCATACCTACGAGGATCTTGACACCAGCATTTATGAAGAAAATAAAATTCCAGCCGATCCAGAGACGTGCGATACAAAGTCCACTGCAGAAGTATATCCACACCCAGGCTTATTCTGTTTCATGTCACTTGTTGAATGAAGTGACCAGCCAACAAAAACAATTAGTTTTCTTTGCGCACCATTTTATTTGACAAGTTACACGACGCCCAAAATGAATATAACTCACTCAAATTATTATACATAGGTTAAATCTTTTTATGTTCTTTTTATAGAACGGTGAAAACGGACCACTTCAGCAATTCAAACTGGTCTCTTTCTATTTCTGGCCACGTTAAAAAATGCTTTTCCAAATGAAGAATACTGTTGAAAACTCTCGTTGTCTCCAATGCCAAAAAGAGACGCAATTTTTCCTCGTGATGCATTTTCACCACTTGATCCCAGCCGAAACAACACTATTGCTAATTGAAAAAGTGGAGAAAATTGCAGTTTATAGTTCTTTCCATGGTACACTTCATGGTCCTTAATTAAATTCAATATTAAATGGAATACTTCCTTCGAAACTCGCAGTAACATCTTGAATCGATTTTCATTCAGATTGGACAAAGTTTCCTCGTACCATGTTGCATTTTCTGGAGCGTTTAATCGATAAGAATACCGACAATGGGAAACAATGGCCAAATCCTCCTCCAATTCATCTAAAATTTCATCGATTTCTGCATATGAAATTATATTATTATATATATTACTAGCTGACCCGGCGAACTTCGTACCGCCTCAGAATCATTAAATGTTGTGTTGACTTATTAGCTGAATTAAATTCAGTTTTTTATTAAAATAAAAAATGACTACTCAAAATGAATTAAATTCAATAAATGTACAAAAATCAAAAAGAAATGTATTTTCATTACATTGAAATGAATATAATTCACGTGGCAGCAAGACATTTGCTTTATTGTAGCGAATCGAAATGATTCGCGTAGCATTGATGCACTACTTTCTGTAAACTATTTGCTAGATGGGTTAGACTCGAGTCGATTTCCTTCATTGAAGCACCTTTTGATATACGACATTTTTCGTTTTGTTGTTAGGTGCGAGAACGAACAAAGCGGATGGTTTGCCGATCCGTGAACACGCTACGTACAATTGGCCGTGAGAGAAACATTCATTTTCTAGATTCAGGCCACAAACACTCAAGGATTGGCCTTGTGATTTGTTGATCGTCATGGCAAATGCAAGGCGAATCGGAAATTGAAGTCGTTTAAACTCGAATGGGATATCGGTTGGGATCATTGGAATTCTCGAAATGAGAACTTCCTCACCTTTGTACTTTCCTTTAAGTATCGTCGCGTGAATCACATTGCCCATGAGTTTTATCACCACCAAACGCGTTCCGTTACATAGTTTTGGTTGGCTCAGATTTCGAAGCATGATGACTATCGAGCCAACCTTCAGTTGTAAATTGGGCGGTGGCAAGCCAGGCAGATCCAATGAGTTTAAAAATTCAGTTGGATAGATGGTTGCTTCATCTCCGTTTGTTACACAGTCGATAGATTTGAAGGAATGCAGTGGACCAACGATTTGATTTTGAATGGTGAAGTTTAAGTGATCCACATCTTTGTTTTTTGCCGCAAGAATTGCTCGTTCACTCAACCAATTGTGATTTTTGTGATTAGCACTGATGTTCGGGAACACTTTGTTGATGAGCTCGTGCTTCGTTGAGACGAAATTGCAAAAATTCGGCTGAAACGAAATCAATCCGTTCGATTCGTCGACAGGAACACGGCCATTACCGATAGTCAGCAATTACTTGGAGAAATCTTCGGCAGATGGATAGTTTAGCAATGCAACTCGCATGTTTATCGTTTGCTGAAGTTTCTTCACATAGCGCCACAGAGTCGATGATTTGAGGCAAGCGTTTATTTCATCGGCAGCGGTCGATCTTGGAATGACTGGTAGTGTTTGGCGGAAATCGCCAGACAGTAGAATCATTGCGCCTCCAAAACATCTTGAGTCATTGCGCAAATCTTTCATAGTTCGGTTCAGTGCTTCCAATGCGCGTTTGTGCGCCATTGTGCATTCATCCCAGACAATGATTTTACTTGCTACCAAAACTTTAGCCATTGCTGAGTGTTTCGCAATGTTGCATGTCGGTTGTTCAGACGTTTGAAGATTTAACGGCAATTTCAACGCTGAATGAGCTATTCGGCATCCTTCTAGCAACGTGGCCGCTATCCCAGAAGAGGCAACTGCTACAGCAATTTCGGATCTCGCACGAACAGTGGCCAAAATCAATGATATGAGGAATGTCTTTCCAGTTCCACCGGGCGCATCGAGGAAAAATAAGCCACCATTTCCGTCATCAATTGCCTTCATTAACGTATTGCACACTTCCTTCTGTTGGGGGTTCAACAGTGGCACATTCGTTCGAGCTGATTGGTTCAATGCATCTCGATCGTAATCACGTTCCCGTTCTAATTCTCGATTGAAAGCGTCGTTCATTCCTCGATATGGCGTTGGCATTCCTAACTTGACTAACAAACTCCCGCACATGAGGTAACACATGTCTTCGATCAAAAGCAAAGCCTGGTTATGTATCTCCTCATTCACCTGGAGATCGGGATTCCCTAAACTGATACGAATTCGATGTAAAATATCTTCTGACATGTCATCCTTATACTTGTTCCACAGTTCATGTGGATTCGATGGGAAGCATGTCGAAATAATGATAGCAAATAATGTGCGTATCTGACTTGGAGATGCAGAAACAATTGCTTCAGCGATTGTCATGTCCCAATGAGTATCGTTTTCAAGCAAATTGAGCTGTTGACATGCAGCACGAAATGTTGGGCACACTACGCCATTGACAGTTCGAAGTGATCTAAATGATGTCGGCCCACGAACATTCACCAGCAACAATCGCAAGTAGAAACATTCGTCATTTTTCGGATGAACTGTGTAAATGCGACCAAGAGCATCAGTAGAACACACATCCGGGTGACCAGGAACCGCATGACCTTGCTTCCGACGTTGAAATTTCTTCGATGAAGTGTTCCAAGTGTAATAACGTGGCATCTCAGAGTAGAGCAACGTTCGTGCAAAGACATCGCTTTGGCAAATCGAAAAGAAACTGGTCAATGTTGTTGCTGGAGGTGTTTCAGCACGTTGAGCAAAATTCGATGCGTTGAAATAAACTCGTTGACCATTCTCCAGATGCACCGCCAATTGTACAACAGTGGGATGACGTTCATGAATGGGGAATGAGAATATACGCCAAATCGCCTCATTGCAGCTCACATATCGACCAACTTGATATTGCAGGATTTCATCGTTGGTATTGGGAGGTTGAACGCCAAAAACCGCCATATCGCTGCCTTTCGTAACATATTTGCAGATGTATTTGATGGATTTCACTGAATTGCAATACTCCACGTTACAATGCGCCTTGAATGTTTTGGAAAGAAGTGGCGAATACGGAACAATCCAAGTGTTGTCGACTACGAAATCGTTTCCTTTCACTTTCGTTGTGATAGTTCTACCGTTATCATCGGGTGATCGACGCCGATACAGTGGATAACCATCGTTGCCAGTGATAGTTTCCGCCGTCAAATTTCGCGCATGAAGCTTGGAACACTTGCCGTCAACCATGCATGGTGATTGGAGGTTGATGGCGCCACACGGTCCGTGAATCATATTCGTAACTACAACATCATGCAGGTCTGGATCTGTTTCGGGATCAGGAATCTCGGCACATATGATCTCATCTATTTGGTCTGGTCGAATTCTTTCCACTAACCAAATAAGAATGTGGGCATGCGGTAAGCCTCGTTTTTGCCATTCAATTGAATACATCCAGCACGAAGTATCCCCAAAGACGCGATGCTTAACAATGTAGTTCATCAGTGACCGGATTTTTTGTTTGAATACGCGTGCGGTGATGTCGTGCCGATCACTTGATATTTGTCCGGGGAGCAGCAGTTCAACAATTTCTATCCATTTCGGATTGCACGTAAAGGTGATGAATTAATCTGGACGACCGTAAAGACGAACATATGTCATTGCATCTTGCGCATATTCATGCATATGACTCGGGCTGCCAATATACGTCGCAGATAGAATAGTCAATCGACCAACATTAGCTGCATTTCCTTCAGTGCTGATTGCATCGCGTAAATGAATATACTCCTTCGAACGCGGTTTGGCTTGATTCAAACGAATGAAAGTGAGGCGCTCCGTTTCGATTTTGACGTACATGTCGACGCAATATTGCTGAAGCAATCGACGAAATCGCAGCAAATAGTTGTCAGCATTTTGACGAATCATCAAACGGTATGCGTAATAATTCATCGCGCTAACCTTCTTGGTAGTTTCCTGACCTGAAATGAAATCATTGAAATTAGTGTCATGTTGAAATGAAAATTATCATATCAATACTCACCGCTCAACGGATTTATCATGTTGATACTGAAATGATATCCATCGTCTCCTTGCCAAAACATAAGCGGGTATTGCAATGCATCGTATGAACGGTGTGTTTCGTATATTCGTTGCAGTTGTCCAGTGTCACGACGTGTAAGCGGAGGCAATAACGGTAATTTCACCCTGCCACTGAGACAGCAGATTCCAGGCGTTTCTCCAGCGAACTTTAATGCACCGCAATGGTCGCACACAACCTCCATTGGGCCAATTCGAACGAAAGGATGCGAGCAGTAGTCAATTGCGCAATCGTATTGAAACGCTACTCGATTCAGATCAACACTTGAAGCATTTCTTCTCGCGCGTTGAAGATTATCACGTTGTTGATCTGCACGATAAGCTCGACGATTTCGCATTGCCAACTGAGCCGTTTGACGTACTGCCTCTCTTTGTTCTTGTGTTTGTGAAGAACGAAGTCGGGCCATACTAACGCGGCGCTCTTCTCGTACGATTTCTAGTTCGTCCCCAGTAGATTGATTCGCAATATTTCGAAGTCTAATTGCATTATGGCTTCGTTGTGAAAGATTAGTTTTTCTGACTCGCGGCATTATAAATAACACTGGAAAATAATCACACAATTCAAAATTACATAATGGAGCAATTACCGATGCGCGCACAATCACAAATGTGAAAATCTTAAAAAGCAACTTACCGTTTGAAAATCACAGAAACAAAAAATTCCGCACAAAATAAGGAAAAAAATTTAAAATTTTTGATTAGATAGAATGAAGTAACCTCTATAAATCAAATATATTCTGTTTTACAATTACAACGTGCTTCATATAAGATAATTTAAGCAATGGAGAGTCTTATAATAGCCTATGGGTTTTGCACTAAGCCAGAAAGAATGAAACAAAGAAACCATCGAAATTTTTTTTAAGTCGATTTTTGTCAACAAACAATACGTGCTTTTTAAGCGCGAATATGATTTTGCCAAAGATTTTACATAAACAAATAAGCAGGACCAAAGTTTTTTTCAAGTGTAACCCTGGAGGCAATCTCGACGGACGCGACGGACGCAATGAACGCGTGAATTGTCAAAAACGTTAGTGACGGTATAAATATTTTTGTGTAGGCAAACTCGACGCCGTCGACGGCGTCGATGAAATTTGTAATTTTTATTATTATTTGAAATAATCTTTGTGTTATAAATTAAAATAGTTTTTTAAGTTGTGTAAATTAATAAAAAAAACTAAAATACCGTTTTTAAATGGAATTTTCACAAAATAATTCCCATACAAAAATTTTAAAATGACATTTGAACGCGTCCGTCACGTAAAAGTTGAACACGAATCAACTTTACAACGTCCAAACCGTCGCGTCCGTCACGTCTACGTCGAGATTGCCACCTCCCATACATTTCATATGAAATTAACTTTTATTTGACACTTCACGCGTTCGTCGCGTTCATTGCGTCGTTTGTGTCCGTCGAGATTGCCTCCAGGGTAAGAATAATCCTCGAAATTATTTTTGATAAGCACGTGGTTTTTTTAAAGTAGGAGAAAGTTTTTGTTATGTATTTTGCAAATATTTTAATGGTAGTTCCTGTATGAATAGACATTCTTATTAGTTGCATAAATGTTAGAATTGTGTATTAACAATATTAAAGATGGTGGTTGGAATTTATATAGCTTTTACTGGGGAAAACCACCCATCCATTGTATTTAAAAAGAGGGGCATTCTCGAGATATCATCAAAACAGCTGTTCCATACAAAATGTATGAGAAAATCAGAGATGCAAACCAAGACTTTTTTACAGTTGGTTCGGTTTTGGTTTAAGCATAAACCTTCTTTTTGGTTTTTGGTTTGGTTTTGGTTTCTAAATATTTCAAAATTTGGTTTTGGTTTGGTTCTGGTTTAAAGACTACATAATTTTTGGTTTTGGTTTTGGTTTGGTTTTGGTTTTGGTTCTGAACTAATATGTCTTTTTTCTTAGTTGTTGTGACAGAAACGAAGGAAGCCAATGTAGATTTGCTTGGCAAATTTTTTTCAGCTCTTTTTTTTGATCGCTTCGTGTCAATTATGTCGTAGGATTCGGAGTACTTTTTTTTAAGATCCCGCATTAAATTTTCTGGGTGATTATTTGTCATAACAATACAGCATTCATTGTACTTACTGCTATTTGTTATTGAATCACAAACAAATTTTTTAAAAACCGGCTATTTTTTATCTTCGTTGCCTGACATTTTCTTTTGGGTAATACTAAAAAAATTATTATTAAACTCAAAAATATACAGACTTGCTTATATGTGTCATTTAGATATGAATTTTACATCTTTTAATTTTAAGTATATTCTTCCTTCTTGTGTTTGTTTCTGTTTTTATTTTAATTATGATTTCACTAAATGAAAAACTATGTCGTGTTTGATTACTCGTTAAAAACAAATTTGAAAACTGGCAAACTGTTGAATGTTGATTAACCATCGTTTTTATAAGAAAATGTAGTAGACTTTTTTAGTTTTTTTAAAAGGAAAATGTAAATTATAGGACAATTTTTTCTGTTGAACCGAACCATAAACCAATACAAAAATTTCGTTTTATGGTTCGGTTCAAGTATTAATTTTAAAAGTGGTTTGGTTTTGGTTTGGTTCGACCGAATCATTTTAAAAGTGGTTTGGTTTTGGTTTTGGTTTTTGTTCGGAAAATTTCGATGGTTCAGTGGTTTTGGTTCGGTTAAAAAAAACCGGTTTGCGTCTCTGGAGAAAATGAATTTTCTTCATATTTTTTTTTCCTAAATTTTTCCAATATTTTAATAGCTATTCTGCTATTCGGGGCAGAGACAAATCCAACAAATCAAAGATCATAAAAATCGGTCCAGCCGTTCTTGAGTTATAAATGGTGTAACTAACACGACTTTGTTTTATATATAAAGATTATTATTATATTTTTTAATAAATAAGTCATCATTATTATTAATTACAAAAAATGCTTGATGACTCCAAAATCGTCATTTCAAATAAAGCACTTTCAATTTAAAATTCGACTAATTCCCTTTTTCCTGACATTTTATACAATTTAGGGTGTTATTCTCAAATCGTAAATTCGCCCTGTAGCCACAAAGATCCGATCAGTGTCGAAATTCCTATTCTGGAATCATATGTATATGTAACTGTTCTATAAGTTGCTGTCAAATGCGCTGTAACTTTACCAGTGAGTTAAAAATATCGGAACTCATTAAAAAGTGATATAAAATTTGAAATTGTGTGTTAATAAAAGGAAAATTGAAGTAAAAATTATTTAAATTGTGTGCGGAACAAATAAAAATAAGAGTAAGTCAATAATTCCAAGAAAATTTTAATTTTGTACTATTTTTTTATAGTGAAATTTTTAAAATCTTTTGACGTAATTCATCGTTGAAAAGAAAAGAGAGAAAAAAAGAATAGTTTTGATGTAAACAAATAAAAAAAAGTTTTAAATTAATTTCGTTAAAAAAAAAAAATTACGTGCAGAATTATCACAACACACAGGGAAACTGATTACAGCTGATGTTGGTATTGTCACAAATATGTTTTCCAACTGTTCCGTGACATTTTTTAGCTAATTTTCTCTTTAATACCCATTATTATTACATAGATTATGTGTTATTTTGTTGTAGATTAATATACACTTTATTAATTACAAAAAATATTCTTTATTTAGATTTTAATGTGGTTACAATTAGATAGATTTTGATCTGATGTTTTCTATGCGTCTTCTCGCTGTCACTTATGTATGCTGAATGAATGTCTTCGTCTCGTCGTATTTGACAGCTTCTCTAAGTTTGACCCACCTTAGATTGTGCGTACACGATCTATAACATCCTCTTTTTCTTTTTTTATTTTGCCGATTTCGTAGTCCGTTTGCCAAAGTGGTGGACGAATTTTATCTCTCTTACGTAGGTTAATTTTCTTATGGATTGGAGTTGATGTAACTGGTTCTGTTTCGTCTTCACCACACACATCTGATGATGTTGTCGGTATTATGTGTGTTGAAATATCTGGTTCACCGCTATTCTGATCGTTTGGAATTTCGATGCTTGTGTTTTGAGGTATAGCATTTTGATTGATCAGATTGTTTGTACTTGTATTGGTGCTTTTTGTCGATCTTATGTGTATGGCATTTCTATGATATTCGCGACCATTGAAACTAAGTAGATATGACCTATTTTTTAGTTTTGTTATTATTTGTGCCGGTCTCCAGAACTTGTCTTCCGGATGTAATTTGAAAAATACTAGATCTCCACTTTCATGGGGCTTTAGACATTTTGCGGTGCGGTCGTAGTGTTGTTTATTGTATGTTCTCTGTCTGTGGATTGCTTCAGGAACATTTTTTACTACATGTTGATCTAAGTCAATGATGGGTATTATGCATCTTAATTTTCTGCAAAAAAATCTTTCTGCTGGGCTGGATGTGAGTTTGTTTGGAGTGTTTCTCCATACCTGGAGTGCTTTGTAGAAATCTGTGCCACTATCTATACTTTTTTTTTATCAGTGTTTTTGCTATTTTTACTGCTGCTTCGGCCTTTCCATTGCCCTGTTGGTGTATTGGATTGGATGTATGGTGCGTAAATTCCCAATTCTTTGAAAACTCTATAAATTCTTGTGATGAGAAGTTTGTACCATTATCTGTAATTACGGTTTCTGGAGTACCATATCTGGAAAAGTTCTTTCTACAAATTTGGATGGTGGTGTTCGTGTTCATATCTTTAAGTTCATCAATTTCAAAAAAATCTGAGTAGTGATCTACTGTTAATAGGAACTTTTTTTTTATCTGATTCTGGTTTATCTCAAATGCGTCCATGCTGATTCTTTGGAAAACTTTTGTCGGTATCTCGTGTGTAATCATTGGTTCGTGTTGTTGATTGGGACTGAATTTGATACAAGTGTCGCAACTTTGTATTCTTTGTTTTATCTGTTTGTTTATGCCGGGCCAGAAAATAGTTTCTTTAGCAAGTTTTATTGTATTTTCGATTCCCAAATGGGAATAGTGAAGTCGGGATAACATCTCATTTCTTAGGTTGACTGGAATTATTATACGGTTGCTTTTTAACATTAGTTCATTTTGATAATGTAAGTCTTCTCTATATGGAAAGTATGGTTGTACAACTTCGGGCAAAGCTTTTGCTTTTTGTGGCCAGCCGTTTTTTACTACTTCTCTTAGTTTAGACATTGTTTGGTCAATTGTTGTTTCTTTTCTTATTTTCTCGATTGTATTGCTGGAGACTCTGATGTTTTCAATGCTATTGATATTGTCGTATTCGCTCAGTATTTTGTCAATCTTGTATATGCTGTATTGTTTTTCTATACTCGATGTTACTTCTGGTGCTCTAGATAATGTGTCTGCTATATACATTTCTGTGCCTTTGGTATATTTTAATGTTATGTTATATCTTTGTAATGATAATATCATACTCTGTAATCGTTTTGGTGCTAAAATGAGTGATTTTGAGAATATATTGATTAACGGGCTATGATCAGTTTCGACTATTATATTGTTTCTGCCACATAGGTATTGGTCAAAACGATTGCAGGCAAATACTATGGCCAACATTTCTTTCTCTATTTGTGCATAGTTTCTTTGCGTTTTTGAGAGTGTTTTTGAGGCGTATGCTACTGGATGATCGTCCTGTTTTAGAACACAACCCATTGCGAATGATGACGCATCTGTTTGTATAACGATAGGCTTGTGTATGTCGTAATATCTCAAAACTGGGCTTTGTGTTAATAATGTTTTTAGATCTTCGAAGGCTTTAGTTTGTATTGGTCTCCAGATATAATCTTCTTCTTTTCTAGTTAGTTTTCGTAATGGCTCTGCGATTTGTGCTAAGTTTTCGAGGAATTTTCCCAGATATGTTATCATTCCAAGAAACCTCATTAATTCTGCTTTGCTTTTAGGTTCCGGCATGTTTGTTATAGCCGAAATTTTCTCGGTGTCTGCCTTAAGACCCTCGCTCGTAAGTATATGTCCATAAAACTTTATTTGTTCAAGACCGAATCTGGCCTTTTCTTTATTGAGCTTCAAATTTTTTTCTTGTAGTCGTTTGAAAAGGCTTTCTAGATTTTTGTTATGATCCTCTAAGGCTTCTTCATGGCTTTCTCCACTACCAAATACTAGTATATCGTCTGCAATACATTCAATCCCCTTTAGACCTTGTAGAATTTCGTTTTGTCTTTGCTGGAATATCTCCATTGCTGGTTTGATCCCGAAGGGTAGTCTCAGGAATTTATAATTTCCAAATGGAGTACTAAAGGTGGTTAATTTGCAGGTTTCGTCGTGTAATTTGATTTGCCAGAATCCATGCTTTGCATCTAGTATAGAAAATATTTTGGCGTTCTTTAACTCTGGTATGATTTCTTCAATTGTGTTAGTTGGAAATTTCACGTCTACTAATGCTTTGTTTAGTTCCGTTGGGTCGAGACAAATTCTTAATTTGTTGTTTTTCTTTACCAGGACTATGTTGCTAAGCCAATCTGTTGAGCCGTGTTCAGGAGCAATAACACCTAAAGCTTCCATTTCGTCTAATTTTTCTTTGAGTTCGTTTCTCAAGGCTATTGGAACTCTTCTAGGCGCTTGTTTTCGGGGGCGAATGTTCGTGTCAATTTCTAACTTTATTTCTTTCTCAAGTTCTCCTAGCCCAGTAAATACGCTATTGTATTTTTCTATAATTTGTTGTGTGGTTTGTGTTTTGTTTTGTATTCTTATTTCTTCACATATTTTGATGACATTTAGTTGCTGACATGTTTCTGCTGAGATTATTGGAATGTGTACTTTATCAATAATCGTAAATTTTGTTTCCAATGAGTTAGATTTACTCGTAACTGTTAAGTCTATTTCACCAAGGGGTTTAATTGTGTATCCATAAAACCCTTTTAGCCGAATATTAGTATTGTTGATGATAGGTTTCTGCATATTAAGTATTCGGCATAGGTTATGATATCCTATAACGTTAACTGATGCTCCTGTGTCTAACTGACACTCTGTATCTTTATGTTTTTGTTTGTTTGGACCTATTCCAATTTTTAGCTTGATTTTTGCGTTGGCATTTGTTGTTGGTGTGTTTATTGAAAGTATGCCAATATCTTCTGGAACAATTGTTTTAATTCTCTGTGAGTTTTGTTTTTTTAGACATACTCTTGCATAGTGTCCTTTTTTGGAACAGAAATTGCATGCTACGTTTCTAGCAGGACAATCTTCTAAGGATCTATGTTGTGTTAAGCCGCAATAAAGACATTTTGTATTTTGTGAACGCGGTTGATACTTTAACTCTTCTGAGTGCTTGTTACTTTGTTTGATTTTGTTGACATCTTCGAATTGGTTGTCTTTTGAATCTATAACTGTTAGTTGTGCTGCTGATGCTTCTTTTGATCGACAAATTTCGATTGCTGTTACTAATGTGACGTTTTTGTCGAGCCACAGTCTTTCTCTTAAGTTTATATCTTTGATTGAACATATGGTTCTGTCTAACAATAAGTCTTCCGAAAGATCACCATATTCACAATTTTTGATGAGACTTTTTAAACGAATGAAATATGCGTCATACGACTCGTTGGTATCTTGTTTAGCTAAGTTGAAGATGGCTCTTTCGTATCTTTTGTTGTGTTCGGGCGTTATGTTTCTACCTATGGCTTCTAATAGGTTATCACACGTTAATTCGTCATGTTCTGAGATTGTGAAATGCTGATATTGCTTGAATATATCGTCTCCAATTACTGATAATAGGATTGCTTTTTGTTTTTGTTGGCTTTCTAGATTCAGCCCGCTAGCTAGACTATAAGTTTTCCACGTGTTCTTGAAAAAATTAAAATTTGAGGTTATGTCTCCCTCATGAATATTAATTGGTTTTGGAAATGGAATATTTGTAATATTTGTTGTATAAACTGATTTTCCTATTTCTTCTTTCAGCGATTTATTTTCTTCTCTAAATTTTTGTATAGATTCTTCTAAGGTCGCTAACTTTTGTTCTAAAAGTTGTATTTCTGCCATTTTGTTTTTTTTTTATGCACCAAATAACAAATTTATTTCTGATTTCAAAATGCTTACCTTTCCACATCTGACACCATGTGTTATTTTGTTGTAGATTAATATACACTTTATTAATTACAAAAAATATTCTTTATTTAGATTTTAATGTGGTTACAATTAGATAGATTTTGATCTGATGTTTTCTATGCGTCTTCTCGCTGTCACTTATGTATGCTGAATGAATGTCTTCGTCTCGTCGTATTTGACAGCTTCTCTAAGTTTGACCCACTTTAGATTGTGCGTACACGATCTATAACAGATTATTTATTTTTTATAAATAAAAACAAAAATTTAATAAAAAGAAGCAAATTTTTAAACTTTTTTTTCCCATTTTAGACATTTCACAAAACACGGCGAATTGATTTTACAGCAGCGAAATGGAAACAAATTGCCAATAGTAATTTGGCCATTTATGTAAATTGGCTTAAATCATTCTTCGTATGGAAAGTTACAGTTATATAGACATACGATTTGAGAATTACCCACTTAATATTTTTATATTCACTTCCAAAAATAAACACCCGTTAAAAAAAATTCAAAATTGCAATTGCGAAGATAATCAGCTCCAGGGCATGTTTATTTATGACATAAGCTTCGCAAATCTGCGAAATCTTTTAAGCAATTTAATTGGTTCAACGAATTGTGAAAAATAATCAAATAACTTCGCAAGTTTGCGAACTAACGCGTGACAAGGAATAAGTTTGAGTTTTTATTGAAAAACACGTTGAGATTTTTTCGAATTATTTATTCAAGAAAATAAATTCTTACAAGAAAAAAAAAATTCCGGTAAATACTATATTTAGTCAAATTAATTGTTGCTCTTCCCAATGTTTTATTATATTATTTATTTATGTAGGATGGAAAGAGCACAAGAGAGAGGCAGACAGAAAGAACAGGAGTGTGATCGCAGAATTGAAACAGAGCAGACTTTTTTTTTTTGATCAGAGCAATTAAATTAATAAGAAACAACCCTTTTGTTAAAATTAATAAAAAATAACATTATATAATTTAAGCATTGAATTAATAAACTAACTTTGTAAGAAATTAAATATTTCCCACAAATTTGGGGGTTCGTCCGGGAAGTGATTTCTAAAAATTATAACATTTCTTCATTAGACATGGTTAATATCCAATACTAATTTTTTGATGTTTTTTTTTTTGAAACAAGTTGAAGAAATTTAGCTTCAAAGCACATATTTTTTGAGAAAGTGTTGGTTTTTTCCAGTGGGTTGGTTATTTTTATAAGATAGAATACTATTACTTATTTTTACTAAGCAATAATAGTGTGAAAATTACCCACTAATATTTGATGTTATTAATTTTTAATACAATACTGTAAATTAAATTGATTTTAATGTACAAATTATATTAAGTCTCGTGAAAAGAAAGAAATGCTTATGAAAGTTTTTTATTATTTAAAATGATCGTTTTCGTCTCACCAAATGTACTTAGGACTCATCAGCTGAACTCGTACATTTGCTTGTTCAGGAACGGTATTCATTTTAATTTGTAAGCATACTAGAAGGACTATATTTTTCATTATATTCGAACCAAATCAACTTTTTGATTTTTACGAATTATAATTTAATGAAAATTTTGGTTGTATTTTTCCTTCATCTTATATTTTCTGGCATTACGATTTTTATTTTTTCCCGATAAATCGGCACAGGTTTATGCCACAAACCCTGATGTATTTTTTCCAATGTTTTTGATTAAACATTACGAATTTTTTAGACATGGTTAATATCCAATACTAATTTTTTGATGTTTTTTTTTTTTTGAAACAAATTGAAGAAATTTAGCTTCAAAGCACATATTTTTTGAGAAAGTGTTGGTTTTTTCCAGTGGGTTGGTTATTTTTATAGGATAGAATACTATTACTTATTTTTACTAAGCAATAATAGTGTGAAAATTACCCACTAATATTTGATGTTATTAATTTTTAATACAATACTGTAAATTAAATTGATTTTAATGTACAAATTATATTAAGTCTCGTGAAAAGAAAGAAATGCTTATGAAAGTTTTTTATTATTTAAAATGATCGTTTTCGTCTCACCAAATGTACTTAGGACTCATCAGCTGAACTCGTACATTTGCTTGTTCAGGAACGGTATTCATTTTAATTTGTAAGCATACTAGAAGGACTATATTTTTCATTATATTCGAACCAAATCAACTTTTTGATTTTTACGAATTATAATTTAATGAAAATTTTGGTTGTATTTTTCCTTCATCTTATATTTTCTGGCATTACGATTTTTATTTTTTCCCGATAAATCGGCACAGGTTTATGCCACAAACCCTGATGTATTTTTTCCAATGTTTTTGATTAAACATTACGAATTTTTTAGACATGGTTAATATCCAATACTAATTTTTTGATGTTTTTTTTTTTTGAAACAAATTGAAGAAATTTAGCTTCAAAGCACATATTTTTTGAGAAAGTGTTGGTTTTTTCCAGTGGGTTGGTTATTTTTATAAGATAGAATACTATTACTTATTTTTACTAAGCAATAATAGTGTGAAAATTACCCACTAATATTTGATGTTATTAATTTTTAATACAATACTGTAAATTAAATTGATTTTAATGTACAAATTATATTAAGTCTCGTGAAAAGAAAGAAATGCTTATGAAAGTTTTTTATTATTTAAAATGATCGTTTTCGTCTCACCAAATGTACTTAGGACTCATCAGCTGAACTCGTACATTTGCTTGTTCAGGAACGGTATTCATTTTAATTTGTAAGCATACTAGAAGGACTATATTTTTCATTATATTCGAACCAAATCAACTTTTTGATTTTTACGAATTATAATTTAATGAAAATTTTGGTTGTATTTTTCCTTCATCTTATATTTTCTGGCATTACGATTTTTATTTTTTCCCGATAAATCGGCACAGGTTTATGCCACAAACCCTGATGTATTTTTTCCAATGTTTTTGATTAAACATTACGAATTTTTTAGACATGGTTAATATCCAATACTAATTTTTTGATGTTTTTTTTTGAAACAAATTGAAGAAATTTAGCTTCAAAGCACATATTTTTTGAGAAAGTGTTGGTTTTTTCCAGTGGGTTGGTTATTTTTATAAGATAGAATACTATTACTTATTTTTACTAAGCAATAATAGTGTGAAAATTACCCACTAATATTTGATGTTATTAATTTTTAATACAATACTGTAAATTAAATTGATTTTAATGTACAAATTATATTAAGTCTCGTGAAAAGAAAGAAATGCTTATGAAAGTTTTTTATTATTTAAAATGATCGTTTTCGTCTCACCAAATGTACTTAGGACTCATCAGCTGAACTCGTACATTTGCTTGTTCAGGAACGGTATTCATTTTAATTTGTAAGCATACTAGAAGGACTATATTTTTCATTATATTCGAACCAAATCAACTTTTTGATTTTTACGAATTATAATTTAATGAAAATTTTGGTTGTATTTTTCCTTCATCTTATATTTTCTGGCATTACGATTTTTATTTTTTCCCGATAAATCGGCACAGGTTTATGCCACAAACCCTGATGTATTTTTTCCAATGTTTTTGATTACACATTACGAATTTTTTAGACATGGTTAATATCCAATACTAATTTTTTGATGTTTTTTTTTTTTGAAACAAATTGAAGAAATTTAGCTTCAAAGCACATATTTTTTGAGAAAGTGTTGGTTTTTTCCAGTGGGTTGGTTATTTTTATAAGATAGAATACTATTACTTATTTTTACTAAGCAATAATAGTGTGAAATCAATTTAATTTACAGTATTGTATTAAAAATTAATAACATCAAATATTAGTGGGTAATTTTCACACTATTATTGCTTAGTAAAAATAAGTAATAGTATTCTATCTTATTTCTTCATTGCTTTGTTCAAGTTTTTTTTACGGAATTGTACTGAAAGTGCCGTTTTTTTCATAGACAAAAAAAAAAAACTAGAAAAAAATTTTTTCTATTGAAGAATTAATTTTTTGTTGCTGTTTCGTACGAAATGGGAAAAAATCGAAGTAAAAATAGCACTGCGTTCGATAATGCTCAGGGCGTATCTGAAGCTTTTCGAGGACTTTCTTTAAGAGAAGAAGAAGTCTCAAGACGAGAAAGGGAAATCGAAATCAGGGAACGTAGCATGTCTCAGGAGCTTGAGATATCCTTGCTAAAAAGCGAGATTGAATCACTTAAAAGCAGACGAAGAAGCCCAATATCTTTTCAAGATGTAACAAATGCGATTAACGGTTTCAGTGGCGACAATGATTTTAATATTAACACGTGGATAACGGAACTGGAGACAGCAGCTGTAACAATGGAATGGTCTGAACTTGAAAAATTATTATTTGCGAAACGATTATTATCTGGGTCAGCTAAATTGTCTCTGAGATCTAAACCAAATATAAGTAGTTGGGAAATATTAAAAAATTTTCTTTTAGATGAATTTTCAAATGAAATTAATTCAGCCGAACTTCATAAAAAATTAATTCAAAGACGTCAAAAAAAGGGTGAGTCTGAACATGAATATTTATTGAAAATGCGTGAAAGTGCAGCACAGGGAGCGTTAGAAGAGATAGCATTAATACAATATGTGATCGATGGAATTAATGATGTACCTGGAAACAAAATAATTTTATATGGAGCGAAAACAATCAGAGAATTAAAAGAAAAATTAGTGACATACAGCCGGGTTAAAGAAGCTACAAAAGAAGTGAAAACTGAGATTGCCGATAAAAAAGTTTCACGTTGTTTTAATTGCGGAAAAAAAGGACATTTAGCTGCCAACTGTAATCAAAAAGAACCTAAATGTTTTAAATGCAACCAGTTTGGTCACAAAGCTCGCGAATGCACCACCACGGTGCCTGTAAGTTGTGCGAATATCTAATTGGGGAATACGTGCAAAGATATCTTTATTAATAATTCGCCTGTTAATGCGTTGATAGACACTGGAAGTGACTTAAGTCTCATTAGATGTGAAGAATATGTAATGTTAAATTCACCAAAGCTACAAAAACAAACAATTTCGATTCAAGAACTATCAAATATTTCAGTTGAGACGCTGGGTTTTTTGAAGCAAATTTAAAAATAGACGGTTTAATATATAAAACTAATGTACATGTCATTTCAGAATCTTTCTTAAAAATGCCAATGATTGTTGGAAGAGACGTTTTATGTGGTACCAATATTAAGCGGACGTCAGAAGGAATACAGATATGCAAATTAGATGACAATTTGTGTTATAACTTAACGTATGATGATCCATTAACTGTTGGAAAAATAGAATATAAAGAAAAAATTAGTGAAATTATTTCAACTTATTTACCAAAATCGGAAAATAAAACCAATGTCAGACCGAGAATAATATTAAAAGACGAAAAACCCATCTTTCAGCTTCCAGGAAGACTAGCGCCTCTGGAAAAACAGATTGTAGATGAACGAATAAAAGTTTGGTTAGAAGCTGGTATCATACGGGCAAGTAATTCGGAGTTCTCCAGCCCGATTGTTTTCGTTAACAAAAAAGAAGGAGGAAAACGCCTATGCATTGATTATAGGAAATTAAATAAAGAAATTATACGTGATCGATATCCGTTGCCTTTGATCGAAGATCAAATTGATGCATTGAACAAATCAAAAGTATTTTGCACGTTGGACTTGGAAAACGGATTTTTTCATGTTCCGGTATCCGAAGAAAGCATCAAGTATACGTCTTTCGTCACGCCATCAGGTCAATATGAATTTTTATTTGCACCCTTTGGATTGTGCACATCACCGACAGTTTTTCAGAAATTTATCAATCAAGTATTCAGACCTTTGTTAGAGAAAAGGCATATTTTGATATATCTAGACGATACAGTTATTACGGCAAAGAATGACAAAGCATGTCTAAACCGCTTAGAAGAAGTCTTGAAAGTAGCCTCCAGCTATGGACTTAAAATAAAGTGGAAAAAGTGTCAATTTATGTGTGAGAAAATTGAATACCTAGGCTTTGAAGTTAGTTATGGATCTATAAGTCCAACTGTTTCAAAGATTACAGCAGTAAAAAGTTTCCCGAGACCGGTAAATATCAAGAAAGTACAAAGTTTCCTCGGATTGACAGGTTATTTCCGGAAATTTATACGTGATTATTCGATCATAGCTAGACCTCTAACGAATCTACTAAGGAAAAATGTCAATTTCAATTTTGGACAGTCTCAAGAAGCAGCATTCGAGTCAATCAAAGAAATTCTTGTGAAGAAACCAATTCTTAAACTTTATTCCCCAGATGCCGAAACTGAACTTCACACAGATGCGTTAAAAGTAGGCTACGGAGCTATTTTGTTGCAAAAGTCAGATGATAATCAATTTCATCCAGTTTACTTCTTCAGCAAGAAGACAAAACCAGCTGAAGAAAAATATTCAAGTTATGGTTATAGTTCAAGCTTTAAAAAAATTACGCGTATATTTACTTGGTCTAAAGTTTCGAATTATTACTGATTGCGCCGCTTTCAAAGAAACTATGGAACGTAAAGATATGCCTCCAAGAATAGCAGGATGGGCACTCATTTTACAAGATTACGAATTTGTGTTGGAGCATCGAGCGTGTAGCAAGATGAAACATGTGGACTCTTTAAGCAGAAATCCTATAGTAATGGTAACTATAACTACGGATTTTTTAGAAAAATTAAAGACAGCCCAATCTGATGATGAACACTTGAAGCTTATTAAGAATTTGTTAAAAACTGCACCTTATGAAGATTACTTTTTAGAACATGACATCCTCTACAGAGAATTAGACGGGAACAAATTACTCTATATCCCACAAAAAATGCAATCTGATCTAATTTCCCAAGTGCATAGTTATGCATATTTTGGCACTAAAAAAGTTGAAGATATTATAACAAAAGAATACTACATTCCTAATTTAAAGGAGAAAATTGCACGCATTCGAAGAAACTGCATTCCTTGCATTTTAGGAGATAGAAAGAGTGGTAAGCAAGAAGGTTACTTACATCCCATAGCGAAGCAAGAGTTTCCGTTGGATACCTATCATCTAGATCATCTAGGACCGCTGGCAACCACCAGTAAAAGATATTCTTATATCCTAGCTGTAGTTGACGCCTTTTCGAAATTTTGCTGGATATACCCTGTGAAAACTACTTCAGCAGCAGAAGTAATTAAAAAATTAGATTTTCAAAAGACTGTATTTGGTAACCCAAGACGCATAATAACAGATCAAGGTTCAGCGTTCACCTCAATTGCCTTTAATGAATATTGTGTACAAGAAAAAATCGAATATAGTTTGATTACCACTGGAGTTCCTCGCGGCAATGGCCAAATAGAAAGAATAAATCGTATAATAATTTCAGTTTTAACTAAACTTTCAATAGAAGACCCTACGAAATGGTACAGATTCATTGAGCAACTTCAAAGATGTTTAAATTCAACATATCAGAGAAGTATCAAAAGGACTCCTTTTGAGTTACTTACAGGTGTTAAAATGAAAAGAAGTCAAGACATTTCGTTCACAGAAGCAATCAATGATGAAATTATAAATTCGTTTATCGAAACTAGAGATCGCGCTCGCGAAGAAGCTAAATTCAATATCGCGAAAATCCAAGCCGAAAATCGTATTTCATATAACAAAAAACGTAAACGCGCTCGCGAGTATCGAGTCGGAGATTATGTCGCGATAAAAAGAACTCAATTTGGTACTAATATCAAAATTTATCCAAAGTTTTTAGGTCCATATAAGATAACAGAAAAGGGACTAAATGATCGATATGCTGTTTCGAAAGTAGGACATCAAGAAGGACCAAAGCAAACTACAACCAGCGCGGATTTCATGAAGCCTTGGAAATCATATGAAGATGATGATTTGAACGACTATTCCAGCGATGATTCTTCAATCAACATGGAAGATGACCAAATGCAGACAGCAAATTAAGATGAAAACTATGATTTAAATGAAGATGAACAAATGTAGGCAACAAATTAAGATGAAAACTAAGATTTAAATGAAGATGACTACCTGAAAATGCCAATTAAGAAGAAAAACAGTAAGCCGAAAATATAATTAACGATGACAAAAATTTTTTCTCCGCGATTCCTCGAGGACGAGGAAAATATTGAGGATGGCCGATTGTAAGATGGTCAGAGCACAAGAGAGAGACAGACAGAAAGAACAGGAGTGTGATCCCAGAATTGAAACAGAGCCGACGTTTTTTTTTTGATCAGAGCAATTAAATTAATTAGAAACAACCCTTTTGTTAAAATTAATAAAAACTAACATTATATAATTAAAGCATTGAATTAATAAACTAACTTTGTAAGAAATTAAATATTTCCCACATTTATTTAGTAAAAAATGAATTCAATACAATAAAAATTAATAAAAAATAAATTATGATTATAAATTTTTCCTTTTATTTAATGCTAGGGACGGGTGGAATAATGTAAATCCTTATAGCGAAGGAAATATTTATTTCAATGAGAGAATCATATATTGAAATGGATTTATTTATTTATTTATTTTTTTTTGAAATTGCTTACTTCAAGCGTTAGAATTATATAAGAGTTTCTTTAAATTGATTTTGCTAAGGCAGAAATCGAAACTACAAGCATTTATATTAACTGCGCGTTGCATTCGGGAAATTGTTTTTTTTTCCCGTAATCCGTTCTGTGGTACATAACTTTAACTCAACTGATCTTAGGGAACGTACATTTATATTAAGCGGCATCCTTTCTAATAGTATAGGAGCATCAACAGCGCCATTGAAAATTTGATGGACAAAAATAATATCAGCCACGTGACGACGTTTTTCTAAGGATTGCAAGTCAATCAGTTTTAACCTATCACAGTACGGGGGTAGTTGGAAAGGGTCATTCCAAGGAAGATCTCTTAATGCAAAACGCGTGAATCTGCGTTGTACAGACTCCAATCTATTAATTAGACTTTTATGGTAGGGAGACTATACTTGACTGGCATATTCCAAAATAGGTCTAACTAAGGTAATGAAGAGTGGTTTAGTTATATGAGGATCCGAGAACTCCTTAGACCATCTTTTAATAAAGCCTAATGTAGAGTTAGCTCTATGAACGAGTGAGTCAATATGTAGCTTGAAGTTAAGTTCACTGTCACAAATCACTCCCAAATTTCTAATGTTAGTCACTCTACGTAGAGGCACATCGCCAATATTATATATACATGGACAATTTTCACGTTTTCTGGAGAATGTGATAACCTCACATTTGTTGCTGTTGAGCGCCAAATTATTTTTACAACAGCAGATTACAAAATTATCTAAATCGCTCTGGAGATACAGAGGGTCATTTAAGATACTTATTTCTTTATAGATCGTCATATCATCCGCAAAGTTAGAAATTTTAGAGTACTTAATTGCGGAGGACACATCATTAATTGTAAGAACGAACAAAATTGGTCCCAAATGGCTGCCTTGAGGGACGCCAGATGTTGCAGTATAAAGCTCAGATTTGGAAGAACGGAAAAGTACTTGATAACTCCTTCCCTGGAGATAGGCTTGAATCCAATCCATAAAAAAATCCGTGAAGCCAAGGGCACTAAGCTTAAACAAAATCACTTGATGAGACAATTTATCAAACGCTTTGCTGAAGTCTGTAGTTATACAATTAACATTATTGCCATTTTCCATGGAGCACGTCGAAAATGAAACGAGTTCAACTAAGCTAGTGATCGTAGACCTACACTTCAAAAAACCGTGTTGATTCCTGGAAATAAAAGGTTTACAACCAAAGCACACAAACTGTTGAATAATGCATTCAAACAGTTTTGGAATGCAAGATAATTTAGCAATTGGTCTGTAATTTCCGATATCACCCCTACTGCCTTTCTTGTGGGTCGAAATAATATAAGAGACTTTCCAGAGCTTAGGAAATATTCCCGTCTCAAGAGATTTCTGGAAAAGAGCCGAAAGAGGACGTGCAAGGATGTTACTGCATTTTTTTAAGATGATGGCAGGAATACCGTC
>OY730480.1:47497246-47575079 GCA_963422695.1 Xylophagus ater | reverse complement strand
AAATACTTCTAGTTATAAACCAAATTTTAAAACCAAAAATTACTGTAGACACTTTTCGGCGAAAGTTCTACTTTGGGAATGAAAAATAATAAATTGCGAAATGCATTAAAATTACTTGATGCATTTCAAAACTCATTATCGGCAAAAAATTACATTGATTTTGTAATACATGTTATTGGCATAAATTATGAAATCAACGAAAACATTATAGAAAGAAAGTAAACCAGAACTATTGCATAAATGTTCTGCGACCTAGAAAATAATGAGTACAAAGTATGAATTTTCTGCCTATAAAAATACTGGCTTTGAGTAACCAAAAAGTCAGTTTTAGAAATATCGGATAGCCATTAACGACTCAAAGTAAAGTCGTGACGTTTTAACAAAAAAGTACAGTTCAGTAAAAAAAATATCCGGTACGCGGTAATGATTAAAAGTGAAGTCGTTACGTTTAAATTAAGTTTGCAAAGAAGAAACAGATTTTGTGCTAAAAAGAGTTTTAGTTTATTGAAATAAAGTTTATAAGACCGATTAAACGGTTTGAAGAGAAAAAAGTTTTTACATTGTTAAATTAAGTTTGCCAAGAAGAAACAGATTTTGTGTTAAAAAGAGTTTTAGTTTATTGAAATAAAGTTTATAAGACCGAGTAAACGGTTTGAAGAGAAAAAAGTTTTTACATTGTTAAATTAAGTTTGCCAAGAAGAAACAGATTTTGTGCTAAAAAGAGTTTTAGTCTATCGAAATAAAGTTTATAAGACCGAGAAAACGGTTTGAAGAGAAAAAAGTTTTTACATTGTTAAATTAAGTTTGCCAAGAAGAAACAGATTTTGTGTTAAAAAGAGTTTTAGTTTATTGAAATAAAGTTTATAAGACCGAGTAAACGGTTTGAAGAGAAAAAAGTTTTTACATTGTTAAATTAAGTTTGCCAAGAAGAAACAGATTTTGTGCTAAAAAGAGTTTTAGTCTATCGAAATAAAGTTTATAAGACCGAGAAAACGGTTTGAAGAGAAAAAAGTTTTTACATTGTTAAATTAAGTTTGCGAAGAAGAAACAGATTTTGTGTTAAGAAATAAGTTTGTAAAGTGAGTTTAAGGACTTGAACCAGGAAAATAAAGTATTTAAAAAAGGAGTTGAAAATTTAAACCTTTGAAAAAGTTAGAATATTCAAAAAGAATTGTGTATTTAAATAAGTTACTTCAAAAAAGGTTAAAGTATCTAAAAATCTGTAAAGCTAAATAGCTCTCATTTGAAAACCTTACAGTGTTCTTAAAAGTTTAATAAATCGCATTTAATAGAAAATAAAGTGTTAAACAACAAAGAATTGTATTTTATTTTAAAACCAAAGTGCCTAATAAACTAGGAGGAGTGTGGGATAATAAGAGCAGTCGATCGAGTAAGTTTGATTTTCATTATCCCTTTTCGTTATATTTACATCAGAGAGACCCATAATTCAATCTTTGGGGTCAAATTAACTTCGGGTTGAATCACCGAATCGGTTCTGGCCGTTCGACAAGTAAAACACTAGTACTACTTTTATATTAATTTCACGGAGAGAGCCACGAGAGTCGTCTCAAGGGCTAATTTACACAACAACTGGATCTGATTTATAACCGTGTCAACGTCAATAATAATTGAGTTAAAAGTGGGTTTGGAGTAATTGTCTATATATCTAA
The DNA here is from genome assembly GCA_963422695.1 of Xylophagus ater. Classification (NCBI taxonomy): domain Eukaryota; kingdom Metazoa; phylum Arthropoda; class Insecta; order Diptera; family Xylophagidae; genus Xylophagus; species Xylophagus ater. The sequence continues at coordinate 47,573,409 of OY730480.1, read as the reverse complement.
AGTAGTGTTCGTCTGGTATGAAATTACTATACTACCCGTAACTGCTTGGCCAGGAGGAAGCACTAGGGTGGCCCAAGTGAATGTCGACCACGCTGCCTTTGCAGTGATAGCGAGGGCATTCACAAGACAACAACTTGGGCTAGTGCTTATCCAAGAACCCTGTCTCTGTAGGGGACAGATAAAGGGACTGTCAGGTAGTAAGACAAAAGTAATTTATGATGTAAGGTAGGACAAACCAAGAGCCTGCATTCTCATAAAGAATAGTATTAATTATATTTTACTTACAGAATACGCGACCAGAGACCTAGTCCCCATTAAGATCTCGGTGAACTTAGGAAACAACGAACAGCGAGAACTCATCGTTGTCTCTGCTTATTTTTAGGGGGACGGGAAGCACCCACCATTAATATTCATACTAAATTTGGTGCTGATATGTAGAACGGTATTGACACTTTTGTCTAGCAAACAAACAAACATTTCTTGACTTTTATTAGACTAAGGAATGTGGACGCGGACAACTTTTTATCCTTGAACTTTTTACTTTTCTTTTTATTCGAATTTGATTCGGAATGTTTTCAATTCGACGGCTTGATCTAATCAAACTTTATCGATAAAAAAAAATTGTGTGTTGCCCTTAAGTTTATGAATAAAAATATTGGATGGGCCAAAAAGTCGCTACATAACTTTCTGTATAAATGAAAGGTGAACTTTTCACGGGATACAATGTTGTGTTCACTTTGGTCAATGACTTTTTGCTATTTTCCTAACAAAACTTTTACGGTTTTAGGGCGTGAAACCGTGACAAGTCATTTTCACAGAGACCGAAACAAATTCCAGTTCGATGGTGGTAGACCAAGATTATACAGCCAAGCACTCTTAATTTTCGACGAGTACATGTATATCGTCGATCTGAAGAAACACAATACTTTTGTCGATCAAGCAATTTTGAGCGCTTCTGTTTGATATTTTTCAACGCTCGATATGCTCATTCATTTCTCATGCCTTTATATTAAATGATACGATTGGATTCGGATCAATAGCTTTATTCTGCCGCCATCGGATATAATGACCTTCTGGTTCCTCCAATATTGAAATTGTATATTATAATACAAGGTATGATATTGCTGATCGGAATCTGATTGCAAAGTTTAGTGCCAATCAGGCGAGCAACCATGCAAGAAATAAAAATGGTCAAAACTACGCCAGTAGTTTTATGGTATTTGATTAGTTTTTATCAAATTTTTATTTTTAGATATAATTTGACTTAAATATTGATTGAGTAACAAAAAAAAACCAAATCACGTCATTTAAAAATTTAAATTGAACAAGATTTTGAATCGAATTACGTAATTTTATTTTTTATTAAATAATTATGAAAACTTGAAAATGAATATAATAAAAATTTCGTATCAGAAATATCGTTATTTATTTTTTACTATCTATAGTCATAAAATAAGGAAGTCATAGAATTGCCAAATCCAATATCAGTATGGGACCAGTTCGCCGCTTATGTTGCATTAGTATTCATCGGGCTAAATTGAGACTGTGTGTGTGATTTATCGCATTTCCACCTCTTAAAAATAATTCCAATATAGTACTCTAGGATATGATTAAATTGGACGCCATTTTCAAGGAAACAATCAACACAAACCTTAAATAATAAAATACCTTACAATAAGTGTAAAAGAGCCGGCCAGTTGTTTTCAAAGCAAAATGTATCAGGAAGAGAGAGAATGAAATATTTTAAAAACCTTCATCCAAGAAATTCGTGGATAATAAATATTTATGCCCTATGGTAGATACTACCACAGGGTATATTAGTTTTATCACTACATTTGTAACACATCATAGAAAGGTTTCAAGGATACGGTTGTGTAGAGAATCAAAAGTTACATCGATTTATGCATGTCCGTCCGTCCGTCCGTATATAAGATAACTTCAAAACGCGTTATCTGATTTTGATGATATTTACAACTAGATTTGGTTTTGCATTTCAGTAACATCGACCCAGGGAGCATAGTTATAAAGACCAGAAAGTTTGTCGTTTTTTTATAGTTTTTCAGATTTCATTTCGTAATTTGTGGAGCAATTTCGTTTAAATTATTTACATGGATTGACTACATAAATACACGATTATATGTTAAGCTTCCGCAAATTGGTCTAAAGATATCGGAGGAAGAAATAGTTGTAGGAAAAAATAAGCCTGTTATAAAGTTTTTCCTATGTATTTTAAAAAACTAATATGCCGATTTGAATAAAATTTGTAAAATATGTCTATGCTATTAAGCCCCCTTCCTATGACTTAGAGCGAATTTGAAGAACACAAAAGACAAAAATTTTGAAATATTATTAGTTTGGTGATTTTTTCTCAGAGTTCATTAATTGAAATATAGATTTGTTGACTACGAATCTCTTATTTAACATTTAAAAAATCGGCTATAGACCGATTTTCATTACATGCATTCACGCCGTTTGTTTCATGATTTATTTACGTAAATGTGTGTGTGTAGCCATCTACCATAAGGAATATTTTTGTGTTGAATAAATTGGTTTTCGTTCTAAAAATAGATACAAGATATTCAAATTTTTAATTCTGGCTTTGAAAAATATTTTCCTGCATTTCGAAAGCTATTTTAACTTCTAGACGAAGTGTATAATTATAAAATAGAAAAATGTTTTTTTTTCTAAATTTCCATATTTTAAAGGGTTCTAGTTTGGTAAGAGGAGTTCTTCAGCACAAGAACCGTTTTATCAGAAGATCGGCCCAAATCTTCAGATAGCTGCCGAACAAAACTTTTAAGTTTTTTAATGGACTGAGATGATTTCTATACATTATACCAGTATATAATTCGAGTGCTCTACGAACTAGATGAAATGTTGGGACAATATTTTGTTGTGTTTATGAAATCCAGTTGTTTAGATAAAAAATTTGCTTCATATGTATAGAAGTTCATAGTAGTTTTGCCTAGCCTGCAAATATTTCTAAATCTTCTTGCTTTGAAAATAATTTGCTAGAGACGAACGAAATTTTGTTCTAAACCAAATATCGACAACAAACTGTATTTTCCTGATCCCTCTAGCGAAAAATATTCATATCAAACTCCTGTATTTTTCCAGGAACCATATGAATAAGCCAAATATTAACCGCATCTCAATAGTTATTAAATTTGAAAGAAACATACAGGGTGGCGCAGAACGTTGTGGTTTGAATTATTGATATTGATAATTTTTTTTTAAATTTTATTTCAAGATTTTGTAAAGGGCTGGAGAATTGAAATGGAACAATACACAATCGAACAACGAACCAAAATCATTGAACTCCATTTCCCGCAAAAATCAGAAGAAAATCCAGATTTTATTCACAATTTGATAATGAGCGATGTTTGGGGTAGAACAATTAATAACTTTGCCTTGTGTTTTTTGGGGTAGAACCACTGAATAATTTGCTTCAAAACATTTATTGATACAAACTGTACAAACTTTGAATGAATTTGATATGAACTGCTTCTGTTGACGCTTTCTTAACGACTGAATACGGCCTGCATATCCCCAGGTTCTTTCTCTTGTCTTTTCCTTTTTAATAAATTTTCAACAAAAAACCAAAAAAAAAATCAAAAAAATAGAAAGACCAAATTATTTTACCACTATCTGATAATTTGCTGCTTTTTTTTGTGTTTTTATGATTTCTTGACTTTGCGGTTTTTGGCTTTTGTTAATTAACGAAAACAAATTTATTTTTTTATTATTAAATTTTTTTCCAGCATTTTTTTTTGTTATTTTTTTTTCCTGCATTTTAAAATCTATTGCTTTAACTGTTTTAACTGTTTTTGTTTTTGTGTGTTTAGTTTCCTTGGTCTTGTTTGTTTCATCTTGACTTTTTAATTTATTGACTATACGATTTCGTTTACACCATGGTGTCCGAGTTGTGTGGCATGTGCGATCTTAACTCCCCTAATAAACCAAGTATTATTTGCGATGGTGTTTGCAACAGGTATTTTCATCGTTCCTGTATCGAGATCCTTAGTAATGTCAATAGATATACTTGTTCAGAATGTTGCGAAATCAAACCCTGCCACATTTTGAAATTCTTGAATATCCCTGCGTCGCGTACCGACCAGCTTTGTTTGAACTACGAAAAGTTGCATGCTGATTCCGTATTCACTGCCAATAAGGTCAAAGTTATTGACGATAAACTTCTTAACTTTGGTGTTCTCATAGACGACTTGCTTGTCAATTGTGATAAATTATATAAATTGACAGCTACCTGTCTAATGATGCAACAATGATGGAGGTTGATGCTACTAGGAGCCAGTCTTCTTCTCATTCAGTTTCTTTTCAAAGCGATACTGTGGTTATGCCTCAACATTTCGCAAACACCAGCAATAAGAGGAAAGGACGCAAGAGAAAACCCTCTATGGATGCCTCTCATCAGTTGCTGATATTCCCACTTCGCTCCCTAACTCGGCAATCTTAAAAATGGTGCCTACCCCCAAAGTCATATTTATTTCGCGCTTGGACCCGTTGACATCGGTGGAGGATATCTTAAATTATATCAAACTAAAGGTTACAGACATCGCTCATATTAAATGTGAGAAGATTAATAAGCCATCTAGCCTAGTGTTGTCATTCAAGATAATCGTCCCTGCTCAGTTATTTATACAGCTAGTTTCCCACGAATTTTGGCCTCCTTCTGCCTTCGTCAAGGAATTTGTACGCAGGGGTTCTAAGTATGGCCCGATGCCTATAATTAATAATATTATTAATAACACTAATCCTTCAAAAAACGGTGCCACTAGTCCCTTTACTACCAAAACGTAAGGGGACTTCGTACTAAGACGCGTGGGCTTTTACTGGCTAGCCACTCCATACCTCACGATGTTGTTGCATTGTCCGAAACTTGGCTAAATACTAGTTTCCACAACAGTGAATTGTTTTCAGGTGAATGTGAGGTCTATCGTAAAGATAGATATCAGTCTGATCTCAAGTCGTTGGGTGGGGGAGTCCTCGTGGCTGTTCGCACATCAATTGCCAGCTCTTTAGTTTCCATTCCTAATGACGTTGGCATAGATTTCATTTGTGTTAAAGTCTCCTTGTCAAGTCGTTCTATTTTTATAGCGAATTTTTATATTCCTCCAAATAGTCCCATTGAGAAATATCAGCAATTAACGAATGCCATTTGCTTTGTGAGTGACCTCCTGGTCCCTTTTGACGATCTAATTCTCCTTAGCGACTTTAACCTCCCTAAGGTTCAGTGGTCCCTTACAGATGACATGATTTCATACATTGCGTCTAACGTGTCATCTGAATCTGAGACCCTTCTTCTCGACCAATTGGTGGCTTGTGGGCTTCAGCAAGTCAGTTGTGTTGCGGGAGGTTAATTCCAATTCGTCAGTCTTTGACTTCCATTAGAACAAAATTATTTTAAAGAAGGCCTTATACGAGTTCTCACTCTAGAGCCCTTCTGTCTCATCATTGGTACAAATGTCTGTACTGACCGAGTTAATCTGTTCGCTTGTATTAAGCTAAATAAATAAATAAAATAAAGAGCTTCCATCTGTCAACGTAGTCGATTTTTTCGTGCATGATGTTCGGCCCTGGGATTGCTGTGAGTGGATGACCAATAAGAAAGTCACCTGGTGTTAGAGCTATTCTGTCCTCGGGGTCGTCATTCAGCGCTAGAATGTGCCTGGAGTTTATGCATGCTTCGATCTTTGTCATCAATGTTGCTAGCTGTTCAAAGTGCAGGATCTGCTTTCCGATTAGTCTGGTCATATGCTTCTTGGCTGATTTTACCGCGGCTTCCCAACGCCCGCCCATATGTGCAGCCCCAGGTGGATTGAACTGCCAATGTATCCCTTTCTGCGATAACTTGTTTAATGCTTGATCAATCTTCCATGATTGAAAAGTTTAGGCTAAAATATTGATTGCTCCTACAACGTTCTTGCCGTTATCACTGTAGGTTTCCGTTATGTTTCTCGTGCGCGATATCATTCTTTCTAATGCTGCTATAAATGCATCTGCGGTAAAGTCCGAAACAACTTGAATGTGAGCTGCCTTTGTAGACATGCATATGAAGATTGCCACGTAACCTTGCATTATAATCTTTGACCGTTTTACGCCACTTCTGAGTTGAAATGGACCACAATAGTCCACTCCACATCTCGAAAACGGCCGCGCCTGGGTGATCCTGGATTCAGGTAAATCCGCCAGTTGTTGTGTTGCAAAGTGTTTCTTATGCCTGACGCAGGGTACACATCTGCCATTGTGTGAATGTATTAATTGCCTTGCCTTCAGAATCCACTATTTTTGGTGAATGTGATGCAGCATAAGCTGCGTGCCTCCAAGCAGTGTGTCATCGACCTAGAACTCGTTGAGTGCTGCTTCGATTGCTTGCACGAGTCGGGGTTGTTAATATTGATCCATTGTCCGAAGTCCCTTGCACACTGCTGTAATGCACGTATCGCGCAGAATGTGCTGCATGCCAGTTCATAAGTCACCGTGAGATGTATGAATTCCATGATGTCCTCATTCGGGTTTTCTCTCCATCGTATTCTCTGCCAATCACAAAGATCTGAATGGACTAAAATTTGTCTAAACATTTTTAATACGTCCGCCGTGATCGCGACCGGATATTTCCGGAATCTCCTCAAAATGTGTAGCAACAGTGCTTGGTATGTAGACCCAGTTAGCAGTGTATCATTGAGGGATACGCCATTCGTAGTCTTTGCTGATTCATTGAAGACAACTCGAAATTTTCCCATAATCGGATGAAGTGGGATATAACATACTTGTGATGGATCGCTTGGGTTCTCCTCATGTGCCCCAAGTTTACGTATTCTCGCATGAATGCCGTGCATTCTGTTTTTAATTCCGAATTTCTTTCGAATCTCCTTTCCCATTGCAGCAGCTATCGCTTTACCAACCAGTATGAATTGCCAAGGGGTTGTGCATCCTTCTTGATGGATATTGGATGCAATATCTGCCGTCGGGCATTCTTTGGTGCAATCGCCTGAATATGTCTACTACCTGCTCCTCTTCTTACGTTGGCCCAAGAATTTCTGCCGAGTTGTGTTCGAGCTCCCAAAATTTCCTCAATGTCTCGTTCAATTTGTCATCTTCTCGTAGATCTGTCATTGTTAATGCTCCATATGTGTCTGCCATCTTATGGGCGGTACCGAACACTATCCATCCAAATTGAGTTTTCTGTGCATGTGGTTGTGTAACTGAGCCGTAAAATTGCCTTCCATTAAAATTCTCCCATATGTATCTGCGCCTATGAGCAATCAACTCCCCAGGTTTTGCATAACTTGAATCTGCAGGCTCTAGTCCAATTAAATGTTGATAATGTGTCGTATCTATGTGCTGCCTAGGCTATTGTTTTTAGCGTGAACGCCTGGACCTTGACACTGAAGCTTGGATTACTGAGTGAGCTAATCGTGATTTGCACTGTTTCATTTGCTGCTGCAGCGAGACCTCTTCCAGTTCCTGTAATACCCGCTTTATGCTTTCTTTTAGTCAATGATAGCCTATTGGCCATTTTATGAGATCTTGCGTTGATTTCTGATCCTGTGTCACATAACAATCGGGCCCTAAAGTGATGCCCATGTATATCGTAAACAGTTGCATTGCCTGCTGCCAATAGTGTGACACTTGCCATGGGTGGTGATTGTTATAAATCTTGTTGTATGTTGCTTGGTGGTTTTGGCACTTCGCCTTTAATAATTCTGTTCTTTGGGTGCGACAGAGAGCTTTGATATATGAGTAAGTTTCTGTGGCCGTGTCAAATTTTTCCATGAATTCTGACCATGCACTGAACATCCAACCATTTGCACATGGTTTTCTTCGAACATTTTCCAATACATAGCTGCTGAATCTGCGATGTCTTTAACAAAAGCCATGTGCGCTGCAATGAAGTCAGTAGCTGCTATGCTTCATTGCAACTTCTGTAGCTGCTCTGAAGCCAAGTGAACTGAGTACTTAAATAATTCCACTGATTGATTATTGCCAATGTTACTTGTTCCAATGACCGGATCCCCATGAACCTGCTTGTCCTAAATTTTGTTGCTTTTTTAACCGTGGAGGACATGCCCTCCATTGGAGTCACCCTCAAGGTCACCTTGCCCAAGAATCGCTAAATGTTCCAAGATCATTGTGATCTCCCGAAAGTTCACGGGAAATGTGAATGCTTGTCGATATGTTTCAAGAAGCTCCTTGAGTGCCAATCCGTTTTATGAACGCCAAATGTAATATCGTTCTGATGAATGCCCAAAGCGTTATCGTTCTGTTGTACGCCAAATGATATCGTTTCGACAAACGCCAAATGTGTTATCGATTTGTTGAACACCAAATACGTTATCGCTCTGATGAACTCCAAATGTATAATCATTCCGATGAACGCCAAATGAATGATCATTCTGTTGCACACCAATTGCTGTCGCCAAATTTGTTGTCGTTCTGATGAACGCCAAATCTGTCGTCGTTCTGTTGAACACCAAATTTGTTGTCGTACTGTTGAACGCCAAATATGTTATCGCTCTGATGAACGCCAACTGTGTTACCGTTCCGCTGAACGCCAAACGTATAATCGTTCTGATGAATGCCAAATGTATAATCGTTCTGATGAACGCCAAATGTATAATCGTTCTGATGAAAGCCAAATGTGTTACCGTTCTGTTGAACATATAACTGATTTTGTGTCCTTTCGATCAATTTTTATAACAATTTTTTATTTAATTGGAATTAGAACCTTAATGTAGCAATTTAAAATACCTCTTCAATTACTTCCAACGTTTCGTCTACTTTATTTAGACTTTTTCAAGGCTTATTGCGTGGTGTACACTATCGTCTGTTGAACGCCAAATGTATAATCGTTTTGATGAATGCAAAATGAATAATATCTCTGTTGTACTCTGATTGCTATCGTTCTGATGAACGCCAAATATGTTACCGTTCTGTTGAACGCCAAATGTATAATCGTTTCGACGACCTGTAACGTGTGGGAACAAACTCACACTTCCACTTCGTGTCTGTACGACCTTTAAATTTTTGCGCGTCCTATTTAGCGACATTCGTGACACCTGATTTTCAAATACAAAATTAATATTTCTCAAAAATTTCCAAAGAAAATCAGTTCAGTGAGTGAAAATCAATGTCGAAAAAGCGAATAGTTAAGGCTAAAACAAAATCTATTTATAGTCAATTTTGTTTTCGCCTGCACCGAATAAAGAGAACAAAGAAGAAATGCAATTCATCACCTGATTTCATGAAACGCAAGATACAAAAAAATAGGTCGTGCGAAAGAGATAGAAAATGCGTAGAAAATTTTTTTGGAACGGGAGACGAGGAATCAACGGAAAATGTTCGGGAGTCTGGTTTGAAGCATGGACCCAAAAAGTCTTGTTTGGAGGATGAAAAAGCCAGGTTTGGTGAAGAATAGTTTTTTTAAGTTTGGAAAAAAATTAACAAAAGAAAATTAATAGTTTGAGGCAGAAAAGAAAAGGAAATCAAAAAAAAAAAAGGAAAAGAAAAACGGATAAAATTAGAAAAAAAAATGAAAGATATTAAAAGCGAACAAAAATGCTAAGTGAACTTAAAAATTATAATTTGAAAAGAGTGAAAATTTTAAAAAAAAAATTAAATGATATAAAATTTTACAAAATGGAATAATATTCCCAAAACAAAGGCCAATAAATTGAAAGGAAAAAGTAGCGTGGTTTGTAAAGTGAAAATAACAGTTTAAAATTTAGAACAAAAGGTTCAAAAATGAAGCTAACTTTTTAAAAATGGCCACTAAAAATTTTTGTAATTGCATCAAGTTTTTTTTTCAAAAAAAGAAAAAAAATTATATTAAAAATTTTTTTTTTCCTTAATTAAATTGAGTTTTTTTTCTAAAAATGTACTAAAGTTTTCATAATTAAGTTTTCATAATTAAGGTGAACTTTCAAAAAAACATATATATTAAAAAAAAAATTTCATTATTAAATTAAATTTGTTTTCTAAAAATGTACTTAAATTTGCATAACTAAATTGAACTTTCTAAAATTAAAACTAAAATTTTCATTACTGAATTAAAGAATATAAAATTAACCTAAAATTCTTAACATGAAGCTAAATATTTCATAATTGGAATAAATATAAAATAACGTTGTTCAAAATTTGAAGTAAATAAGAAAAGGGAGTGGAATTATTTTTTTTGTAAGTTTTCTAAAATGAAACTAATTCAATGAGCGACCGTTTTCTTGAGAGAATGAACCAATAACAATGGATGATCCGCTAAGGTAAAATTTTCTTTTGACAAAATTTCTTTTACTAGCCAAGGAAGTAAATTCGAAGGAAAACTATAAATATAATGAGAAGGGGACCACCAAATTTAATCAAAATCGAAATTAATGTCGGTTTTCCAAATGAAAGCACCAAAGGGGATAAAAATATTTTCCAGGAAGAGCATAACGAGATCCCATTTACGTTCAATACAACAACAAAACGAATTATATCTATGGATATCAATATTTATATATATGTCTACGATCAGGCAGCAACAAAAAGGTGAAAAATATTGTCAATATATACAAATATAACATAAATTATTTCTAACGTCAATGCAGTTCATTAAAAAAAAACAAAAAAAACAACGAAAATTGTTGTTATTATTATTACATACATTATTCTTTTAATTTGAAGTTAACAAAACTAATACTAAAATTTTCATAAGGCGGCATAAGAAAAACCAAAAGAAAACCAACGGAAGAAAATTTTCGTTTGTCATTTATATGGATAGATAAATTAATTGTCTAAACAAGAAAGTAATTCAAAAAAAAAAGGCAAAAAAGGGGACGAATTGGTCATTCTAAATAGTTTTCGATGATTTTCTTTGGGTTTTCCTTATCCTGATTATTGTATCGGCAAACTTCATTATTTACCATTATGATATTTCGATGTTAACACTTAAAAAAAAAAAAAAACTGAAAAGAGAAAAAAAGAAAATTTTTATAAACATGAATGAATTATCCCGCAATAAAATTTATTGTCTTAGCATTTGAAAAAGGAACTTTTTATATATATATATTTTTTTTGGTAATTCCCCAGTTATTAGCGTATTCGTACTCGAGTGGTTCTGCGGATGAACCCATATGAAAAGATTTCTTTCAGTCTATGACATGATCATCGGTAGATAGAAGTAACTCTGAGAGAGAGAGAGATGGCATAGGTGACGCGATGCGAGAGGCATGAAAACAAACAAAGGGACCATAACCATTTGTAGGGGCGGTTATGGTCAAACGGGACCAGCATTCTGTTGTTCGTCCAATCGGGTGGGACGTGCCCCATATAAGTCCGGTTGGCAACAACACCTCTGCCAATCGGCCCCGACATGCCTCGCAAGGCTTTCGCGAACGGTTGGTCAAGTTTCGGTGACCAAAATCTAACGAACCCTCCATTTATTCGGTTGTTTTCGCCACAACCGAATTTTCCGTGTTTGATAGCTTAGGCTATCACTTTAAAGTCTGAACGACATTAATACTCTTATGCACGCATAAATAGTTATGTGTAATTTAATGATAGATGGTGGTGAGCAACGACTCATCCCTCCGGCGAGCTAGCAAGCGCAACTCAGCTTGGCGTGTAGCCTTTCAGTTGCTCACATTAGCTGCACCATCTCATATCTTCTCCTCGCAAGGAAGAAGATATGCTGTAAAGATCATCAGGGGATTTACTACTTCGTTTAAACCCCATTCCAGTGTGTTTTACACACTGCAACATATGTTAACCCCGCAGTTACATATATGGCGCCCAACGCTTCGGTGTTCGCTCAGCGAATTTGTTTTATTTTGTTTGCTATTTGTATTTTCGACTTCAGTTGAAATTACAAATGGAGTCCAAACAAAATTCTTTGACACATTTTCGAACGAGTTGATGTTTGAAAATGGTGTTTTGGTAGTTACCATATGGTAAACCAAGTTTTTCAGAAAACAAATTTTTTAAAAAAATTTGAAAAATTTTGACTCAAACTATTTTGGAAACTTTCGAAACACCCTGTCTTCACTTTAAAAATTTTCGCCTTATTTTTTTTTGTTGTCAAAAATTTTCTGAAGGTGTGCTCACATCATCAAAATATCTGAACGAAGTTTTGATGTGGACATAATTTCGGATGTTCGTTAGTTTTTTTTGGTTTTCGGAATCGGACTGACTTTTGGCGATCGCGATTATGTAGAGTCCGGCTGTCGTCAGGTTTTATTCACGGTTGCGTAGTAGCAGTAACTTCAGTTTTTTTAATGAACATGCCGCTTGCCGCAAAAGCGTTTGAATTTGATTTGATTACGTGCTACATGAATATGGTAGTCCTTGAAACGCTTTACGTTTCAATGCAGTTGGACTCCGGGGAAATGCTATGGGTGTTTATGCATGAGATTTAGTGCGCCTTTTCCCACATTTTCGTAATTAATTAAGCCTATGGATAATGCAGTGAGGACACGAGGTTCATGCAACCACATCAAATATAGTGGTCCGGAATTGTGCTGATCGTTTGGATCGGATCACATGCTTCGGCCTTTGTTGCTATTGCAGGTGTCCAATCACTCGACTCGGTACAATTCCAATTTTCGTTCCGTGAGTGTATGTCGGGTATGTTTTCTTCGTGTCGTCCGCTTGTCTTGTCTCTCTCTCTCTCGCTCTTACGTCATATACGTTTGATATTTAGAATTTTTTTCTGAAATTCCTTTTGGGAATTTATCTTAGAAACTATTTGATTTCAGATATTAATTTTCATAGATTCTTGGGAAATTTCGATTTCGGGAATTTGATTGTGGGAAATAATTTTTGGAAATTCCTTTTGGAATTTATTTTGCAAATTTTATTTCGGAAGTTTCCTCGGATGGTTTCGTAGGGGAATTTTTTTTTTGGAAGGAATTTTTTTTTTCTTTTTCGATTTAGTTAAGCTTAGTTTAGTTTTTTTTATTTTAGTTTTAGTTTTATTTAAGTTTAGTTTAGTTAAGCCTAGTTTAGTTTTATTTAGTTTAGTTTATTTCAGTTATTTTGTTTTGATTTAATTTTTTTCGATATCGTTTTTCGGTTTAGTTTATATTATTTTCAGTTTTGGATTTTAGGTTTAGTTTATTTCGGCTTTTAGGTTGAATTTTTTTTTGGAATTTATTATTTTTTTGAAACTGCTTTTTTGCAAATTATATTTTAGTATTTTTTTTTTGTTAAACTTTATCAATTTCATTTTATTAAATTTTTGGTGGGGGAGTTTTTCTTTTTTTTTATTATATTTTCTATATTATCAAAATTTTTTTATTGTTATTATATTTTTTTTTTATTATCAAGTTTTATTATTTTGTCCATTATTATTTTCCATTGAAATTAAAAACAGTTTGAGAAGTAACATTCCTCAATTACCTGATTTGACCATATTGCACTGATTTCGGACTGTACCTAAGGCACGTTTACATCCTATCAATTGTTAGTTTCATTGTTAAACTTTAAATTTGACGTCGTTCTGTTAGTTTATCTGGTTTTGTTTGTTTTGGTAAATTCGAGCGGTGACATTTGGACATTTGATTTTGGTTCTTCGTTTATACGATCTTCTGGTTATACCTAAAATAATTTGATCCGTTTTTTTTGAAATTTTTTTGGTGTGATTTCAAAATGGCGAATAAACAAACAAACCTAACCGATGATCCAATCGTAGATTCCGAATCGAACCCAAATGCTCGAGGTGCTGCGGCGAATGCATTGACAGGTCAAGAAGAATCTCGCGTAACGCGTAGCCAATCACAGCTTTCGTTGGATCTTCCACAAGCTTCAAAATTCGTGTCTTCGGCTACAATGACAACTCGCAGTCGTAGTGGAAGAGGTGTGCCAAACCCAACTATGACACGATGGGTTCTATTAACGGCGCCCCTTTCCTCTCTCCGTCAGATCCAAGTGCGTCAACGGAAAACATAGTCACTATGATCGAGGCGGCTGTGAGCAGTCAGATGGCAAAGATTCAAGGCAATTTGCTCAATCAAATAAAAAGCATGACCTTAAATGCACCACCGCAAGCACCAGATGCAGTGGCTCCACCAAAACCCATTGACCAGTCTGCTAACTTCAATTATTTGAACGAAAAATATAGTTTGAACGTTCCTGAGAGACTAAGTCAACCAACAACAAACCATAACATTCATCAACCACCACCACCTCTATATAGTGCTAACAATCAGAACACACCGTACAACGTAAACGCTACTTCAGCGTCAAATAATCACCAGGTCGACCCCAATCATGATCCGAATCAAAACATGCCTTTTAACCCAAATAAAAACCAAAGGCGCATCCCAAGTAGGAATTGAAATCCTAACCCAGGCACGAATCGTAATGGTCAGGAAGTTCGACACGCTATCCTCCGAAATGATACCCGAACCGACAAATGGGGTTTCAGATTCAGTGGAAAGGCTCAAGATATGTCGGTGGAAGAATTCATATTCCGCATAGAAATCATGCAATCGCGTGGAGATAATTCGTTGTACGCCATCTGTACACAATTTCATACCCTGCTCTCCGATAAGGCTGAGCAGTGGTATGGGCGGCTACTGAAAAGAGAACCCCACATAGATTGGCTTGGCCTAGCGAATGCTAAAAAGAAAGCAATCAGATAGCGAAACTTTCGATGACTTTTATGATTCAGTTATGTCACTGTACCATCGCGTAAGAATTCCTATGACGGAAATAGAATTGGCCAACATTATGAGAGGTAACGTTAAAGATAAAATAGCAAATCTTATTTTCGGAATGCCTGCCATGAGTTTAAGTCGTTTTCAGGAAGTATGCCGCGAAGCGGAACGCCATCTTTCTGAAAAAGAACCAAGACGAACTTGGCATAACCCAACACGGCCCATCCATGAATTGGATGATTTTAATGAACGGAACTTCTCATACGGATCGGATTCGGTGGATAATAGAATTGATTTGGGTAATGATAGACTTAGACCACCAAACGAAATGTTTCACGCCACTGATTTTCGCCAAAATAGGAACAGTCAAGGATTCAGTGCAAACAACTTACCTGCTAAAGCAAGCTTTGGACCTGACTTTCGTTTCAGACAAGAAAATAATTCTCATCTCCCAAACCAAGTCTTTAAAAACGATTTTGACCAAAATAATTATACTTTTGGCAACCATTGCACGTTGCTTGTCTTCTGCTGGACTCACAATAAATTTGGAGAAAAGCAAATTTTGCATGAGAGAAGTTAGATATTTGGGTTACATCGTTGGTAACGGATGTTTAAAGACCGACTCAAATAAAGTATATGCAATTTCTGACTTTCCTGCTCCTACCACTCCAAAACAGGTTCGTCGGTTTTCGGGTATAACGGGATGGTATAGGCGGTTTATTGCCAACTATGCCTCCTTATCGTCTCCAATTACTGACTGCCTAAAGAAAAGTGCCAAGTTTATTTGGACAGCGGAGGTGTAACGTGTGCCCTAACACTACACGCTTACTTATATTTTCAAACCTACACGGTAACACTATTGTAAACATTTGCGTGTTCAACTTTTGCGAAAAACCGCATGTTTCAAAAAAATTCCTTCCAGAAAATTCGATTCACCTCAAATCCGTGGTGGAAATAAGTTGAACAAGAGTCCCCGCTGAGAGAACGAAGGAAGAGATACAAAGAAGAATGGGAAAAGGTTGATCGTGTTCTATTCTGATTGGCAGGATAAAAATATAAAACTAGAAATACCGGTTTTTGATTTAAACTGGGGAAACATTTTTGCGAACAGGAGATGGGACAATGAGAAAAATTTTGTCGATGAACGGGGAGTCAGTTTCTGAATGTTAGTCGATCAAGTCGCGTTTTTGTTTTTTGAAAAAAAAAAAAAAGAAGAAAAGAAGTTTTTTTGGAAACAGAATGTCTGGTCTGAAGCTTGAGAAGGCTAAGTGGAGAAAATGGAAAGGGCTGGTCAAATAATGGCGAAAGTCGAGATTAAGTTTTTATTTTTTTTATTTCAATTGGCTAGTGGTTTTTTTGATTAAACGTTAGATTTTGGTTTTATTGCTGAAAGAAAAATTTAGGCAGGATTTTGAAAGTTGGTTTTTTAGAAATAAAGTATAGTAAAAATGGTGAAACGGGAAAAAATGGAAAAGCTTGATTTTTAAAAAAAGAAAAAAAAGGAAACGAAAAAAGAAAGAAGGAAAAAGTGTGGGAATTGGAAGAAAGCGTTTTTTTTTGTTGTTGGAAAAGTTTTAAATTGTGGAAAAACTGTAAAGAAAATTTTTCAAAAAGAAAAAAAAAGTTTTTTTTTAAATTAAAATTATTTGAATTTGATAAAGAAGAATTATAAAATTAAAATTAGAAAAAAAAAAAATGGGTGTATTGAAAAGAAAAAATTTCCAAAAAAAAAATGTTGAATGTAAAATTATTTTAATAAGTGTAGAACAAAAAGAAAAAGAAAATAATAATAAAAAGAAGCTCGTACATTTTAATCCAAAAAAAAAAAACAAAGTAAAAATGGTGTAAAAGTAGAAGCGAAAAAAAAATACCCATACGTTCCCTCAAATAGAGGCCACACAAGGAGGACGATGAACATCCGAACTACAAAAACACGCACATATTACAGGTTTTTTTTGTTGTTATAATGTATAAATTTTAATTCATTCGCTACTTGAAATTTTATTGGGTTTTTTTTCTATAAAATATCGTCAAACAATAACCAAAAAGGGGGGAGGGCAAATTAGTTCAATACAACTATAAATAAAATTTTGCAACAATTTTGGTCAACCTGGAACCGCCTTTCGGAACAAAATGGACTCGAGCTAATTTGTAACAAAATTGATGAAAAATACGTTCTAATCAAAATTCAGGCGATTGCATCTAGTTTTTCTTCGACATATGGAAATTTTATCGGAAAACATATAGTAGCTACTATATATGTAGGGGGGTTCGGGAAAATGAATTCGAAAAAGCACAAGATATCAAAAAGAATGTAATTTATTAAAATATCCATAAAATAACTTATAAAATTTCGACAAAGGTTTTTGTAATTAGAATTTACTATAATAATGATTTTAAACAATGATTTTAAATTAAACGTGACCGTTTCTTATCGTTTCAAAAAAAAGTAATGATTTTAATAATGAATTTTTTTAACTTGACCGTTACGTATCGTTTCTAAAATAGAAGTGATCTCGTCTCATTTACTAAAACTGATGATGATGATAGTTAACGGTATTATTATAATGAATTAGTATTGCTACTAATTCCTACATATATATATATAATAAATTTGGGGTTTCAGCCTCCATAACCTGAGAAGAAAAAAAAAATGTGGAACAAAAAAAAAAAAGAATTTGGGAATTTAGACCTAAGATTTGTTTAATTTTAATGGAAATAAAAAAAAAAAAAAAGGGGGAAAGAGAAAACAAAAACCAATATATATAATGTGTTTGGTTAATCAAAAAAAAAAAGAAAAAATATTAATTTGATTAAAATGTTAGAAGCAGTTACTGCTAAAAGAAAAATATATATACTTTTTTTTTCTCTATTTCCTTAGTATATATATATACAGATATTTTGATGATCTAAAACAGAAAAAAAAAATTTAATAAAGTAAAATTGTACACATAATGTATTGGTAAAGGATGTGCATTCTTTGACAAATAACGATGGTTTTGAATTAAAATAAACATGTGATTGAAAAGAACAACCAAAAGAACGTTTTCTATCAATTTTCCTTAATATCTTTTGCGGTATATTTGCTCTCACGATTTCCGCTGGGAGAGAATTCAAGATCAAAGACTAAATAATGAGGACTAATAGATAAGTGAGTCTTCGTGGGGAGAGAGAGAAAGAGAGGAATCGAGAGGAGGCCGAAGTAGGGCATAAACAAACATAAAATTGTAAGGGTCCATGCTCATTTGTAGGGGCGAGCATGGACATACGGGGATCGGCATTCTGCTGTCGGTCCATGTGGGAGGGAAGTGCCCCAAAGTCCGGTTGGCATTACCACCCTTTGCCAATCGGCCCGACATGCCTCGTAAGGCTTTCGCGGACGGCTGCTCAAGTTCCGGTGACCGTCAAATTAACGAACATCCCCTTTATTCGGTTTTTTTCTCGCAAAACAGAATTTCCTTGCTTGATAGCTCGTGCTATCACTATAAAGTCTGAACGACGTTTACACTCATCATGCACGCATATAAATTTATGTGTAACGCGATGACAGATGGTGGTGAGCAGCGACCCACCCCTCCGGCGAGCTAGTTCGTGCGACTCAGCAAGGCGTGCAGCCTTTTAGTTGCTCACATTTGCTGCACCATCTCATATCTTCTCCTCGCAGGGAAGAAGATATGCTAAATAGGTCATCAGGGGATTTGCTTTCTTCGATAACAAAGCCCAAATATGTAAACCCCTTGTTACAAAGGCTCAGGTAGCGTTTGAAGCCTTGAAATTCTCACTAACTGCGGCCCCCGTATTGGCCAACCCTGATTACACTAAACCCTTTATTATACAGTGCGACGCGAGTAAGACCGGTGTCGGAGGTGTTTTGCTGCAAAGCGACGACGAAGGCAATGAGAAACCCATCGCGTATATTTCTCAAAAACTAACTCAGCACAACGCAACTACAGCGTGAGGGAATTGGAATGTTTCGCTGCGGTGTTGAGCGTTAAAAAGTTCAGAGCCTACGTCGAAGGTTTGCCGTTCAAAATAATCACCGACCATGCGAGTTTAAAATGGCTCATGAGTCAGCGCCACTTGAGCGGACGTTTGGCTCGATGGAGCTTAAAGGTTCAAGCCTTTGATTTCGGTAGTGAACACAGAAAAGGTTCAGAAAATGAGGTGCCAGATGCGCTTTCACGGGTTTACGTGGACGCGATTTCAGAAATTGTTTCGGCACCTAGCATAAACTTGAATTCTGAAGCCTTCAAATCAAAGGAATATCTCAACCTGATCGATACAGTGCAAAACAACACGGAAAGGCTGCCTGACACGCAAGTGTCAGATGGCTACGTGCACTTCAAGACATCCTTACGGACGAGCTAGTTCGTCTGGCGCATGATCCTCCACAAGCTGCGCACGGGGGTATTACCAAAACCCTATATCGTTTGCGGCAAAGAATCTTCTGGCCTGGTATGGCTAGCGAAGTACGTAAATATATCGCGAGTTGCATAGTCTGTAAAGAGTCTAAGGCTCCAAATAGTGTGTTGAGGCCGCCAATGGGCAAGCAAATCGAAGTTGACAGACGATTCCAGTACTTGTATATAGACCTATTAGGACCCTACCCTCGGTCTAAGCATGGTAACACAACTCTCCTAGTTGCTTTGGACAAATTTTCGAAGTTTGTTTCGTTCAAGACACTACGTAACGCGTCTGCCGTGCAGATCACCGCTTTCTTGGAGGAAAACGTCTTCAATTTATTCGGCGTACCCGAGATTATATTTTCTGAGAATGGATCGCAATTTATATCAAAAGAATTTCGCAAATTGGTTGAAGTGTATGGTGTTAAACACAATCGTACAGCCATCTACTCGCCACAAGCTAACGCATCAGAACGTGTAAACCGCTCATTACTGGCGGCCATTCGCTCTTATGTTGGCACTGATCATAGGGATTAGGATCGAAACTTAGGAGGCATCGGTTGTGCTCTTCGGAGCACAATCCATGCATCTACAGGGATTGATCCATATTTTCTTGTATTCGGTTCCCATATGATGACACATAGCTCGACCTACGAACTGATGCGAAAGCTGAATGGTTTGAATGATGGTAAATTGGTTGTGTCCTCGAAAAAGGACCACCTTGAGCTAATTCGCAAAGGCGTGACAAATAATTTGTCGAAAACTCACCAACAGCATGAGCGAATTTATAATCGTCGAACCCGGGTAAAGCGATTTATTGCCGGACAAGAAGCCTGCCGAAGAAATTTCACGCTTAGCGACTTCGCGAAAAACGTTAATGCTAAGCTAAATCGTAAATTTCTGAAGTGTCGGATTGTTCGTGCGATTGGCGGTTCTTTCTATGAAGTCGAGGATTTGCAGGGTAGACCCATAGGGGTTTACCATCCCAAAGATCTGAGGCAATAATTAGGTCGGTAATGCATATCCTGTCCGGTTGTTTATCTTTCAATTCTCTCTTTCGTTGCTTCGGCTAGTTCAGTCGGAAGAGCATGAGACTCTTATTCTCGGGTGTGGTCGAGTCCCGCGTTGGGCAGTACAAGCTTTCACGTACCACTCTAACAACGCGCTTTTCAGTTACGTCCGGGTTGATAGATCTATCCCTGACGCATCTGCGTTGTGACGTGTGGGAACAAACTCACACTTACATTTCGTGTCTGTACGACCTTTAAATTCTTGCGCGTCTTATTTAGCGACATTCGTGACACCTGATTTTCAAATACAAAAATAACATTTCTCAAAAATTTCCAAAGAAAATCAGTTCAGTGAGCGAAAATTATTGTCGAAAAAACGAATAGTTAAAGCTAAAACAAAGTGTATTTATAGTCGATTTTGTCTTCGCCTGCAACGAGTAAAGAGAACAAAGAAGAAATGCAATTCATCACTTAATTTCATGGAACGCAAGATGCTAAAAAAAATAGGTCGCGCGAAAGAGATAGAAAATGCGTACAAAAATTTTTTGGAACGGGAGATGAGGAATCAACGGAAAATGTTCGGGAGTCTGGTTTGAAGCATGGACCCAAAAAGTCTTGTTTGGAGGATGACAAAGCCAGGTTTGGTGAAGAATAGTTTTCTTAAGTTTTGAAACAAAATTAACAAAAGAAAATGATTAGTTTGAGTTAGGAAAGAAAAGGAAATCAAAAAAAAGATAAGGAAAAGAAAACGGATAAAATTAGAAAAAAAGAAAGACATAAAAAGGGAACAAAAATGCTAAGTGAACTTAAAAATTATAAATTGCAAAGATGGATATATTTTTAAAAAAAATTAAATGTTATAGAATTTTACAAAATGGAATAATATTCCCAAAACAAAGGCCAATAAATTGAAAGGAAAAAGTAGCGTGGTTTGTAAAGTGAAAATAATAGTTTACAATTTAGAACAAAAGTTTCAAAAATGAAGCTACCTTTTTGAAAGTAAAAACAACTCATTTTAAAAATGGCCACTAAAAATTTTTGTAATTGCATCAAGTTTTTTTTTCAAAAAAAGAAAAAAAAATTATATTAAAAATTCTCTTTTTTTCAATTAAATTGAGTTTTTTTTTTTAAAAATGTGCTAAAGTTTTCATAATTAAGTTTTCATAATTAAGGTGAACTTTCAAAAAAACATATATATTAAAAAAAAAATTTCATTATTAAATTAAATTTGTTTTCTAAAAATATCCTAAAATTTTCATAACTAAATTGAACTTTCTAAAATTAAAACTAAAATTTTCATTACTGAATTAAAGAATATAAAATTAACCTAAAATTCTTAACATGAAGCTAAATATTTCATAATTGGAATAAAAAGAAAATAAAGTTGTTCAAAATATGAAGTAAATAAGAAAAGGGAGTGGAATTATTTTTTTTAGTGAGTTTTCGAAAATGAAACTAATTCAATGAACGACCGTTTTCCTGAGAGAATGAACCAATAACAATGTGTAACGTGAGCATTTTTTTTTTCTATTTAAAAAAATAATACCGGATGGCAAAATTGAATTGCTATACAATTATTAACTTTTTTCAATTTTTTTATGGCGTTAGTTGCAATTGGAAAAAAATACAAAGCATTTTTTTGTTTTTTTTTCATTTTTACAATTGCACTAGAGAAGTTATTGTCTCAAGAAAAATGGAAAAATCGAAAGATCGAACGGGTTGTTTTTTTGAAAAGTCGAAGAAAAACCAACGGGTCCTTTTTCTGAAAACTTTGTGTGGGCGATTTTGAAGTCTGATTTTTGAGAGGGAGTTGGAGAATAATTTGGATACAGTGCGGTTGATTTTAAGAAAAGTGTATTAAGGAGATTTTTTTTTTCAAAGGCCTCGGAAACTCAAGAAATTTTCAAGAAATTTATGGCAAAAAAACATAATATTGATGGTTTAACATTGATAAAGCGTGCAACATTTGTATCAATTATTTTGTTTTTTTTTTTTTTTGTGTTTCAGGACAGGGTGTTTCATAAAGGCCTTGATGTAACAGCCGTCGGTTCCAAACATTATATTTTTTATTGTTATTTTTAAAGTATTTTTTTTTTAAATATGATATAATTTTATTAAGCTTTTGGTGGTTTTTTTTTCATTAATAATTTACATATTTAAATTTGTTTTTTTCCCAATTTTGGTTTATAGACTTAATTTTTTTTTATTATTTTGTTTCTAATTTTTCATTTTTTTTTCTATTATTTTAGTCCCTAAGATATTCGTTTGTTTTCTTTTCTTTATAAATAAACAATGTGTTTCGGTTGAAACGTTGGCTGGTTTTTTTATGGTATTTTGTTTTCTCTATCTTGATTATTTAATATGAAGTGTTAAAGCCAGTTGTGCGGGAGGGCATGTGAGTATGAGTAGCGAAAAAGGGTAAATCCACCAATATGAGAGTCAAGGGACCGTGTTTATTTTTTTGGGCAAAAACATGGTCATGGGGAGTCCTGTTTTGTTGGACTCCATGGGTGAGATAAATTAGCCCAGGAGTGAACAATATCATCGGTTGACCCCCTCCGATGACAGCCCCGGCGTCACACACAATTTTGACGCCATAAACCAGTCCGTCTGTTGTCCGTTGAGGGTTTTGTAATCATATAAATGATTCCTTCTTTCCTTTATCTGGTAACCCTTGTTTGAACTTTTGGTTCACCCAAATCTCCAAGTTTCATTAAAATCAGTATTGTCTTTTTATTTTATACCCGCTGATGACATGAAAAGGTGTGGACGTAATAAATCCACTTCTCCAGCCCTTTCGTCAGCCCAAATCATGGTACACATGAAATTTTGTGTAAAACCGTGATTAGTGGTAGAAGGTAACCGCCCACTTCCCTCCGGCGAGCTAGTTAGAGCAATGAAGCTAGGTGTACCTTTTCTTGGTTACTTTCGGCTCTAATACCACTACATGTAACTGATACCAGTCAGTTATATGCCTTTTAGCAAAGGATAACAATGTTAGGACATTTGTTTGATGAAGCAAACAAATTCCTAACATACAACCAACACCGGTTGTTACGAATGGATGACCCGCTAAGGTAAAATTTTTTTTTGACAAAATTTCTTTTACTAGCCAAAGAAGTAAATTCGAAGGAAAACTATAAATATAATAAGAAGGGGACCACCAAATTTAATCAAAATCGAAATTAATGTCGGGGATAAATATATTTTCTAGCACGAGCATAAGGAGATCCCATTTACGTTCAATAAAACAACAAAACGAATTATATCTATGGCTATCAATTATTGTATATATGTCTACGATCAGGCAGCAACAAAAAGGTGAAAAATACGACCAATATATACAAATATAACATAAATTATCTCTAACGTCAATGCAGTTCATTTAAAAAAAAAAAAAACAAGAAGAATTGTTATTATTATTATCTATATAAATAAAATCGTAAATGTTCGTTTATTCCTAACCGGTAATCTCCGAAATTTCTTGACCAATTGCTTTGAAACTTTCACAGAATGTCCTATGTGATTATGACCATGTTTATATGTACTTTTTATTTACCTAGGTTATACCTGAGCCAGGTTATAATTGATTTAAAAAAACCAATCACTAACACATAGCCACAAGCATCTTTAAAATCAAAATCTTCAAGCGAGAAAACTTGATTACTCTTACTCACACGCGCATACATCAATAAGCTTATATTATAACATTACAGATGGGCGTAGTGGCGGCGTTAAAAATATTAATTCGGAGGAGCAACACTTTAAATGGGCTTAATGCTTATGTATTCTGGAACATCAGAATTGCGAAAAATGTTTGCGTTATTTATTCCAAAAAACAAGTTTCTCTTAAGCGTACAAAATTAAATTATTCGCTTTAGATCCTGTTTATTGAAATGTAACGAGCAAATTATATCTCTACTAAATGGCGTAGAATTTTGTAAGCCCATAACCGAAAGCCATTTCATTTCTCATTTTTTAAAGCCAAAAAAAAGGTATTTATAATTGACAAAGCTGAATTTTCAAAATCTTCGACGAATTTTAAGAATTGCCCCCAATTTCTCAAAAAAAATTACTGTCACTGGTAGTTTTAATTAAAAAAAAAAACGAGGGGTTTTTAGAATTGGATTCAAAGTTGATTCAAAAAAACGAATTTTTTACTAAATTATGAATTAACATCATTTCTGTTTGTTTATTTTATATATATGTAAAAGGCTAATCCTTCTTTCTTTTGTTCTGTCCGTCGTATATTGTCCGGAAAGAAAATTCGTTGAGCAAAAAAAAAACACTTTTTGATATGTTGTAGAGAATTACTTGAAACGTGGAGAAATTTTGTTTCCGGGGAGATTGGGGGTCGGAGGGGTTACAAAGGGGGACTTGAAAGCTTATTTCGGAAAACCTCATTTATAATCTGAAATATACATCGGACATGATTCTGACCTGAGGCAATCTTATTAAGATTTTTATGCCGGACATTCTAACGTACACGGCAAAGTTTCATTTCCCACCGCTTTGGCGCTGCAGTCAATAAAAATTTACGAACTTTTTATATAGAAGTCACACGCAATAACAATGTTCAGCAAAGTTGTGTAAGTTTTTATGGCGATTATTTCCGTCAAAAGACCAAACAGTTCTATCTCTCACCACTTTGGCGCTGAAATCAACGCAAATTTTAAAACTTCGTATGTAGACGTGACACACGATTACAATGTTCGGCAAAGTTATGCAGGTTTCCACGGGAATTATTTCCGTCGAAGACCAAACAGCTCTATCTCTTATCGCTTTGCCGCTGGAGTCAATACAATTTTGGTACTTGGTATGTAGACGTCACACACGATTACAGTGTTCCGCAAAGTTTCGGAGGTTCTCATGGGGATTTTTTTTTTCGAAGATAAAATAGTTCTATCTCTCACCACTTTGGCGCGGCGGTTGTTTAGGCCCCTACTCAATAGAGGTTTTTGCCTTTACGTAGTATATGTTTGACGGGAGCTATTTTACCAACCGGAGAAATGGGATTAATTTAATATCTTCGCTCGGGGTGTTGCGGGGTAAATAATGTGTATTCTGAAGAGATCAACTTAAGACATGAAATATATCACCAGTGGTGCTACGAGAACGGGGTAAAAGATTTATTATGTTCCGAATTAAGATGCTACGCTTGAATACATTTCGTTAATTTACAGCGATTTGTAAACCGAAATTTTTAGGAAGCCGTCTTAGGACGGGTTACAACCTAGCAATTAAATAAAGCCTATAAAAACATTTTTTTCTACAGCAATAATGAAAATTCGCCAATTTTAAAAATTATAATACGAGGTAAACAAGATATCGTAAAAATAGGGTTTATGCCAAAAATCAAGTTTGTTTAAACATACAAAATTAAATTTTAAAATTATAATCTACTCTACTAATTGGCGTAACATTTTGAAAACCCAAAGCCGAAAGACATTTAATACGTAGAGTCTCATTTGTTGAAAACCCTAAAACCAAAAAGGCATTTAAAAATGAAAATACTGAATTTAACAAATTCTTAGATGAAATTTCCAGCTTGGGACGATTTACAATACAAAAGCTCTGACTTCCTGGCCAATCGCCGGTGGATAGGCATGACATTGCAGCACGTGTTTTCAAACAGAAGCTGAAATCCCTGATGGAATTCATGCTAAAACATGAAGTGTTTGGATCTTTGCGCCGCTGGATGTACTCAGTGGAATGGTAAAAGAGGGGATTCAAAAATGGTGGAAGAACGGCTCATTCCGCTTTGAAATTGCCATTAAACATTCAATTCATTGAAAGTCCCACATGCAACATTTCCAAAGCATCCGGCATGTGTAAAGTATTACAGAAATGCAAACTTATTGTTTGCGATGAATGCACAATGGCGCACAAAAAATCGCTCGAGGCCCTTGATCGATCATTGCAAGGCTTACGTGCAAATATCAGACCATTTGGGAACGCATTAATATTGCTTGCAGGAGATTTCAGGCAAACATAACCTGTAATTCCTCGATCGACACCAGCGGACGAAATAACTGCATGCAAAACGATCGGTCAGCAGAGATATTCTCACATCAATTGCTGGAAATTAGGAACGTAAAGGTGCCGGTTGATCTGAGGTCAGGACGAATTTCATTGCCTTCTGCAATTTAGTGACGTCAAAAGAAGAATTGGTTGAAAAAGTATTTCCCAATATTCAAACTAATTACAAGAATCACGATTTGCTAAGTGAACGAACTATTCTTGCGGCCAAGAACAAAGACGTCTACGAACTTAACAATATTATTCAATCTAACATTCAAAGCGAGGTGGTCACATACAAGTCCGTCGACACTGTTGTGGAAGCAGATGAAGCGGTGAATTATCCAAGATTTTCGAATTCACTCGATCTGCCAGGGATGCCACTGCACGGACTGCAATTGAAAGTCGGTTTGCCAATTATCATGTTGCGAAATATCAACCAGCCAAAGCTTTGCAACGGCCCGCGGCTTGCAGTAAAAAAATTAATGAGCAACATCGTAGAAGCAACAATCTTGACAGGACCTTTTAAAGGTGAAGATGTGCTCATTCCTCGCATTCCTATCATTCCAACGGATATGCCATTTCAATTTAAGAGATTGCAATTCCCTATTCGATTGGCGTTTGCAATCACCATCAACAAGGCTCAGGGCCAATCTTTAAAATTGTGTGGTTTAGATCTAGACACGGATTGCTTCTCACACATATGTTGCGTGTTCTAGAGTCGGCAAACCAGAAAATCTCTATATCTGCACAGAAAATAGAACAACAAAAAATGTTGTATAACCACAAGCATTGTAAAATTAAATACACGAGAAACGTGCGCTTTTTCTTTTCTTTTCCATTTAACCAGACTGAGCCACAGCAACGCCTGGGCGGGTACAGCTAGTTACATATATTATTATTTTAATTTGAAGCTAACAAAACTAATAATAAAATTTTCTTAAGGCGGCGTAAGAAAAACCAAAAGAAAACCAACAGAAGAAAATTTTCGTTTGTCATTTATATGGATAGATAAATTAATTATCTAAACAAGAAAGTAATTCAAAAAAAAAGAAAAAAAAGGGGACGAATTGGTCATTCTAAATGGTTTACGATGATTTTCTTTGGGTTTTCCTTATCCTGATTATTGTATCGGCAAACTTCATTATTTACCATTATGATATTTCGATGTTAACACTTAAAAAAAAAAAAAAAACTGAAAAGAGAAAAAAAGAAAATTTTTATAAACATGAATGAATTATCCCGCAATAAAATTTATTGTCTTAGCATTTGAAAAAGGAACTTTTTTTATATATATATATTTTTTTTGTAATTACCTAGTCATTAGTGTATTCGTACTCGAGTGGTTCTACGGATGAACCCATATAAAAAGATTTCTTTCAGTCTATGACATGATCATCGGTAGATAGAAGTAACTCTGAGAGAGAGAGAGATGGCATAAGTGACGCGATGCGAGAAGCATGAAAACAAATAAACGGACCATAACCATTTGTAGGGGTGGTTATGGTCAAACGGGACCAGCATTCTGTTGTTGGTCCAATCGGGTGGGACGTGCCCCATAGAAGTCCCGTTGACAACAACACCTCTGCCAATCGGCCCCGACATGCCTCGCAAGGCTTTCGCGAACGGTTGGTCAAGTTTCGGTGACCAAAATCAAACGAACCCTCCATTTTTTCCTTGCTTGATAGCTTAGGCTATCACTTTCAAGTCTGAACGACATTAATACTCTTATGCACGCATAAATAATTATGTGTAATTTGATGATAGATGGTCGTGAGCAATGACCCATCCCTCCGGCGAGCTAGCAAGCGCAACTCAGCTTGGCGTGCAGCCTTTCAGTTGCTCACATTAGCTGCACCATCTCATATCTTCTCCTCGCAAGGAAGAAGATATGCTGCAAAGATCATGACGGGATTTACTACTTCGTTTAAACCCCATTGCATTGTGTTTTACCCACTGCAACATATGTAAACCCCGCAGTTACAGAACGTCAAATGAATAATCGTTCTGATGAACGCCAAATGTATAATCGTTCTGATGAACGCCAAATGTATAATCGTTCTGATGAACGCCAAATGCATAATCGTTCTGTTCAACGCCAAATGTATGATCATTCTGTTGAACGCCAAATACGTTATTGTTCTGATGAACTCCAAACGTATGATTGTCCTGATGAACACCAATATGCAATTGTTCTTATGAACGCCAATGTGTAATCGTTCTGATAAACGCCACTATGTAATCGTTCTGATGAACGCCTATATGTAATCGTTCTGATGAACGACAAATGAATAACCGCTCTGTTGAACCCTGTGTAATCGTTCTGATGCACGCCAATATGTAATTGTTCTTATGAACGCCAATGTGTAATCGTTTTGATGAACGCCAATATGTAATCGTTCTAAGGAACACCAATGTGTAATCGATCGTTCTGATGAACGCCAATATGTAATCGTTCTGATGAAAGCTAATATGTAATCGTTCTGTTGAACGCCAAATGTATGATTGTTCTGATGAACCCCAATATGTAATCGTTCTGGTGAACGCCAATGCGTAATCGTTCTGATGAACGCCAATATGTAACCGTTCTAAGGAACACCAATGTGCAATCGATCGTTCTGATGAACGCCAATATGTAATCGTTCTGATGAACGCTAATATGTAATCGTTCTGTTGAACGCCAAATGTATGATTGTTCTGATGAACGCCAATGTGTAATCGTTCTGATGAATGCCAATATAAAATCGTTCTAATGAATGCAATGTGTAATCGTTCTGGTGAACGCCAATATGTAATTGTTCTTATGAACGCCAATGTGTAATCGTTTTGATGAAGGCCAATATGTAATCCCTCGGTTGAACGCCAAATGAATGATTGTTCTGATGAACGCCAATGTGTAATCGTTCTAAGGAACGCCGATGTGTAATCGATCGTTCTGATGAACGCCAATATGTAATCGTTCTGATGAACGCTAATATGTAATCGTTCTGTTGAACGCCAAATGTATGATTTCTCTGATGAACGCCAATGTGTAATCGTTCAGATGAATGCCAATATGTAATTGTTCTGATGAATGCAATGTGTAATCGTTCTGATGAACGCCAATGTGTAATCTTTCTGATGAACGCCAATATGTAATCGTTCTGATGAACGTCAATATGTAATCGTTCTGATGAACGGCAATATGTAATCGTTCTAATGAATGCCAATGTGTAATCGTTCTGATGACCGCCAATATGTAATCGTTCTATTGAACGCCAAATGTATAGTTGTTCTGATGAACGGCAATATGTAATCGTTCTGATGAACGCCAATATATAGTCGTTCTGATGACCGCCAATGTGTAATCGTTCTGTTGAACGCCAAATATGTAAACGTTCTGCTGAACACCAAATGTATGATTGTTCTGATGAACGCCAATGTGTAATCGTTCTGATCACCGCCAATATGTAATCGTTCTGTTGAACGCCAAATGTATAATTGTTCTGATGAACGGCAATATGTAATCGTTCTGGTGAACGCCAAGTGAATAATCGTTTTGATGAACGCCAATGTGTAATCGTTCTGATGAACGCCAATATATAATCATTCTAAGGAACGCCAATGTGTAATCGATCATTCTGATGAACGCCAATATGTAATCGCTCGGGTGAACGCCTAATGAATAATCGCTCTGTTGAACCCTAATTGTAATCGTTCTGATGAACGCCAATATATAATCGTTCTGTTGAACGCCAATTCTATGATTGTTCTGATGAATGCCAATATGTAATCGTTCTGGTGAACGTAGGTTTGCCGACTTTTTCAAAACCCAATAAAAGACGGATTTGGCGACCAAAAAAAAGAAAAAAAAAGTCCACAAAATCAACCAAACAAAAACGAAATTTGCCTTTCAAACCATTTAGTGGGCATTAAATAAATTACTTAACAAACTTCGTTTAAATTGGAGTCCATTTGGTGCCCCTATGAGCGGCGCCCGGGGCATGACAGACCCACTTGTTACGCCACTGCAATAATTTAATTAGTTAATTTTAAATTTCACTACTCTACATAATTATTTATGTATTATCATATATGACCCCTTTATTTTGAAAGTGAGGTAAGTCAAAAAAACATCTTAGAATTGTAATATTCACCCATATTCTGCAATTCACATGAAAAAGACACCAATAAAATGTATTCAATTGTGTATTTCATTTTAAAATAAATTCGTTTTATGACAAAAATATTAGAAATATTTTGAATGGCATTTTATTGAGGTAGATTTTAGAAAAACCCTGTATTACATTACCGTAATGCATTTTTCTAAGAAATTTTTGATATCTCGGGTCCGGTTGCTACTAATTACAATTCCGGGATTAATTGATATTTTAAAAATTTTAAACATTTATTTCAGAGAAAATTTCATAAATTTTATAAAAAAAATATTCAAAAAGTCTAATGGAGTGAAGAAAACTTTAATTTATTTTAAATGTTTTCCTTAGTTTTGTATCAATTCACATCAATTCCACAACACCAACTAACAGTGAATTCATTTCGATTTCATTTCGAGTAAAACGAATTTCAGAACACCAAAATTTCATTTTCGAAATTTCAATTCAGAACATGGGTGATTATCTAAGATTTTAGAATGGCGAATGTAACAATTTTGAAAACATTCATACAGCTGAAATCACCACTTTTGAAAATTAAATGCCATTTGCTGCTTGTTGATTTACATCTTGTAAACAAATTAGACTTTTGAATGGTGTCAAAATTGTTTGTTTTATTTCCTTTCATATAATTAATGCCTAATTAACGGAACGATTTTAAAAATAAAGGACATTTGACGCTCCGATAAAGGACAAGGACAAAAAAGCAAAATAAAGGACTGTCCTTTCCAATAAAGGACGGTTGGCAACCCTAGTCACGGCTTGTATGAGATCCACTAATGTTGACCCCCATTTTCGTTTCATAGACCCCCAAATTTTTTTTTCGTTGACATGGACCCCTTGCAGGTCATCACCGACCCTTGGGGGTCGATACAGACCACTTTGTGAATCACTGGTTTATAGGAAAGTACTATAATCGTGCGAAAACCTAACTTTTGAGCTAGAAGGGCTAGGAAGATGAAAATAATTGCAAAATCCGTTGCGTCAAAAATAATTGGCCCCATGTCCGTCCGTCCGTTCGTCCGGCTTTTTTAAATCGTTAATAAAATCCGAATGGATGGTCCGATTTCCGTGAAACTTTCACCATTTTGGTGCTGCAACAAATGCCAGATGCTGTTAGATTCTGGGCGAAATTAATATATGGCAACACTATTTGGTAACGCTTTTTTTGTCTAAAAATGACAAAATTTTGTCCGCACGGTTCAGACTAAACTGTTAGGCCAATTTCGATAAAATTTACACAGTTCATGTATTTGATCCTAGCTCAGATCTGATTAGTTTTTGGGCCATATTAGACTATGGCAACACTGTCTAAAAATACATTTTGTCCAAATATAGTCTATTTTTGCACTTGTTGTAAAACCGAAACTGCTCGTCCAATTTTAATGAGATTTGCACAGTTTGTGTACTATATTCGATGTCAGAACATATTAATTTTTCAACGGAATTTACATCTGGCAACACTAATGCGGAAAACTGTTTTAAAAAAATGTTGTGGTGGAAATATAGAAACTTCCCTAATTCGGTTAATAATAGTCAGATTTTAATGAAACTTGGAATGTACGTTTGGGATGGCCCAACTGAAAAGACAAAATATGTCTCCACTCACCGAGTGGAAACATATTTTATTTTGAGGGGCTAAAATAGAAAAACTTCAATAATTCATTCAATATTGGGCGGATTTTCTTAATACTTGATGTGTTATAGGGTAGGCAAACTGAAAAGATAGAATGCGTCTCCGCTCGGTGGGGGTTGCGGGATTGCAAGATAAAAAAACCTTAATAATTCGGTCAATAACAGGCGGTTTTTATGGAACTTGGAATGTACATTTAGAATAGGCGAAGTGAAATGAATATTTTATCACATTATCGGGAAAGTTTCAAAGTGGTTCGGCCGTTATAGAGAAAATGTAAATTCAAAGCTATGGTTTGCTTTGCTCATTTTTAAATTTTTGATTTATTTTATTGAGACTTAGAAATAATATAACGTACAGTACGACTTATTTGAAATTTTCAAATTATTAACTAGTTGGCTTCAGCACCTATCGCTTCAAGAGAAAAAAAACATAAAAATTTGAACATTCAATTCCTGACACTAAACAAAATTCCCAAAAAGAAGTGCTTGCTACCGGCACTACAAGAATTACTTAAAACTAAACTTCAAGTACGCAACAAATATATGGTGTCTCAATAAGAGCACAAGATTTAATTTGCGTAACTGCAAATATGTGTATATCTCGGGTATTCTGCCTCCTATAGATACGACTCATACCTCATTCTACGATCAATTTAATAATGAATTGAATGCGATTTGGCGTTTTGAAAAATATTCCTTTTTATAGGACAGGAAATACAAAAATGCTCTTCTATGAAGGCATACGTATATCTCAGGTATTCTGGGTCCTACGGGTCTTTATTTGACGGGGAATTTAATAAGTAATTAAATTAAAGAATGCTCCGAACGAAACGAATGATTTAAGTATTGTAGAACTGTGTTTTGGACCACAGTAGATGCTCGAAACTAGACAAATTGGCAATAATAATGTCGTTCGTTCGTGCAGAGTTCCATGACTATTAATAGCAACAGCGGCTAATGACAGATGTCGAGATTTTAGTACCGTCAACTTAATGAAATGAAAGTACTGCGAAATTTAAATCTGGCGCTATTATTGGGACACCCTATACAGTAAATAAAAAAAAAGCATGACAGAAAGAAGCTAGAGAGTTGACATGTTTCACATCGAATTTTCCAAATGGAGCTGTTATCTTCTGTAAATCTGAACTGCATCTTTTTGCCCTATGGTAGGTACTACCAGAGGGCATGTGAGTTTTGTCACTCTATTTGTAACACATCGAAATGGTCGTCGTAAAGGTTTTTAGGGCGTGGTTGTGTCGGGAATCAAGGGTTATACCGATTTATGCATTTCCGTCAGTCCGTCCGTATACAAGATAACCAAAAAACGCGTTATCCGATTTTGATGAAATTTACAATGTAAGTTTCTTATTCCTTAACTTGGTGTGGTATCGCATTTGAGCAAAGTCGGTCCAGGGGGAGCAAAGGTCTAAAGGAAAAACCAGAGTGACCAGAAAGTTTTCTCGTTTCTTTGTTTATGGTTTTTAGTATTTAATTGGAACATTTGTGAATCAATTTTATTTAAATTAATTACATAGGTTAACTACATACACTACATACATACATACACTATGTAAAATTTGAGTCAAATCTGTCCAAGGATAGTGGAGAAAGAAATAATATTAAGAGAAAATAACCCTCTTTATAAAGTTTTTTTGATATACTTTAAAAACTAATACACCGATTTTAATAAAATTGACAGGTTGGACTTATGCTGTCAGGGTCTAGGTTAGCTGCTAATTAGAAGAAATTTTGAAAAGAACAAACAAAGCTATGAAGTAAAGACCTTGAAATAATAACAGTTTTGACAGCTTTTCTGCTATTCTTGGAACTAAGTCCTTCTTTTTCATTGTAGTCTTCAATGCGGAACAATCTGTAATTACTTTCAATGTTTTTCCCAAGAGATAATATCGGAAACGGTCCAATGTGTCTACTATTGCCAATCTCTCTATATCATAACTATGACAATTTTTTTCTGCATTAGATGTAATTCGACTAAAATAAGCCACTGGCCTTAGCGCTTTTCCCTCATATTGAAGTAACATTCCTACAATTCCGATTGAACTAGCGTCCGTATGCACTTCATGACTAGCGTCCGCAAGGTATGTTGCTAAGATCGGTTTCATAACTAACACACTTTTCACTTTCGAGAAAGGATTTTCTTGGTTATCGTCCCAAGAAAACAAATTGCCTTTTTTTAATAGATTCGTCAACGATCTTGCTATCAATGCGAATTCTCTAATAAATTTCCTAAAGTAACTACAAAGGCCAAGAAACTGTCTCATCTTGGTGATAGTCTTGAATTCCTGAACCGCTTTCGTCTTTAGTGTTCCTGGAGATATGCCATTAGGTGTGATCTCATGCCCCAAGTATTCAATACTTTGTTTCATAAATTCACATTTTTTTTTAAATTCAAAGTAAGATTTCCTTGTTGAAGTACATGAAAAACTCGCGCTAGGTTAATAAGCCCCTCCTTTATTGTGACACTACCAATGAGGAAATCAGCCATATATACTTCTGCGTCTCCCTTCTGCAAAATTCGTTTGACTTTTTCTATCAGCGGCTGGAACATGGACGGCGCATTCTTCAATCCAAATGGCATCTTTGTAAACTCGTACAAACCTTCATTACAAATGCTGTGAACTTTCGACTGCTTTCTTGAATAGGAAACTGATAATAGCCGCTATTCATATCCAATATGGTAAAATATTTACCATATACTGGCTGACTTCTTGAATCTGTTCTTCTATATTTGGAACCGGATATACTTCTTTATTCGTCAACGCATTCAATTGACGAAAATCAATCCAGAGTCTTTCTTCACCATATTTTTTCTTCACGACTTGCCTAATCAGATACAGATTCCCTGATGATACCACTGTTAACCAGTTCTTGAACCAATTTATTCATTTGCTGTTTCTTCGCATAGGGTATCCTATGCGGCCTCCGCTGAATTGGATTCTGTCACTCCAATGTAATCTTCATTTCAGTTTGATTAGTCATCCCAATTTGATCCAATGCGTCTGCAAACCTAGACCTATACTCATTTGATAAACTTAAAAGCTTTACCCTTTCACCTGTTAATAAATTTCC
Source organism: Xylophagus ater (assembly GCA_963422695.1). Lineage (NCBI taxonomy): Eukaryota > Metazoa > Arthropoda > Insecta > Diptera > Xylophagidae > Xylophagus > Xylophagus ater. The sequence continues at coordinate 47,538,451 of OY730480.1, read as the reverse complement.
GTGCTTAACATCAGTTTCTTGAATAGGTGAGTCATGTGTCTGGAATACTTCTGAAGTCTGTTTCCCGTTTACTTGTTCGATTCTCAACTTTCCATATTCTTTTGTTACTTTAATTCCTGGCTTATCTAAAATATCTTGTCCAATCAACATTGGTGTACTTATCAATTTCTCATCAATTATATACATACAATATATATCAGCTTTAGTAAACATATCATCAATTTTTATATCAAGCGATCTCTTATCCCTTGCATTGAATCTTCCACCAGGGAATCCTGTAATGGACATAACGACATCTTTTTACTTTCTACGTTTTCAGCTGAAGGTTTTGAAATTAATGTACACTGACTACCACAGTCTATAAATCCGACTGTCTTGTATTATCCAACTTGTATTCGTTTATGGTACTCATCTTTGGGAGTAGTCTGGTCAATTTTAAGAACATTTGACATACCAGGTTCACCTTTCTTGGAACTTTTACCAGTTGTATCTGTTTGATTCCTTTTTGATTGAGAACAATGCTTAGCTATGTGCCCTCATGTATTGCAATTAAAACGTAAAGTTCGAGGCATTCTTTTTTCCTTACTTTCCCGCTGATCAGATGATACTGTTTCTGCAGGCACTTTTGCTTTACCAAACTTCGTCGGCTTCATCTTACGTAAACTCAGGCAGCATTTAATTCAGTCATATAAGAAATCAATTCTCTGTCCCTGGAAAATAGAGAACAAATCATCATCATGCATATCCAAAATGTAATATTTAATTATGGCCCCCTCTTCAAGCCTTGCTTGCGCTCCGATATTCCACATTTCCTCCAAATAATCTAGCAAAGTCTCTTGCGATTTCCTTTTTCGAGTCATTAAAGTAACGTGTACATCGGTCTCATTTACATGCGGTGTAAATGACGTCCGTAATTCTGTTGAAAATTTTTCCCTTGTTGCATAGTTTTACTATAATCGATCGAACCAATTACGAGCTGATTCTTTTTATTTTGTTGGAGCAGGAAATAAAACTAAAGTTTCTGGCCATTGGTCAATTTCACAAAGATTTTCAACGCGTATAATCCACGTTTCAACCGGGATACTCTTTTTATCATTCGGGTCACATTCTGGCAGAATATCTATTACGTCTCTCGGCGTAAAGTTAGTCAAATAATCGTTTAGTCTAACTCTTCTAAATGGCATAATGAATTCACTGTCCTTGACCGCATTCTCAGACTCGCTACGAAAGGATTCATTCACATTAGCTCTACGGATTTCATCAGACCGTAATCTTTCTATTAACACGGATTTTTTGCCATTTGTATTTAATCCTCTATGTCCAAGTTCATTTTTCAATTGCTTTACTGTCATATTTAATATATCCATTTTAATATACTTAATTCCAACGCATACAATTTTTTTTTCAACAATACCGCTTTTTTTTCGTTTATAGGCGCCAAACAAAAAAAAACACTTATAGAAAAGCTTATCTTTTCATATATTTTATAACTTTTGTAGTCCTTTATCCCAACTTCTGATTTGTAAACGCAATATTGTATTAAAAGAAAATTATATTCATTACAACGAAAAAAGTTAAATTCATTAAAACAAGAAATATTAAAACGATTAAATTCATTAAAACAAGAAATTATATTCCGCCTAGAATGGCTTCTATTTTTGTAGTGTTGTTCTTTTCTTTTTCAGCTTTCCTTTTCTCGATCAATCAATCCATTCGAACTGCAACCAACTTTAACTACTTATCGACATTTTCTGTTTTATTTCTTAAGGCTGGTTCACAAATATAAAAAAAAACGTTCCGGTCAGCCTGGTTTTTGCTTAATAACTTCGCTTCCCTTTGCTAAAATGCAATGAGAAAGCCAATTAAGGAATAATCAACTCACATTGTAAATTTCAACAAAATCGGATAACGGGTTTTTTAGTTATCTTGTAGACGGATGGACATGCATAAATCGATATAACTTTTGTTTTTCTACAAAACCAGACCCTTCAAACCTTTCTACCATGATTATTTCGATGTGTTAAAAATGTAGTGAAAAAACTCATATACCCTCCGCTCGTACCTACCATAGAGTATAAAAAGAAAAGTTTCATTTAGTGCCATCTATTATCTGGAATACAGTACTAAATAACTGTCGTTAAATTAGACCTCTATAAAAACACGGCTTAAATAAGCCTGTATAAAATCTATGGTAACCATGCTTATTTTTCCCAAAAAACAGAGCAACTGACTTCAGTTTGGAAGAATCATAGTTACAGCTATTTCAAATAAAAGGTTGGGATAGTTGAGCAGTGCGCACCAGTATCATTTTTGGGCTATAGCCGAATTTTGGTGCCCTATGCCAGGAATGGGACAGAAAAACAGCCAAAACTAATACTACTTCAGGGGTTTTTCTGCATAACTTTGGTTCTACTTTTTCGCAGGTACCCTGCGCCCTAATAGCACAAATCTATTCTGCAAATTTTATTCAAATGAGTATATTATTTTTTGAAGCTCATCCAAAAAGCTTTATGAATAGGCTTTTTTCCTACAACTATTTTTTCCCCATTATCCTTGTACCGATTTTAATGAAATTTACGAAAATATCGCCTATTTATGTAGTCAATGTATGGAAATAACTTCAATAAAATTGGGCACAAACTCTCAAATTAAAACCGAAAAATCATAAAAAAACGGCCAAGCTTTCTGGTTACACTAGTTTCCGCTTTATAACTTCGCTTCCTCTCGGTCGATTTTGCTGAAATGCAATACCAATTCGATTAGGAATTAAGGAATAACTAATTTACATTTTGAATTTCATGTACACGGACGGACGGACATGCAGAAATCGATATAACTTTTCATTCCCTTCACATCTATAGCTTTGAAACCCAACACACTTAGTGACCAAACTAATATACTCTCTGGTAATATCTACCATAGGGCAGAATTACACTTTTTCCATATGTTTGGTTTGTTGTTTGTTGTTTATAGTATCTATCATTCTGCCAATTATACAGAACAACATAAGTACAAATTTCTTGGGATTCACCCAAGCGTAGGCATTAACTCGTTTTTACGATATCTGTGTCTGAAGCAGCGATTTTAGACCGTACTGTCAAATTTTGGAGGGGAAAAAATCGCATTTTTTTCGTTTCTAATTTTTAGTGCGTTTCGGATTCCAAACCAAATTCTTTTGAATTAAATAATCAAACTTAAAAGATTTTCAATATAAAGTGTTTAATTTCTGGGTGTAATAACAAACAACATGGAAAAATTCGTGGAATTTTCTTTCACAACTAAGTTTGCCATATTTTTTATTAAAATGGGCGAATTTTCGTTATTGCCGTATAAAAAAAAGTTTTTATTTACTTATTATTAATCAAATGGAAATTATGTTAATTCATAATTTAGACAAAAAAATTGTTCTTTTGAATCAAGTTTGAATCTAGACCGTAGCGCAAAACCCCAGTGACAGTCATTTTTTTGGATAAAATGGGGGCAATTCCTAAAATCCGTCGGTTTTTGAAAATTAGGCATTTTCAGTTTTAAATGCCTTTTTTTGTTTAAGGTTTCCAAAAGATGAGGCTCTACGTACGAAATGGCTTTCGGCTATTGGTTTACGCAGGAAAAGAAACATATAGGCAAATACATGTTTATAATTATTATTTAATAATTAAATTTTGTATGTTTAAGAGAAACTTGATTTTTGGAACAAATAACGCAAACATTTTTTGCAATTCGGATGTTCCAGAATGCATGAGCTTTTAGCCCATTCACAATGTTGTCCCTCCGAATTCATATTTTAAACGCCACCACTACGCCGCACACATAAGCAATAAAAATGCAAGTGTGTTCCAAAAGTTCTTCAATTTCCCCTGCGAAAGGCCCATCCATATTTTCCATAATCTAAGGATTCACCATAAAAAATGTAGTTTCTAAGATTTTCCAAATCCTTTAACCACTATGAAGGCTAACTAACCCTGAACTGCCAGCGATACATTGCACAGAATTCCCTATTCGCAAAATACATCTCTAAGAAAACGTCCTTATCATAAACTAAGACAGAAAATTTTGTATTGCCTCTACTACTAGAAGGTCTAGGAATTATTATTATTATTTTAAAATTCGCGAATTTATTCTTGAAATTTGATAATAGAATTACGTAAATAGATCCCGGCTCAAAGGAGCTTAAGAAATTTCATCGTAAACGAAATTTTTCTTGTTTCATGTATAATATAAAGCATAGTATGAAATTCGACCACAACGAAATTTCATTCCCATTTTGTCAAATTTGTTTAGAATGAAAAGTTTACACCATTGGTACCATTAGCAACTTTTTCTTACCTGAAATATTTTATAGGTATGTTTCACCCTTCGAAGGCAGCAACTACTGATTTATCTTGATTCATTTTGTACTATATATTAATAGAATTAGATCGGTTTTGATCTACTTGAACGGCAACAATCAGTTGTTCTCAGTGGTTCCAAATCGAATCTTTTTTCAGATAATAAGGATCTTTTACACCGGCTCGTCCTGAAACCTCTTCTGTTCTCTATTTTCATTAAAGATCTTCCTTGGATTTTCACTTTACGCAAATAATGTGTAAGCGTACCTTCTTTCTGTCCCCTGTAATTTGGTCTCAGCTATTCTACTAATAATGGAGACTTGGCCGCAGTACATAAATGGGCGTGCAATAATGGAGTTTCAATTAATACTAAGAAATCTCAAGCAAATATCTACAAATCTCGAATCGACTCAGTTGATCTGCCACACATTATGATTGGTCCTAATTCAGTTGAGTTTATTGACAGTGTCAAAAACTTATTAATAATTTTCAATTCCTGCTTAAATTGCCAGAAGCATGTAAACTCTATTTTCTCCATGGCCTATGGCTCTATGCAAAGTCTTCGCTGCTTGCAAACTGTTACTCTGTTTCACGTCTCCTTGCTGCTCATTAAAATCTTGGTTTGACGCCATTGCTTTCATGGTGATGTTTTGTACTGGGAATTTAAATACTGAAATTTTTCGTAGACTTCAAGTGGCTTTAATTCTTGTAGTCGCTTTGTGTTTAAACTAGCCAAATGTGATTATATTTCACCATTCAGTAATAAATTGTTGGGATGTTGTTTGCGGGCCTACTATGAGTTTCGGCTTATGATCTTTATCAAGCGTGGTATAACATTCGGAGTGCCGCAATATTTAAATTCTCTCTTTCTTAGACCAAATTCTACTGGAACAGGCCAGTTTGCTATCCCCAATTATAAACCGGTCCACATGAGTACCTCGCTAATTGTTCAATGCTCGAGGTTATGGAATAGTTTACCTACTTTTATTCAGAACAGTGTTCCGTTGTAAGTCTTCGGAAGACGTTGGTTTGAATTCTTTTCCTCCCTCTAATTTTCTCTAATACCTTGTCTTCTCCTTTTCGTTCTTTTTCTTGTATCCTTGCTACTTAGCGTTGTACGCACCTTTTATTTTTGCAAGCGCCTTATTTTTTTGCTGTACTAATTAATATTATTTTTATTTCATTTCATATTGTTATTCTATATTATTCTTTTTTTCTTTTTATGCCCTATGGTAGGTACTACCAGAGGGTATATTAGTTTTGTCACTAAGTGTGTAACGCATAGAAATAATCATCGCAAAATAATTTCAAGGGTATGGTTGTGCAGGGATTCAAAAGTTATATCGATTTATGCATGTCCGTCCGTCCGTCCGTCCGTCCGTCCGTCCGTCTGTGGACAAGATAACTCAAAAACGCGTTATCCGATTTTGTTGAAATTTAGAATGTAATTTGGTTATTCCTTAACTGCATTTGGTATTAAATTTCAGCAAAATCGACTGAAGGAGAGGGAAGTTATTAAGCAAAAACCAAGGTGACCAGAAAGTTTTGTCGTTTTTTTTATATGGTTTTTCGGATTTAATTCGAAAATTTGTGAATCAATTTTGTTTAAATTAATTATGTTGGTTACATACATAAATTGACGACACCATGTGAAACTACAGTCAAATCGGTCCAAGGATAGTAGAGAAAGAAATAGTTGTAGCCTAAAATAAGCCTCTTCATAAAGTTTTTAGATGTATTTTAAAAAGTTATATACCGATTTCAATCAAATTTACGAAACGTGTTTATGCTATTAGACTCTAGCCTACTTGTGAATTTGAGCCAATTTGAGAATGAAGAAACGAAGTTATGGAGAAAAAAACCTTGAAATATTGAGTTAAGTAGAAAGTTCGTGGCATTTTTTTTCCAATAGTTGGCTTTAGAGTCATATAACTTTAGTAATTCTAATCCTATCAAGTTATATTATAGCGCGCTTAAAAGGTGACATTTTGTAGAACATTTATAAAAAAAAATTGTGAAATTCAGGCTGAAGTAATTGGGGTAATTGGGTTTTGAAAATGAGCCAAAATTCTTAAAAAAATTCCTTATATTAAAGCTCCATGTTAGGAACTACCGTCCGTCCGTGGACAAGATAACTCAAAAACACGTTAACCAATTTTGATGAAATTTAGAATGCTAGTTGGTTATTCCTGTAGTGGGCTTGGTATTGCATTTCAGCAAAATCGACTGAGGGTCAGCGAAGTTATTAAGCAAAAACAAGGGTGACCATAAAGTTTTGTCGTTTTTTTATATAGTTTTTCGGATTTAATTGTAAAATTGGTAAAGCAATTTTGTTTAAATTAATTGTATTGGTTGACTACATAAATAGACGATACCATTGTAAATTTCAGTGATATCGGTCTAAGGATAGTGGAGAAAGAAATAGTCGTAGGAGGAAATAAGCCTGTTCAGAAAGTCTTTTTGATGTACATTCAGAACTAATTCACCGATTGGAATAAAATTTGCAAATTAGACTTATGCTATCAGGGTCTGGGGTACTTACAAATTAGAGAACATTTTGAAAAGGGCAAACAAAGTTATGAAGAAAAAACCTTGATATATTGTTAGTTTTCACAACTTTTTTCTCCCATTTCTACCATAGGGCATCAAACAATCGGCTATAGGCCGATTTTAAATTACTTTATGTTTTTCTTTAATTTTCTTATGGCTTTACTTACGGTTTATCGTGCTTGGCATGCTGTGTTTAACTTAAGCTGTTTGGCCTTATGTACAATTTATAAACTTAATATATGCGTATGTTTTATTGAATTTTCAAATCACTAAAATATAATAAATCTGTAGATTAGGTTTAATCGAGGGCTTCATTGGTCCTCATAAATCTCAGTTATCCTACCAGAGCGCATTGTTTCTACGGAACGAAATTTTGCAAATCAATTGTGGAATATACGTTATTAAATCATCCAGTAATGATATGATATACCACTAAGGCATTTCAACTTCTCCGATCTGTAAGTCGTAACCCTATGCATGTTCAATTTCTTCTTCAACTTTCGAAAATTCCCCATTGTTAACTTCCCTCCTATATTCCTCACTGTAGAAATTAATATATTTTTTTGTTTTAGGAAAATCACTTCCTAAAGAATCCACAAGTTTTGAAATGACCCAAAAATAATTGATGGATTTATTAGGAATACCATCTATAGTCTAGCAGCGATACCCTAAAATTTTCAATCCGCAATCCTTGACGGAATTTTTCTTTTTTTGCAATTGTCCGTTTTGTATAGAAAATTTCATTTCGTTCGAAGTTCATACTATACTTAAAAACTTTAAACTATATAAAAAGTAAAAAACAGACGATAAACACTTAACGATCGCAGCGAAAGTAATTTATAAAATGTTTGCAAGCAAAAAAAAAAAAAATTGAAAAGAGAATGAAATTTGTTATAAAAATCAATTTTGTAGAAATATCATTAAATTTGTATTTATTAAAATTGTTTGCGCATGAATTTTTCTTCGAAAATACAAACATAATCACTTTTTTCTTGTTCTTCATCGTTTTTTTTTCAAATTGTTATTTGAAATAGAGCGGTGGGATCATAGAGTTACATTAACTGGAGATTTCATTTCTCTCGTTTTCATACAAAATTATGGAGGAGAAATGGTCACTATTTTATCTTCTCGCTCTCTTACTCCAAACGATAGAAGCCCAACTTTTCCAAGTTTCGGAGATAACGACTAGCCACTCAACCAATACGATATAATAATTTAACTTGGTTTCCCCTCAATTAGCATATAAAATTCGCGTTGTTTTTATTTTCCATACAAATAAACCCAAGTTTCATATTCTCCTCTGTCGGCCCACATGAGACAGAAAATTAATACCTCTAGTTAATAGAACTCTATGGGTGGGATCTGTCCTAAACCGCCATCGTTATCACCTCCCACACAACAAATAATAAACAGACATAAATTAATTGTTGAAAATCCCCTAAAAAAACCCCATTTCTTTTGCGACAAATAAAAATTGTGGAGGGGAGAACATTCACTTTTTTATGTTTTTAAAAGAGCCCATAGACGACAGACATTGTTGTCAACCTTGTTGTCTACCTGGTTGTCAAGTTTTGCCACAGTTGAAACGAAATGTTGGCAACCAAGTTGTCAGCATCACTCTCGAGGTATTTTTATCGGCAGTAAGTTCACAGTAGGCAATTCAATTTACAACTGATGTTGACAACTACGTTGTCAACTTCTCTACAGACGATACAACATCAGACTCCGCGCACCGAATATCCGATGTTTTCCAAATTTTTTTAAAACATTCAACATTGTTGACAACATGAGATACCAACCACCAACATGCTCACAGACGTCCAACATCAACACGAACACGGCAAGTTGACAACAAGGTTGAAAACAATGTCGGCCGTCTATGGACCCCTTAAGTTTTATTTTTTATGAGACGAACTTCTGCCAATACATACTGAAAATAAGGTAAATTCAATGACAGAAATGTGTTCATATCATAGAAATACATTAACTGGAGATTTCATTTGCCTCGTTTTCATACAAAATTGTGCGATATAATAATTTAACTTGGTTTCCCCTCAATTAGCATTTAAAATTTTTTTACTTTGCCATAAACATAAACCCAAGTTTCATATTCCCCTCTGTCGGCCCACATGAGACAGAAATTTAATATCTCTAGTTATTATAACTTTATGGTTCATATACATAAAAAGAGTTATCCAATAGGTGCGTATTAGAACTACTGATATGGATTGAAGCCATATTTATTAATATTTTGACAGCTGTCATTAAATATTTTTTTTTGACAATAATATGTCCTTAGCCTGGGGGTCATGAAAAAAACGCGTTATGAAAAAGCATAACACTTTTTTTACCAAGTTTCACACGTTATAGACGTTTATAATGTTCGGCAATATTGTGGAGGTTTTAATGAGCATTATTTCCTTCGCAGATAAAATAGTTCTATCTCTCATCGCTTTGGCGCTGTATTCAATGACTTAAAGTCTTTGAACTTTTTATATATAGGTCATAGACGATTAAAATGTTCGCGTGTGACCTCCATATAAATATATTCCTGAGAAGGCAATAGTCGCCTTGGAAACCTCCACAACTTTGCTGAACATTGTAATAGCGTGCGACCTCTATATAAAAAGTTCAAAAGTTTTTAGAGACTAACAAAAATCAGATCAATAGCCTACCAACAAAATAAATATTAATGATCTCATATTGTCCCCATAAGGGAGATACTCGTTCCTTTTCTTTGGTAGAGTCTGCCATTTTACCATGGAATGTTTCACATTTGGACAACGTTCACAAGTTATTAAAACTTATTATCGAAATCAGTCCTCGATTCGCCAAACTCAACGTACGCTTTATGGTGGACATAATCGTCCATCTGAGAAAGCTATTTGTCGAATTGAATCAATGATTAATTATCAGTAATTATTTTTTTACAAAATTTGAATAACATATAGACATCCATGAAATGTAGCTCCAGCCACGTGCCATTTTGCAACTGAGACTCTTGATTTAACGCCTAAAACTTCTGATATCTGTAACAACGGGGTTTACATATATGGGGTTTAAACGAAGAAAGAAAATCCCCAGATGATCTTTGCAGCATATCTTCTTCCTTGCGAGGAGAAGATATGAGATGGTGCAGCAAATGTGAGCAACTAAAGGCTGCACGCCTAGCTGAGTTGCACTAACTAGCTCGCCGGAGGGGTGGTCGTTGCTTACCACCATCTATCATCGCGTTAACATATAATTATTATATGCGTGCAAATGAATGTAAATGACGTTAAGACTTTATCGTGATAGCATAAGCTATCAGGCAAGGAAATTCGGTTTCGCGAGAAAAAAAACGAATAAATGGAGGGTTCGTTAGTTCTTGGTCACCGAAACTGACTGAACCGTCCGCGAAAGCCTTGCCGAGGCATGTCGGGGCCGATTGGCAGAGATGTTGTTGCCAACCGGACTTAATTGGGGCACGTCCCACCCGATTGGACCAACAGCAGAATGCTGGTCACCATTGACCATAACCGCCCCTATAAATGGTTACGGTCCCTTATTTTTTTTGGCTCTCCCGTGCCTCACTACTCCATCTCTCTCTATCTCCCTCTGTAATGGCCCTAGCTACTATTCATACTAATAGAAATGATTGAAATCTATTAAAAAAGGTATTTTTTTCCCCCATTATTAATAACAATCTTTATTCACAAGGATTACAACTAAATACTTCCATTTTTAAGCCAACCAAAACTTAGAAATTTTTCCTTCTAATAAAAAAATGCTTTACTTCTTATGTCAGTTAAGTTACAGGTTTTATGCGTAATTCTGTTTTTTTTTTTATTATTCTTTCTTTCTTTTTTTGAGAAAACCAATATATAAACATAAAAAAAAATTAAATCAAATTTGTTGTTATGGTAAATAGTAAAAAAAAATTAAATCGAATAAGTTGCACATTTCTAGAATTGATTTCCAAAAAAAAAACGTTTTAATTTAAAATTTGCTGACCAAATTATTTGGAATTTCCAATAATGAATATTTTTAATTATAACTGAAGCAAGAGGGAAAGAAAAAAAATGACATTAATTAAACTTGATTTCATTAAATTCAAAAAAAAAACCCGCCATGGAACGTTTCACATTTGGACAACGTTCACAAGTTATTAAAACTTACTATCAAAATCAGTCCTCGATTCGCCAAACTCAATGTACGCTTTATGGTGGACACAATCGTCCATCTGAGAAAGCTATTTGTCGAATTGAATTAATGATTAATGATCAATAATTATTTTTTACAAAATTTGAATAACATATAGACATCCATGAAATGTAGCTCCAGCCACGTGCCATTTTGCAACTGAGACTCTTGATTTAACGCCTAAAACTTCTGATATCTGCAACAACGGGGTTTACATATATTGCAGTGTGTTAAACACACTGCAATGGGGTTTAAACGAAGAAAGCAAATCCCCAGATGATCTTTGCAGCATATCTTCTTCCTTGCGAGGAGAAGATATGAGAAGGTGCAGCAAATGTGAGCAACTAAAGGCTGCACGCCTAGCTGAGTTGCACTAACTAGCTCACCGGAGGGGTGGTCGTTGCTCACCACCATCTATCATCGCGTTAACATATAATTATTATATGCGTGCAAATGAATGTAAATGACGTTAAGACTTTATCATGATAGCATAAGCTATCAGGCAAGGAAATTCGGTTTCGCGAGAAAAAAAACGAATAAATGGAGGGTTCGTTAGTTCTTGGTCACCGAAACTGACCGAACCGTCCGCAAAAGCCTTGCCGAGGCATGTCGGGGCCGATTGGCAGAGATGTTGTTGCCAACCGGACTTAATTGGGGCATGTCCCACCCGATTGGACCAACAGCAGAATGCTGGTCCCCATTGACCATAACCGCCCCTATAAATGGTTACGGTCCCTTATTTTTTTTTAGGCTCTCCCGTGCCTCACTACTCCATCTCTTTCTATCTCCCTCTGTAATGGAACTAGCTACTATTCATACTAATAGAAATGATTGAAATCTAATAAAAAAAAGTATTTTTTTTCCCAATTATTAATAACAATCTTTATTCACAAGGATTACAACTAAATACATCCATTTTAAAGCCAACCAAAACTTAGAAATTTTTCCTTCTAATAAAATAATGCTTTACTTTTTATGTCAGTTAAGTTACAGGTTTTATGCGTAATTCTGTTTTTTTTTAATATTCTTTCTTTCTTTTTTTGAGAAAACCAATATATAAACATAAAAAAACTTTAAATCAAATTTGTTGTTATGGTAAATAGTAAAAAAAATTAAATCGAATAAGTTGCACATTTCTAGAATTGATTTCCAAAAAAAAAAGGTTTTAATTTAAAATTTACTGACCAAATTATTTGGAATTTCCAATAATGAACATTTTAAATTATAACTGAAGCGAGAGAGAAAGAAAAAAAATGACATTAAGGAAACTTGATTTCATTAAATTCAAAAAAAAAATCGCCAAATTATATATGTTTATGACTTTTCATCTTTTCGCTAATTTTTCTTTTGGGGATTTTGTATTTTCGATTTTTTTCCTTCTTTTCTGTTTTTCCCTTCTTTCTTTTTTCCTTTTTTCTTTATATATAGAAAATTCCAAAATGATGGAAAGTATTAGAACTAAATTATGTCAACTTTCTTCCCCCTTTTTTTTTGTTTTGTCAGACTGTACACTATTTAAATATAAATCGATAAGATTTCCAAAATTATGTAAGGAATTAAACCAATTTCTTCTTTTATTCCAGCAAAGGTCAAAAGAAAACTTGCCACATGAAATAGAAACGAAACAATTATTAAAATTAAACTTACATTTCATCCAAAAAGGCCTTTTTGCTGTATGCGATCTGTCAAAAAAAAGTATTCGAAAGGAACTAGATACAGTATATATATGTATAATTAGAACGGTTGCACCTAGGCCCGGTTTTCTTTTGATCCATTTATACATATATTTATATATGTATAAAACCTTATTATTATTATTATTAATTTAGCTTTTCTTTAAAATATTTTATCTTCCTTATTTATTTATTTATTTCTTTGTTTTTTTTTTCTTTTTTTATTAATATTAACTGTTGCAAACAAAGAAAAAATACTCCTTACCAGAACATCCTAGTCCGGCTGTGCCTTCCGTGAAGTTGATAGTTTATCGAGGCTTTCCAGCGATGTTATTGATAATAGAATACCTTATTTTATATTACGGAACAGTGTACACGTGCAGTTCGGGCCTGGTATTAATGTATAAAAATGCTCCTTTTCCTCAATTCGAACCACGCCTATAATCCATTATTTGTGACATATAAAAAGATGATCGACAATACCAATTTAAATTGTCCGAGGCTAAATGTAGTAAATTTATATATATATATATCTGCATAACTTAAAATTTGAATAGACGGCGTCCATTTTTTTTCCTTTTTGATGATTAAATTTTTTATTTCTTTAATTCGATGGCATATTCGACAATTACAATGCTTTATAAAAATTATTTTTCAAGATTTGTGACTCACGGTGAATTAAAAAAAACACTATTTGCAAAAAAAAACCTTCTTTTTTTTCTTTTTATAATTTTACACCTTACTTTATTGAACCAGACTCTATCAAGCTTCGAACTAGACTCTGGATCATCCACATTTTTCTTCCATTCTGTCTCCTCCCGTTCGCAAAATTTTTCAATATTAAACAAAACCAGTATTTTCAAATCCATCTGTTTCGGTCGTAGAGAAAGAGTTTGCCGTTTATTTCTTTCTCATCAAAACATGTCATATCCTAGCAGTATTTTTTTCTGGTTTATTTGTTCTTTTCTCCTAATTTTATTAAGCACCGCTGATGTGTATACCAGGGACGACGCTATGAAAATTGTTAGTGAAAAAGGAAAAAATGTTGAAACTTCGAATGCATGATGGTAGCTAAAATAAAAAACACGATTTTAGTGGTCGTTAAAACCAAAAATCGTAAGGCGATAAAACCCACCGTTACAACACGGATGCGTCAGGGATTGATCTATCAACCCGGACATAACTGAAAAGCGTGTGAGTGGTTTGACTGAGCTAGCCGGGCACCAGAAAATTTGAGAGAACGAAAAATATGTTCCGATTTAGATTGCGACAGTAGATATTTGCTCCTACCTCACTATTGCCTCAAGTCTTTGGCATGGTAAACCCCTATGGATCTACCCTGCAAATCCTCAACCCCTTGGAGGGAACCGCCAATCGCACGAACAATCCGACACTTTAGAAATTTACGATTTAGCTTAGCATTGACGTTTTTTGCGAAGCCGCTAAGCATGAAATTTCTTCGGCAGACATCTTGTCCGGCAACAAATCGCTTTACCCGGGTTCGACGATTATAAATCCGCTCATGCTGTTGGTGAGCTTTCGACAAGTTATTTTTCACGCGTTCGCGAATTAGCTCAGGGTGGTCTTTTTTTGAGGACACAACCAATTCACCATCATTCAAACCATTCAACTTTCGCATCAGTTCGTAAGTCGAGCCATGTGTGATCATGTGGGAACCGAACACAAGAAAGTATGGATCAATCCCTGTAGAAGCATGGATTATACTCCGAAGAGCACAACCAATGCCTCCCAAGTTTCGATCCCAATCCCTATGATCGGTGCTAACATAAGAGCGGATGGCCGCCAGTAATGAACGGTTTACAGGTTCTGATGCGTTAGCTTGTGGTGAGTAGATTTTTTTTTTTTTTGCGACATTCTTTAGAAATAAATTGCTGTCCGTTGCCTGAAAATATAATCTCGGGTACGCCGAATAAATTGAAGACGTTTTCCTCCAAGAAATCAGTGATCTGCACGGCAGACGCCTTACGGAGCGTCTTAAACAAATCAAATTTGTCCAAAACAGCTAGGATAATGGTGTTACCATGCTTAGACCGAGGGTAGGGTCCTAATAGGTCAATATATATCTACTGGAATGGTCTGTCAACTTCGATATGTTTGCCCATTAGCGGCCTCAACACACTATTTGGAGCCTTAGACTCTTTACAAACGATGCAACTCGCGATATATTTACGTACTTCGCTAGCCATACCAGGTCAGAAGTATCTCTGCCGCAAACGGTATAAAGTTTTGGATATACCGCCGTGCGCAGCTTGTGGAGGATCATGCGCCAGACGAACTAACTCGTCCGTAAGGCTAGACAGAACCCATAGCTTCCACGATCTATCTTCCTGAAAGATATTGCTAGTACTAAAACTAGTTCTGAAGTACACGTAGCCATCTGACACTTGCGTGTCAGGCAGCCTTTCCGCGTTGCTTTGCACTGTATCGACCAGGTCGAGATATTCCTTTGATTTGAAGGCTTCAGAATTCAAGTTTATGCTAGGTGCCGAAACTATTTCAGAAATCGCGTCCACGTAAACACGTGAAAGCGCATCTGGCACCAAATTTTCTGAACCTTTTCTGTGTTCGATGGCAAAATCAAAGGCTTGAAGCTTTAAGCTCCATCGAGCCAAACGTCCGCTCAAGTCGCGCTGACTCATGAGCCATTTCAAACTCGCATGGTCGGTGATTATTTTGAACGGCAAACCTTCGACGTAGGCTCCGAACTTCTTAACGCCCAACACCGCAGCGAAACATTCCAGTTCCGTCACGCTGTAGTTGCATTGCAGAGTTCAGCTTTTGAGAAATATAGACGATGGGTTTCTCATTGTCTTCGTCGTCGCTTTGCAGCAAAACACCTCCGACACCGGTCTCACTAGCGTCGCACTGTATAATAAAGGGTTTAGTGTAATCAGGGTTGGCCAATACCGGGGCCGTAGTTTTTGAAGATCTCAAGGCTTCAAACGCTACCTGAGCTTCGGCTGTCCAAACTAGCCTGGCACTCTTCTTTAGGCAGTCAGTAATTGCGGACGACAAGGAGGCATAATTGGCAATAAACCGCCTATACCATCCCGTCATACCCAAAAATCGACGAACCTGTTTTGGAGTGGTAGGTGCAGGAAAGTCAAAAATTGCAGATACCTTATTTGAGTCGATCTTTAAACATCCGTTACCAACGATGTAACCCAAATATCTAACTTCTCTCATGCAAAATTTGCTTTTCTCCAAATTTATTGTGAGTCCAGCAGAAGACAAGCAACGTGCAATGGTTGCCAAAAGTTTAACGTGAGAATCAAAATCCTCAGGAACTACCAAAAGATCGTCCAAATAGACGAAACAGTTTTCTCTTAACTCGACTGGAATTGCTTTGTCCATCAGTCTACACATTCTTTGAGGAGCATTACAGAGCCCGAATGGCATCACTGTAAACTGGTATAACGGTCTACCAGGCACTGTGAAAGCAGTTTTCTCCCTACTCTGCTTTTCCAACGGTATCTGCCAAAAGCGTCCTTCAAATCAATACTTGAAATGAAACACGACTTCTCAAGTCTACTGAGAAGGCCTTCTATATGTGGAAGTGGGTAAGCGTCTTTCTTCGTAAGGGTGTTCACTTTCCTGGAGTCGAGGCAGAGGCGAACCTTTCCAGGTTTGCGCACCAAGACTACAGGAGAGTTCCACGCGCTGACACTTTCTTCGATGACACCCAACTCCAACATACGGTCCAACTCAGCATACATGAGGGCTTGCACCGCAGGGGAAATAGGGTAGTGGCGTTGCTTTACAGGCTCCGCGTTTTCTACCTCAATAATATATTGTT
This sequence comes from Xylophagus ater, assembly GCA_963422695.1. NCBI lineage: Eukaryota > Metazoa > Arthropoda > Insecta > Diptera > Xylophagidae > Xylophagus > Xylophagus ater. The sequence goes on along the minus strand of OY730480.1, from coordinate 47,521,901 downwards.
CTAAATGTGGTTTTCCTAAACCGACTTGGTTGAAAGAAGGAAATAAAGTAAAGATGCTTTCAAGATGCCCACGTTGTTCCGAATTTAGCGTGTTGGAATCGTCAATTGACAAACAATCTAAAGTTTCATTCGTGTTTAACAAAGACGGCTATTTCGAACTCTTTCCAAAAATCTACACCAAGGTATAGAGTTTGAGTAAGGCCTGGTACAACGTATAGAGAAATATTTTTCGTTATATTATTATAGGTGATTGAAATCGCAACTTGACCATGTACCGATTGTGATTTACCGCCAGCCGTTTTGACTGAGGTGGGACGACCAGTAATCAATATTTTATGACGTTGTAGAAAATGTGATGCGCCAGCGCCTAAGCAAGATACGCTTGCTCCACTATCTAAAAGGCCTAAAAGGGATTCGCCGTCGATTTCTACCATCGCATATGGTCTTACGTCATATTTCAATTTTACGAATGCAGATTCCACTGCTTTAAATAATTGTTTTCGTTTTCTAAACTTTTCCCTGAGATTTAATATATAACGTGAAGTTTTCTTAGTGTAGATTGTACCAATAGCTCTTTTCCTAATTATGTCTTGTTCAATCTTATGTTGATGTAAAGTTTTATCTGTCTGTTCCAGTTTGTTTTTATGGGACAAGATGTAATTTGACGTTTCCGGTTTTAAGATTTTGTCATCTGACGAATGTGTTGGCGGAGATGACCGTTCAAAGTTCAATGTTGGTTCCGTTATGGTTGGTCCAATAGTGTCGTTGCCAATACCTTCCTGTTGAATATTTTCCGGATGACAGTTAGGATACAATGGAAACGAAACATCCTTCATACCATATTGATGACAAAATAAGAACCTTTGTGGTTCGAAGAATTCATGACCAACATTGTCACAGTTCCAACAAATAAACTTTGAATGTCCACCTCCAAACACATTGACATTATATTCTTTACTTGTGACATCGTGTTGGTACGTATGATTAACGTTTACGATTGGAAACTCTGTTCTGACTAGTTGTTGATGCGGAATATTAATATTAAAAGACTTATTCGGTTCGAAATTATTACTAGGCAAATGAACAACAGTAGCATTAAATTCTTTAACAGGTGGTATAACTCTAGCTTTAGGCATTTCAGATGACACATTATTTAAGCTCGATTGATTTTGACCTCCAGGTTTTGGTGGTTCCCTAACAGAGAGGTGACGTTCTGCTTTGCGACAAACTTGTTGAAAAGAACTTAAAGTTGGGGTCGTCCTTAGATTAGGGAAAATATGGATAGGCCTTTCGCAGGGGAAATTGAAGCACTTTTGGAACACACTTGCATTTTTATTGCTTATGTGTGCGGCGTAGTGGTGGCGTTAAAAACATGAATTCGGAGGGGCAACATTGCAAATATGCCAAAATCTCATGCATTCTGGAACATCCGAATTGCAAAAAAATGTTTGCTTTTGATTGCTACAAAAATCAAAGTTTTCTTAAACATACAAAATTAAATTATTAAAAAATAATTATAAACGTTTATGTGCCTACATATTTCTTTCCTGCGTAAACCATTAGCCGAAAGCCATTTCATACGTAGAGCCTCATTTATGGAAACTTTAAAACCAAAAAAAAAAAAACATTTAAAACGGAAAATGCTGAATTTTCAAAAATTTCGACGAATTTTAAGAATTGCCCCCGTTTTAACCAAAAAATGACTGTCACTGGTAGATTTCATTAAAATCAAAATAAAAAAAAAGTGAGATTTGACATTTCGGCGTGGATTAAAAAAAAACGAAGTTTTTACTAATTTATGAATTAACATAATTTCTTTTTGATTACCAATACGTAAATAAACACCATAAAGACTTTTTTTTATACGGCAAGAACGAAAATTCGCACGTTTTAATAAAAAATATGTCAAACTCAGTTGTGAAAGAAAATTCCACGAATTTTTGGATGTTGTTTGTTATTACACCCAGAAATTAAACACTTTATATAGGAAATTTATTAACTTTGATTATTTAATTCAAAAGAATTTGGTTTGGAATCCGAAACGCACTAAAAATTATAAATTAAAAAAACGCAATTTTTTCCCCCTCCAAATTTGACAGTTCGGCGTGAAAATCGATGCTTCAGACACAGATATCGTAAAAACGACTTAATGCCTACGCTTGGGGTCGTCATTGTGAAAATGAGGTTTGCTACACTATCTTTAAGGTTGCTGCTCATGATTTGGGTCAATTCAGTATCCGTTATTGAAATCTTTAAACGATGGTTCATGGACATGATCGAATCATAGAAATCATTAAAACATTCGGTGGTAGCTTGTTTTCTTTGCAGCATGAGTAGCAAAATCCTGATCAGTGTCGAGACTGCCATAATGTTGCAGAAGAGCTGTTTTTATTCCATTCCAATCAATAGTTGGTTCTCGTTTACGAAGGTGCCAGTACCACTGCTCTGCTTTACCAGTGAGCCGGTTAAATATTTGGGTGCAAATAGCATTCCAATTTATATCATATTTTGATTGCAATATTTCGATTCGAAACATGAAGTATTCCACAGGCATTCTGGTGATCTCGCCACTGAATGAAAAGTACCATTTTTCGATACGAGCATCATAACAGTCATTTGGAGCAGAATTTGAATTCATAGTAGTCATTGGTATTCCTTTAATGAGAATTTATTTGTCAAAATCATAAGCACAAATAGTTAAGCCAGTAATTTGAGGAATATTTCCTTTCAAAAAAAAAACGCCGATGGAAAAAAAATTCTTGTTTAAAACAAAACGAACTTAATGGAAAAAAAAAATTCGTAATAATAAAAAAATATAATATTTATAAAAAAAAATGGTAATAATAAAAAATGTATAAGAAAAAAATATAACTCGCACCAAAATATATGAAATAAAAATAATAAATTTTGTAATAATTTTTAATTCAAAAGAAAGTAATTTAAAAAAATAATAAATTCAAAAAAAAAATATATAACCTAAACGAACTAAAGCTAAATCAAAAAAACTAAACTAAAATAAAGAAAAACTGAAATAAACTTAATAAAGAGAACTAAAACTAAAATAAACCAAACTAAATCTAAACTATCTCCAACTAAATAAAATTAATCGAGAAAAAAAAAATTTAAAGAAATAATTTCAAAAACAAATCTTGAAATCAATTTCCCAAATAAATTTCCCAACTAGTTGCTATACTGTATACTATATTATATAAATGCTATATTTCTTCTGTTTATGCATACAAAAAAAAATTCCTTACTCCTACTATATTCTGCCAGAAAAGAAAGAAAATTACTTTTCTTCTATACAAAATAAATCCTTACTCCTACCGTCATTCCTAGAATTAATTATATCTAACTTATGTGAGTGAGAGAGAAAGAAGGAATAAGTGGACGACACGAAGAGAACACAAACCCGACATACTATACACTCACGAAATGAAAATAAGATGTTACTCAATCGAAAGAATCTAACACTGTACAAAACCAAACTGGGCTTCATACATGATTCGATCCCAATTGTTATACTGGATGTCGAAGTATACACCGCACGTACCAAACACAGTAAAATATGATGTACTATGACATTAAACAATATGCGATTAAATGCGCAACAGTCCACACCACAACATCACTAACATTTTCCTGGTCCAATGTCCGAGAAACTATAACAAAAAATCCTCAAGACTAGTTAAGAGATAGTCCGATCGTAAACACAAATGAGCATGCGGATAGTTGCCGCTTTGTCAAAACTATGTCCTGACTAGCATTCTAACTTGCAATTGTAAGCTACGAACGACATTGGACCGCAATCGCGAAAAGAAAGCCAAACCTCGAAAACCAAAAAAAAACTCAACGAATATCCGAAATTTGAACTTACACCAAACTTTTCGTTCAGAAATTGTTGGTATAAATCTAACTTCGGAAAATTTTTGACAAAAAAAACAAGACAAAAATTTTTTTTTTAAAATGAGACAGGGTGATTCGATAAGTTCGAAAAGGTTTGAAGTCAAAATTTTAAATTTTTCAAAAAAATTTGTTTTCTGAAAATAATGTTTGTTCACATTGAAGTGACAACCAATGACCCCATTTCGAACATCAACTCGTTAAAAATGTGTCAAACAATTTTGTTTGAGCTCCATTTGTAATTTCGACCGAAGTTGAAAATACAAATAGCAAACAAAATAAAACAAATTCGCTGAGCGAACAACGAATACATTGGGCGTCATGTATGTAACAACGGGGTTTACATATCATTGCAGTGTGTTTAACACACGAAGAACCGAAGAAAGCAAATCGCCAGATGATCTTTGCAGCATATCTTCTTCCTTGCGAGGAGAAGATATGAGATGGTGCAGCTAATGTGAGCAACTGAAAGGCTGCACACCTAGCTGAGTTGCACTAACTAGCTCGCCGGAGGGGTGGTCGTTGCTCACCACCATCTATCATCGCGCTAACATATAATTATTATATGCGTGCAAATGAATGTAAGGAAGGAAGGCAAGGAAATTCGGTTTCGCGAGAAAAAAAACGAATAAATGGAGGGTTCGTTAGTTCTTGGTCACCGAAACTGACCGAACCGTCCGCGAAAGCCTTGCCGAGACATGTTGGGGCCGATTGGCAGAGATGTTGTTGCCAACCGGACTTAATTGGGGCACGTCCCACCCGATTGGACCAACAGCAGAATGCTGGTCCCCATTGACCATAACCGCCCCTATAAATGGTTATCGTCCCTTATTTTTTTTTAGGCTCTCCCGTGCCTCACTACTCCATCTGTCTCTCTCTCCCTCTGTAGTGGCCCCAGCTACTATTCATACTAATAGAAATGATTGAAATCTAATAAAAAAAAGTATCTTTTTTCCCATTATTAATAACAATCTTTATTCACAAGGATTACAACTAAATACTTCCGTTTTTAAGCCAACCAAAACTTAGAAATTTTTCCTTCTTATAAAAAAATGCTTTACTTCTTATGTCAGTTAAGTTACAGGTTTTATGCGTAATTCTGTTTTTTTTTATTCTTTCTTTCTTTTTTTGAGAAAATTAATATATAAACATAAAAAAATTTAAATCGAATTTGTTGTTATGGTAAATAGTAAAAAAAATTAAATCGAATAAGTTGCACATTTCTAGAATTGATTTCCAAAAAAAAAAAGTTTTAATCTAAAATTTGCTGACCAAATTATTTGGAACTTCCAATAATGAACATTTTTAATTATAACTCAAGCAAGAGAGACAGAAAAAAAATGACATTAAGGAAACTTGATTTCATTAAATTCAAAAAAAAAAACCGCCAAATTATATATGTTTATGACTTTTTATCTTTTCGCTAATTTTTCTTTTGGGGATTTTGTATTTTCGATTTTTTTCCTTCTTTTCTGTTTTTCCCTTCTTTCTTTTTTCCTTTTTTCTTTATATATAGAAAATTCCAAAATGATGGAAAGTATTAGAACTAAATTATGTCAACTTTCTTCCCCCTTTTTTTTTGTTTTCTCAGACTGTACACTATTTAAGGCATTTTTGCTGTATGCGATCTGTCAAGAAAAAAGTATGCGAATGAAACTACATTCAGTATATATATGTATAATTAGAACGGTTGCACCTAGGCCCGGTTTTCTTTTGATCCATATATATGTAGGGAATTTATTTGAAAAATGTTAAATAATAAAAAAATTGAATGGTCTCTTTTTTTGTTTTTTATTGTCTAATGATTATTTTATTGTTTATTGTTTATAAAAAAAAATGTTTTTTACACTATAAGCTTTTCTGTTTTTTTAACTTCTCTTACAATCTTTACTTTCCCGTTTCTTAACTGACTTTACTTTTTAGAGTTTACTTAACATTACGTCTTTTCCTTTTCTACTTTTCGACTGCCTTTTTATTCCAAAAAGTTCCTTTTTATATCCTTTTCCATTTCAAGGTCGGTTATTGACCCAAACAGCAGTAACTAATATCGGTAGTTCTTATTTCATTTTTAAGGTTGGTTAATGACCTAAACAGTATTTTAAAAATATACAATATGCAATATTGCACTATGAAGGTCGGTTAATGACCCAAACAGTACTTCATAGGATGAATTAATGAATTCGTACATATATATATGTATAAAACCTTATTATTATTATTATTATTATTAATTTTGCTTTTCTTTAAAAAATTTTATCTTCCTTATTCATTTATTTATTTCTTTGTTCTTTTTTTTCTTTTTTTATTAATACTAGCTGTACCCGGCCACGCGTTGCTGTGGCTCAGTCTGGTTAAATGCAAAAGAAAAGAGAAAGCGCACGTTTCTCGTGTATTTAATTTCACAATGCTTGTGGTTATACAACATTTTTTGTTGTTCTATTTTCTGTGCAGATATAGAGATTTTGTGGTTTGCCGACTCTAGAACACGCAATATATAATTGTCCGCGTGAGAAGCAATCCGTGTCTAGATCTAAACCGCACAATTTTAAAGATTGGCTCTGAGCCTTGTTGATAACCGCTTTATCTGCTTCCACAACAGTGTTGACGGACTTGTATGTAACCACTTCGCTTTGAATGTTAGACTGAATAATATTTTTAAGTTCGTAGACGTCTTTGTTCTTGGCCGCAAGAATAGTTCGTTCACTTAGCCAATCTTGATTCTTGTAATTGGTTTGATTATTGGGAAATACTTTTTCAAACAATTCTTCTTTTGACGTCATTAAATTGCAGAAGTTATGAGGCAATGAAATTCGTCCTGACGTCAGATCAACCGGCATCTTTCCGTTCCTAATTTCCAGAAATTGATGTGAGAATATCTCTGCTGACCGATCGTTTTGCAGCTGTAGTCGCATATTGTAGTTAATTTTAACGTCTTTTACGCGTCGCCGCAAAGTAGAGTGTTTCAGGTAAGCATTTTTTTCGTCCGCTGGTGTCGATCGAAGAATTACAGGTAATATTTGCCTGAAATCGCCTGCAAGCAATATTAATGCAAATGGTCTGATATTTGCACGTAAGTCTTGCAATGATCGATCAAGGGCCTCGAGCGATTTTTTGTGCGCCATTGTGCATTCATCCCAAACAATAAGTTTGCATTTCTGCAATACTTTTCCCATGCCGGATGCTTTGGAGATGCTGCATGTGGGACTTTCAATGAATTGAATGTTTAATGGCAATTTCAAAGCGGAATGAGCCGTTCTTCCACCATATTTGAATCCCCTCTTTTACCATTCCACTGAGTACATCCAGCAGCGCACAGACCCAAACACTTCATGTTTTACCATGAATTCCATCAGGGATTTCAGCTTCTGTTTGAAAACACGTGCTGCAATGTCATGCCTATCCACCGGCGATTGGCCAGGAAGTCAGAGCTTTTGTATTGTAAATCGTCCCAAGCTGGAAATTTCATCTACGATTTTGTTAAATTCAGCACTTTCTTTTTTAAATGCCTTTTTGGTTTTAGGGTTTCCAACAAATGAGACTCTACGTATTAAATGTCTTTCGGCTTTGGGTTTTCAAAATGTTACTCCAATTAGTAGAGTAGATTATAATTTTAAAGTTTAATTTTGTATGTTTAAATAAACTTGATTTTTGGCATAAACCCTATTTTTACGATATCTTGTTTACCTCGTATTATAATTTTTAAAATTGGCGAATTTTCATTATTGCTGTAGAAAAAAATGTTTTTATAGGCTTTATTTAATTGCTAGGTTGTAACCCGTCCTAAGACGGCTTCCTAAAAATTTCGGTTTACAAATCGCTGTAAATTAACAAAATGTATTCAAGCGTAGCACCACTGGTGATATATTTCATGTCTCAAGTCGATCTATTCAGAATGCACATTATTTACCCCGCAACACCCCGAGCGAAGATATTAAATTAATCCCATTTCTCCGGTTGGTAAAATAGCTCCCGTCAAACACATATTACGTAAAGGCAAAAACCTCTATAGAGTAGGGGCCTAAATAACCGACGCGCCAAAGTGGTGAGAGATAGAACTATTTTATCTTCGACAGAAAAAATCCCCATGAAAACCTCCGAAACTTTGCCGAACACTGTAATCGTGTGTGACGTCTACATACCAAGTACCAAAATTTTATTGACTCCAGCGCCAAAGCGGTAAGAGATAGAACTGTTTAGTCTTCGACGGAAATAATTTCCGTGGAAACCTGCATAACTTTGCCGAACATTGTACTCGTGTGTGACGTATATATACAAAGTTCAAAAGTTTGCATTGACTACAGCGCCAAAGCGGTCAGAGATAGAACTATATGGTCTTCCACAGAAATAGTCCCCATGAAAACCTCCAGAACTTTGCTGAATATTCCAATCGTGTGTGACCTCTAAATTCGAAGTTCCAAAATTTGTATTGCCTTCAGCGCCAAAGCGGTGAGAGCTGGAACTATATGGTCTGCGACAGAAAAAATCCCCATGAAAACCTCCATAACTTTGCCGAATATCGTAATCGCGTGTGACCTCTAAATACGAAGTTCCACAATTTTACTGACTCCAGCGCCAAAGTGGTGAGAGGTAGAACTATTTGCCTTCGACAGATTTAATCCCCATGAAAACCTGGAGAACTTTACCGAACATTGTAATCGTGTGTGACGTCTGCATACCATGTTCCAAAATTTGTGTTGATTCCAGCGCCAAAGTGGTGGGAGATAGAACTGTTTGCTCTTCGACGGAAATAATCCCGATGAAAACCTCCACAACTTTGCTGAACATTGTTATTGCGTGTGACTTCTATATAAAAAGTTCGTAAATTTTTATTGCCTCCAGAGCCAAAGCGGTGGGAAATGGAACTTTGCCGTGTACGTTAGAATGTCCGGCATAAAAATCTTAATAAGATTGCCTCAGGCCAGAATCATGTCGGATGTATATTTCAGATTATAAATGAGGTTTTCCGAAATAAGCTTTCAAGTCCCCCTTTGGAACCCCTCCGACCCCCAATCTCCTCGGAAACAAAATTTCTCCACGTTTCAAGTAATTCTCTACAACATATCAAAAAGTGTTTTTTTTTTTCGCACAACGAATTTTCTTTCCGGACAATATAGGACGGACAGAAGGAAAGAATGAAGGATTAGCCTTTTACATATATAATAATTAATCAAACAGAAATGATGTTAATTCATAATTTAGTAAAACATTCGTTTTTTTTAATCAACTTTGAATCCAAATCTAAAAATCCCTCGTTTTTGTTTTTAATTAAAACTATCAGTGACAGTAATTTTTTTGAGAAATTGGGGGCAATTCTTAAAATTTGTCGAAGATTTTGAAAATTCAGCCTTGTCAATTATAAATACCTTTTTTTTGGCTTTAAGCTTTCCAAAAAATGAGAAATGAAATGGCTTTCGGTTATGGGCTTACAAAATTTTACGTTATTTAGTAGAGATATAATTTGCTCGTTACATTTCAATAAACAGGATCTAAAGCAAATAATTTAATTTTGTACGCTTAAGAGAAACTTGTTTTTTGGAATAAATAACGCAAGCATTTTTCGCAATTCTGATGTTCCAGAATACATAAGCATTAAGCCCATTTAAACTGTTGCCCCTCCGAATTGATATTTTTAACGCCGCCACTACGCTCATCTGTATTGTTATAATAAAAGCTTACTGATGTATGCGCGTATGAGTAAGAAAAATCACGTTTTCTCGGTTGAAGATTTTGATTTGAAAGATGCTTGTGGCTATGTGTTAGTTAATGATTTTTTTAAATCACTTATTACCTGGCTCAGGTATAGCCTAGGTAAATAAAACATATAAACATGATCATAATCACATAGGACATTCTGTGAAAGTTTCAAACTAATTGGTCAAGAAGTTTCGGAGATTACCGGTTAGGAACAAACGAACATTGACGATTTTATTTATGTAGATTAGCTGTTGCAAACAAAGAAAAAAAACTCCTTACCAGAACATACTAGTCCGGCTGTGCATTCCGTGAAGTTGATAGTTTATCGAGGCTTTCCAGCGAGGTTATTGATAATAGAATACCTAATTTTATATTACGGAACAATGTACACGTGCAGTTCGGGCCTGGTATTAATGTATAAAAATGCTCCTTTTCCTCAATTCGAACCACGCATATAATCTATTATTTGTGACATATAAAAAGATGATCTACAATTGTAACTACGGGGTTTACATATTGGGGTTTTTAACGAAGAAAGCAAATCCCCAGATGACCTTTTCAGCATATCTTCTTCCTTGCGAGGAGAAGATATGAAATGGTGCAGCAAATGTGAGCAACTGAAAGGCTGCACGCCTTGCTGATTCGCGCAAGCTAGCTCACCGGTGGGGTGGGTCGCTGCTCACCACCATCTATCATCGCGTTACACATACATTTTTATGCGTGCATGAGAATATTAACGTCGCTTAGACTTTATGGTGATAGTAAGGCTATCGGGCAAGGAAATTCGGTTTCGCGAGAAAAAAACCGAATAAAGGGAGTGTTCGTTAGTTCTTGGTCACCGAAACTGACAGAACCCATCGCGAAAGCCTTGCGAGGCATGTCGGGGCCGATTGGCTATAGATGTTATTGCCAACCGGACTTTGGGGCACTTCCCACCCGAATGGACCGACAGCAGAATGCCGGTCCCCGATGACGATAACCGCCCCTACAATTGGTTATCGTCCCTTATCGTTCATGCTAACCCTCGCGTCAACCAATCATTGCTCTCCCCCTTCTCGCTCTCTCACCGAATTCTTTATTTACCGCTCGACATAACTGCGATACAAAGAAAATTGTTCTTCCCTCATTTCAAACCAAAATGCAAATTCGTTCAATCTCATTTATAAAAATTTTAATTCTCTTCATAAGTTCGGGTTTTTAGGATTTATTTCCATACATGAGAATCGCGGTTCCTTTACTATTTGTTTTCCTTTACAAGAAAAGAAAACCAACAACACTAGTTATTAATTTGAAAACGATATTGAGTTCAGTTCCTCTTTTGGTTTCTTTTTTTTTCTGTTTACATTAGTTTATATCGCCTTATTCTAACCTTAATTCCAATTAGTGCTTATTTTATTGATAATATATTATATGGAAGCTTGTTTAACAAAAAAAAATAGAGTTCTTCCATTTCAAATATATATAATTATACGATAAAAAAAATGAAATGACTGTATTTACATGTTTTCCCTATCCTTCCAAAGTATGTGATATCTGTATGTTGAAAATTTCCTGCAATCAAAATTGATGTTCAGTAGCTCTGCAAAATTACTTTGTTTCTTTCCTTATGTCATATTTTCCGTTCCTTCCTGAGTCCGCGATATACAATATTTTGAAAGTTTCATTGATTCAAAATTGATGTTCATCACTTTTCGAAATTATTTTGTTTCTGTGCTTATGTCGTATTTTCCTTTCCTTCCAGAGTCTGCGATATATGTTGCAAGTTCCATTCATTCATGTCCTGTGTTAATCATAATTTATTAGTTAAGATCTTTAAAAAAAACATAAAACCTTTTGTAGTTCATCTGGCCCAATCTGTTCCCCCCTTTTTCGTTGCTTAAATTCAAGACATTTAAGAGGATCTTTCCAAGCTCTATTACATCAAATGTGACACTTGTCAAGTTGGTTAACATACTCGAATCACAAAAGATGATGAAATAATGAAACTGCTACACAATTTGGCGCCTTCCTAATATTTCGATTCCAGTTGAATTTTGTGGTCCATCAATTTGTCTCAGGGTTGAAGCAAAAAAAAACTATCTTGCATTTTTTTGTTTTTTGTTTTTTTTTTCTGTTTATTGGTTTAGATTAGCACTTTGCGTTATTTCAAAGGTATGATCAATTACAGTGCAAATCACATTTTCTTAAGTTTAAACAAAAATTTAATTTATGTTTTTGGTCACTCTTTTATTTATTTATTAGAAAGAGCCAAAACTATATTCTATTACAAATATTTTTTTTTCTCAATTTATAAAATTTTTCGAAATTCGGTAATGTTAATTTAATTATTTGTTTTTTTTTTCTTTATTTTGAAATTTTTTTTAAAATAAAACCAATTTAACCAAAACTAAACTCGAAAGCATGGAAACCACATATATGCGTTTCTTTGGGAGAGCAAAAAAAATTATTTTTTAAACGAAATAGGGTTAAGATAGAGAAACTCAAAAGAGAAATTTACGCGCGTATTTTCATATCCAAATATTGTATATATAGATGTTTACCCATCTTATTGGCTTTCATAGTAAATAAAAAAACTCTCACCATCGATCAGGCGATCTAACTGTTTTCCTTCTAGAACTTTTCAAAAAATATTTTAGCACGTTGCTTTTGGCAATAACAGGTTTTCAGTTTATTTCATTTACTTATAAAAATAATAAACCCCGCCTCTTTCAATCTCTTTAAAAAAAAAAAATTTTTTTCTTCACCATTCGAGATCATATAAATATGTGATAGAAATCCCTTGAAATGTACAAATGGATTGATTTCCAGCTTATATGATTGGTGAAACACGCTAAGTCAAACGCGGACTTACGCCGTTCAGGCATTATAGTAAGGCACAAATTCTTGCACGTTACAACACAGATACGTCAGGGATTGATCCATCATCCCGGACGTAACTGAAAAGCGTGCACGTGGTTTAAGTGGTGGTTGAAATCTTGTACTGCCCAACGTGGGACTCGACCACACCCGAGAATAAGAGTCTCGTGATCTATCGACGGAGCTAGCCGGGTATCTAAAAATACAAAGAGAGAATTCGACACGAAATAACCGAACCTAAAATAAGTTCCTACCTATTATTGCCTCAAATCTTTGGCATGGTAAACCCCTATGGTTCTACCCTGCAAATCATCGACCTCATAGAGGGAACCGCCAATCGCACGAATAACCCGACACTTCAGAAATTTACGATTTAGCTTAGCATTGACGTTTTTTGCGAAGTCACTAAGCGTGAAATTTCTTTGGTAGACTTCTTGTCCGGCAATAAATCTCTTTACCCGGGTTCGACGATTATAAATCCGCTCATGCTGTTGGGTAGCTTTCGACAAATTATTTTTGACGCGTTCGCGAATTAGTTCAAGCTGGTCTTTTTTCGAGTACACAACCAAATCACCATCACTCAAACCCTTTAACTTCCGCATCAGTTCGTAGGTCGAGCCATGTGTGATCATGTGGGAACCGAACACAAGAAAATATGGATCAATCCCCGTAGAAACATGGATTGTACTACGATGAACACAACCGATGCTTCCGAAGTTTTGATCCCAATCCCTATGATCGGTGCCAACATAAGAGCGGATGGCCGCCAGTAAAGAACGGTTTACACGTTCTGATGCGTTAGCTTGTGGTGAGTAGATTTTTTTTTTTTTTTGCGACATTCTTTAGAAATAAATTGCGGTCCGTTGCCTGAAAATATAATCTCGGGTACGCCGAATAAATTGAAGACGTTTTCCTCCAAGAAATCGGTGATCTGCATGGCAGACGCCTTACGTAGTGTCTTGAACAAAACAAATTTCGAAAATGTGTCCAAAACAACTAGGAGAGTGAGATTACCATGCTTAGACCGAGGGTAGGGTCCTAACAGGTCAACATACAAATACTGGAATGGTCTGTCAAATTCAATTTGCTTGCCCATTGGCGGCCTCAAAACACTATTTGGAGCCTTAGACTTCTTACATACGATGCAACTCGCGATATATTTACGTATTTCGCTAGCCATGCCAGGCCAGAAGTATCTTTGCCGCAAACGATATAAGCTTTTGGTAATACCGCCGTGCGCAGCTTGTGGAGGATCATGCGCCAGGGGAACTAGCTAGTCCGTAAGGCTAGACGGAACCCAAAGCTTCCACGATCTATCTTCCTGAAAAATATTGCTAAAGCTTGTTCTGAAATACACGTAGCCATCTGACACTTGCGTGTCAGGCAGCCTTTCCGCGTTGCTTTGCACTGTATCGATCAGGTCGAGATATTCCTTTGATTTGAAGGCTTCAGAATTCAAGTTTATGCTAGGTGCCGAAACTATTTCTGAAATCGCGTCCACGTAAACACGTGAAAGCGCATCTGGCACCACATTTGCTGAACCTTTTCTGTGTTCGATGGCAAAATCAAAGGCTTGAAGCTTTAAGCTCCATCCAGCCAAACGTGCGCTCAAGTCGCGCTGACTCATGAGCCATTTCAAACTCGCATGGTCGGTGATTATTTTGAACGGCAAACCTTCTACGTAGGCTCTGAACTTCTTAACGCTCAACACCGCAGCGAAACATTCCAGTTCCGTCACGCTGTAGTTGCGTTGTGCAGAGTTCAGCTTTTGAGAAATATAGGCGATGGGTTTCTCATTGCCTTCGTCGTCATTTTGCAGCAAAACACCTCCGACACCGGTCTTACTCGCGTCGCACTGTATAATAAAGGGTTTAGTGTAATCAGGGTTGGCCAATACCGGGGCCGTAGTTTTTGAAGATTTCAAGGCTTCAAACGCTACCTGAGCTTCGGCTGTCCAAACTAGCCTGGCACTCTTCTTTAGGCAGTCAGTAATTGGCGACGACAAGGAGGCATAATTGGCAATAAACCGCCTATACCATCCCGTCATACCCAAAAATCGACGAACCTGTTTTGGAGTGGTAGGTGCAGGAAAGTCAAAAATTGCAGATACCTTATTTGAGTCGATCTTTAAACATCCGTTACCAACGATGTAACCCAAATATCTAACTTCTCTCATGCAAAATTTGCTTTTCTCCAAATTTATTGTGAGTCCAGCAGAAGACAAGCAACGTGCAATGGTTGCCAAAAGTTTAACGTGAGAATCAAAATCCTCAGAAACTGCCAAAAGATCGTCGAAATAGACGAAACAGTTTTCTCTTAACTCGACTGGAATTGCTTTGTCCATCAGTCTACACATTCTTTGAGGAGCATTACAGAGCCCGAATGGCATCACTGTAAACTGGTATAACGGTCTACCAGGCACTGTGAAAGCAGTTTTTTCCCTACTCTGCTTTTCCAACGGTATTTGCCAAAAGGCGTCTTTCAAATCAATACTTGAAATGAAAAAAGTCTTCTCAAGTCTACTGAGAAGGCCTTCTATATGTGGAAGTGGGTAAGCGTCTTTTTTCGTAAGGGTCTTCACTTTCCTGGAGTCGAGGCATAGGCGAACCTTTCCAGGTTTGCGCACCAAGACTACAGGAGAGTTCCACGCGCTGACACTTTCTTCGATAACACCCAATTCCAACATACGGTCCAACTCAGCATACATGAGGGCTTGTACCGCAGGGTAAACAGGGTAGTGGCGTTGCTTAACAGGCTCCGCGTTTACTACCTCAATAAAATGTTCTTCCAAATGTGGTTTTCCTAAACCGACTTGGTTAAAAGAAGGAAATAAAGTTAAGATGCTTTCAAGACGCGCACGTTGTTACGAATTTAGCGCGTGTGTGTTGGGATCGTCAATTGACAAACAATCTATAGTCTCGTGTTTAGAAAATATAGTCGGAGCTATATCGAATTCTTGTCAAAAATCTACACCTAGATATAGATGTTGGGTAAGTCCTGGTACGATGTATAGAGAAAGTGTTTTCGTAATGTTATTGTATGTAATTGGAATCGCTATTTGCCCGTGCACGGGTTGAGCTTTTCCATCAGCCGTTTTGACTGAGGTGGGACGACCAGTAATTAAAATTTTATGACGTTCGAGGAAATTTAAGGCGCCAGCGCCTAGACAGGACACACTTGCGCCACTATCCAAAAGGCCGAAAAGGGATTCGCCGTCGATTTCCACCTTAGGATATGGTCGAACGTCATGTTTAAGCTTCACAAAAGCGGATTCCACCGTTTTACCCAATAACTTTTTCTGTTTACACCTTTCTCTAAACCTACTAATTTTACTCGGTTTTAATACAGTACCGATTATTCTAATTCTAGCTTCGTCATATTACATTTGCCGTTGATGTAATGTTTTGTTTGATCTTTCCAGTATATTATTATTAGACGAAATTTTTGTTGACGTTTCGCGTTTCAAAATTTTAATGACAGACGGAGAATTTGGTTGCAATGATAGACTCGGACTCAAGGTTGGCTCTATTTAGATTGGTCCGGGGGCATTATTGGCAACCGGGGATTCCCGTGCGTCGGTGCCTCTGTGCGTTTCCCGGATTACATTTTGGGCACATCGGTAACGACACATCTTTTCTACCACAACGATAGCAAAAGAAGGACCGTTGTGGTATCGTACACTCGAAAAAACCATGACCAATATTGTCACAGTTCCAACACTTGAACCGTGATCTACCATTAGCATCCATAGCTTTTAAATGATCTTGTATTCCGTTTAGACACATATTTTCGCTCGCATACCCTCGAATACTACTATCGATTTGGGCAGGTTGATATGGTAAACTACTACCGAGATGAATTAATATTATATTGACTCGATACCGGTTCGCGAGGAAAAAATTGGCCACCTCTGGTATATTGTTGGTGGTTATACGAATAACTTTTTGGGTAACAATCATTTTTAAAATCTTAGTATGGGAGATGAGAATCATTTTCTTGTCTGAAGCGAGAGTCTGGTATAAAGTTTGTCCTAGCAGGTGAGTTATTTGCACTGAATTCTTGACTGTTTCTATTTTGGCGAAAATCAGTGGTGCGAAACTTTTCGTTTGCGGGTCTAAGTCTATCATTATCCAAATCAGTCCTATCATTCTCCGAATCCGGTCCATATGAGAAGTTACGTTCGTCAAGATCATCCAATTGATGGATGGGCCGTGCTGGGTTTTGCCAAGTTCGTCTTGGTTCTCTTTCAGAAAAATGGCGTTCCGCTTTGCGGCATACTTCCTGAAAGTGACTCAGATTAATGGCAGGCATTCCGAAAATAAGATTTGCGATCTTATCGTTGACGTTACCTCTCATAATGTCCGCCAATTCTATTTCCGTCATAGAAATTCTTAACCGATGGTATAGTAACATAACTGTATCGTAAAAATCGTCAAAAGTTTCGCCATTGGATTGCTTCCTTTGTAACATCCGACGCATGATTTCATGGTCCGTGTCAAGGCTCTTGAATTGATGTCGGAGGGCCGCCTTTAGGCCATGCCAATCGATTTGGGGTTCTCTTTTCATCAGTCGCCAATTCCACTGCTCAGCGTTATCGGAGAGCAGGGTATGGAATTGTATACAGATGGCGTACCACAAATTATCCCCACGCGATTGCATGGTTTCTATGCGGTATATGAATTCTTCCACCGACATATCTTGAGTCTTTCCACTGAACCTGAATCCCCATTTGTCGATTCGGGTATCATGTCGTAAAATAGCGTGTCGAACTTCCTGAACATTACGATTCGTGCCTGAGTCAAGATTTGAATTCCTACTTGGGCTACGCCTTTGGTTGTTCTTTGGATTAAAAGGCAGGTGTGGATTCGGGTCATGACCCGAGTCGACCTGGTGATTATTGTTTGACGCTGAAATAGCGTTCACGTTATAATTTGGGTTTTGAGTATTAGCACCATATGGAGGTGGTGGTGGTCTATTTACGTTTTGGTTTGTCGTGACTTGGTTAGGTCTTTGTGGAACATTCAAATTATATTTTTCGTTGAAATAATTGAAGTTAGCAGACTGGTCAACGGATTTTGGTGGAGCCACTACAACTGGTGCTTGCGGTGGTGCATTTAAGGTCATTCGCTTGATCTGATTAAGTAACTCACTTTGGATCTTTGCATTTGACTACTCACAGCCGCCTCGATCATAGTGCCTATGTTTTCCGTGGAAGCACTTGGATCTGAAGGAGAGAGGAAAGAGGCGCCATCACTAGAACCCAATCGCGTGATAGTTGGGTTTGCCGCACCTATTCCTCGACCACTACGACTGCGAGTTGTCATTGTAGCAGAAGCCACGAATTTTGAAGCTTGTGGAAGATCCAACGAAAGCTGTAATTGGATTCGCGTAACTCGAGATTCATCTTGACTGGTGAATACACCCACCGCAGCACCTGTATTTGACTCTGTCGACGCATTTGGTAGAATTGTGGGGTTGATTTTAGGTGTTGCACTTGTATTTGTTTCTGTCATTCCGTAAACACACCAAAACTATTTACAAAAAAACAGATCAAATTAGTTTAGGTGTATGAGGATAAGCTTTGATGGGACCTCGGAACGAAATAAAATCAAACGCCCAAATCTAATTGACACTACTGTATAAAAGGAATGTGTGAATACACCTTAAGTTCCAAAAGATAACCAAATTATAATTACACGAAATCAAAGTCCAATCAAAACGCTCACGTTCACGTGTTGCTTTGACAGATACAAAGTACAGTCAGAAATTCAGTACAATATGGACAAATCTGGTAATTGAGGAATATTTCTTCTCAAATGTTTTGCTCTTTCAGGGAATCAAAAAAAAGGACAGATTAATAGAAAAAAAATTGATAATAATAATAAAAAAATTTGGTAATATAAAAAAAATATAGTAATAACAAAATTAATAATAGAAAAAAATTTAATAATATTAAAAAAAAACTGCCCCACCAAAATATATTTTATATGAAAAAAAAAAAAATCTAAATAATAAAAAATGTGCAAAATATAATTTCGAAAAAGATAATAAATTCCCAAAAAAATGTATGACCTAAAACTTAAATAAACTAAACCAAAAAACCGAAAATAATAAAAAGAGCTAAACCGAAAACGTAATAGAAAAACTAAATCAAAAAAAATAAAAAAAACTGAAATAAACTAAACTAAATAAACCTAAACCAAACTAAATAAACTAAACTAAAATTAATAAAACTAAAACTAAAATGAAAACTAAACTCAATCAAATTAATTTCCCAAAATAATTTGAGAAAAGTAATTTTTATTTCCCAAAATTCCATAAAATTTTATCGAAAGAAATTCGTTCAATTAAACTCCGCACAATATAAATTTTGAAAAAAGCTAAATTTAAATTTAAATTTCCTCGAAGAAAAGGCTAATCCTTCCTTCTGTCCGTCCTATTTTGTCCGGAAAGTAACGGCGTTGAGCAAAAAAAAAACACTTTATATGTTGTAGAGCAGTGATTCTTAACCAGTGGGCCGCGGCCCCCAGGGGGTCCGTGAGAAGTTTGCCCGGGGTCCGCCAAATTATGCAAAATTTGCTTCAGTGGGCCGCGAGTACAAAAAGGTTAAGAACCACTGTTGTAGAGAATTACTTGAAACGCGGAGAAATTTTGTTTCCGGGGAGGTTGGGGGTCGGAGGAGTTACAAAGGGGGGTTGAAAGCTTATTTCGGAAAACCTCATTTATAGTCTGAAATATATATCGGACATGATTTTGACCTGAGGCAATCTGATTAAGATTCTTATGCCGGACATTCTGACGTACATGGCAAAGTTTCATTTCCCACCGCTTTCGCGCTGGAGGCAATACAAATTTACGAACTTTTTGTATAGAGGCCACACGCAATTACAATGCTCAGCAAAGTTGTGGAGCATTTCATGGCGACTATTTCTTTCGAAGACCATATAGTTCTATCTCTCACCACTTTGGCGCTGCAGTCATTAAAATTTTGGAACTTCGTAGTTAGAGGTCACACGCGATTACGATGTTCAGCAAAGTTATGGTGGTTTTCATGCGGATTATTTCTAGCAGACGATATAGTTTCAGCTCTCATCGCTTTGGCGCTGAAGTCAATACAAACTTTTGAACTTTTTATATACAGGTCACGAGCGATTACAATGTTCAGCAAAGTTTCGGAGGTTTCCATGAGTATTTTTTCTGTTGAAGGTAAAATAGTTCTATCTCTCACCACTTTGGCGCTGCGGTTGTTTAGGCCCCTATTCTATAGAGGTTTTCGCCTTAGTAATATGTGTTTGACGGGAGCTATTTTACCAACCGGGAAATGGGATCAATTTAATGTCTTGACTCGGGGTGTTGCGGGGTAAATATCGACTTAAGACATGAAATATATCGCCAGAGGTGCTACGAGAACGGGGTAAAAGATCCATTATGTTGCGAATTAATACGCTTCGCTTGAATATATTTTGTTAATTTACGGTGATTTGTAAACTGAAATTTTTAGGAGGCCGTCTTAGGACGGGTTACCACCTAGTATATTATATGGAAGCTTGAATTTAGTGGACTTTTTGTTGAATTTTTTTTATTGACTTGAGCACCAGCAGAGAAAGGTCGACTTCTAGAAAGCTCTTTAGGAGTAAACTCTTTGACGAGAGTTTTGTCGGGCCAAAACGATGGCGAAATTACCTGAGAGAAGACCTTATCAGGGACCAGAAGTTTAAAGGATGAGACATTACTGTTAAGTTTACTAATTTTAACAGCCCTAACATTTATGCTCGTGGGATATTAGGTAGCAAAGACTTTAAATAATTTAGTATATCCGTAGATGCAATGATGTCTCTTGAAGCACATGTGGGTTTGTTGCTGTCCAATAACGCATATTTTGCTTGTTGATGAAGACATTCAGCCAGAAATGAGCTTCATCAGTGAAGATGATTTTTTGATGAAATTCTGGATTTTCGTTCGGCAGTAATTTTTAATAATTTCCAAGCCTTGCTCGTTCGTGAATTTTACCATGATGAAAATGTTGACTTTAATCTACGTTTTGACAGTAACAGGTCATTATTAATGTTTACAGATGCGTTCAGATAAAGATACAAAATTGTTATGTCCCTATTAAATGACACTATATTTGAATTTTCCTTGCATATGCGACGGAAAATATCTTCAGCCATGTGGGTTTTAAATTTCTCCTATAACTCTGTTGCAGATGAAGGAGAGCAGGCGGTCAATATAATTGCAAACAATGCACAAATTTGATGTGGATGTGACGTGTTGCACGCGTCATTAATGCATACATCCTAGCGTCGGTCGTTCTGCAATAAATTCAGAGCTTGACATGCGCTCCGGAAATTGGCATATGCAACACCGTTCACAATTCTCAATTGGTGGAAAGACGTTGGACCGGGCACATTTATCAACAGCGTGCGAAGAAAGAAGCATTCATCTTAGTTGGGATGCACGGTGTAGAGTTTGCCTATCGTAGTTTCATCGAATATGCTAGGAGTTGCTAATTTACCGCCATCTTCTGCTAATCTTCTTCTGTATAAAGGATATCCATCATTTCCTTTAACTGTGTTGGATACTATCATGCATGGTGAATTTGGATTCAGTGTGCCGCAAGGTCCATGTATCATTTTTTTCGTAACAACTTCATGCAAATCCTTATCGACATCGGGTATTTCAGCGCATATTACATCGTCGATTTCGTTTGAAGTGATTTTATTATAGAGCCAGATTAGTATATGTACTTTTGGGAATCCTCTCTTTTGCCATTCCACTGAGTACATCCAGCAGCGAACAGATCCAAACACTTAATGTTTTATCATGAAATCCATCAGCGATTTCAGCTTCTGTCTGAAAACAGGCGCTGTGATGTCGTGCCAGCGGCGATTGCCCAGGAAGTAACTCCACAATTCCATTGGACTTATTTCAAGACTTAATTTTAGTCCACGGGCGCCATTTTGAAGACATTAAATTTTGTAGGTGGGCATATCGCCAGTGGTGCTGCGAGAACGGGGTAAAAGATCCAGTATGTTGCGAATTAATATGCTACGCTTGAATACATTATCTTAAATTACAGTGATTTGTAAACTGAAATTTTTAGAAGGCCGTCTTAGGACGGGTTACCACGTAGTATATTATATGGAAGCTTGTTTAATAAAAAAAAACAGAGTTCTTCCATTTCAAATATATATAATTATACTATAAAAAAAGTGAAATGACTGTATTTACATGTTTTCCCTATCCTTCCAGAGTATGTGATATATGTATGTTGAAAATTTCCTGCAATCAAAATTGATGTTCAGTAGCTCTGCAAAATTACTTTGTTTCTTTCCTTATGTCATATTTTCCGTTCCTTCCTGAGTCCGCGATATACAATATTTTGAAAGTTTCATTGATTCAAAATTGATGTTCATCACTTTTCGAAATTATTTTGTTTCTGTGCTAATGTCGTATTTTCCTTTCCTTCCAGGGTCTGCGATATATGTTGCAAGTTCCATTCATTCATGTCCTGTGTTCATTATAATTTATTAGTTAAGATCTTTAAAAAAAATATAAAACCTTTTGTAGTTCATCTGGCCTAATCTGTTCCCCCCTTTTTTGTTGCTTAAATTCAAAACATTTAAGAGGATCCTTCCAAGCTCTATTACATCAAATGTGACACTTGTCAAGTTGGTTAACATACTCGAATCACAAAAGATGATGAAATAATGAAACTGCTACACAATTTGGCGCCTTCCTAATATTTCGATTCCAGTTGAATTTTGTGGTCCATCAATTTGTCTCAGGGTTGAAGCAAAAAAAAACTATCTTGCATTTTTTTGTTTTTTTTTCTGTTTATTTATTTAGATTAGCATTTGTCGTTATTTCAAAGGTATGATCAATTACAGTGCAAATCACATTTTCTTAAGTTTAAACAAAAATTTAATTTATGTTTCTGGTCGCTCTTTTATTTATTTATTAGAAAGAGCCAAAACTATATTCTATTACAAAAAAATTTTTTTTCTCAATTTATAAAATTTTTCGAAATTCGGTAATGTTAATTTAATTATATGTTTTTTTTTCATTATTTTGACAATTTTTTTACAATAAAACCAATTTAACCAAAATTAGCTCGAAACCATGGAAACCACATATATGCGTTTCTTTGGGAGAGCAAAAAAAAATTATTATTTAAACGAAATAGGGTTAAGATAGAGAAACTCAAAAGAGAAATTTACGCGCGTATTTTCATATCCAAATATTGTATAACATATATAGATGTTTACCCATCTTATTGGCTTTCACAGTAAATAAAAAAAATTGCACTGTGGTTTTCACTATTGTGAGGTTTTTTCTCCTTTTTTTTCTTTGTTAATTCTTGGACCCCATTTTTTAATTTAAATTATTTTTTTTCTTTATATCGATTAATCCTCTTCCCTTTTTTTTCTGTGAAATAACAAACGAGCTAAAGAAAATTTTCAGCTTTTTCAAAAAAAAAATTTTCCCACCACGAATTCTGCCCATCATTCCCTTTTATATCATATATTTTTTTTTTCTTTCCCTCCTTAAAACCCATAAAACTTATCTTAAATATTATTCTTCACAGCTTTAAATCATTCCCATTTTCCATAATTTTAATTTTCCATAAATTCGACCTAATTCAGGCAAGAAACCCGACTCCATTGCTCCAAAAAACTTCTTTTCTTTTTTTTTTCTTCAAAACAAAAACGCGACTTGATCGATCAGAAACTGACTCTGGATTAAAACAAAAAAACTTCGCGTCCCTACACAAAAAAAAATCTCACCATCGATCAGGCGATCTAACTGTTTTCCTTCTAGAACTTTTCGAAAAAAATTTTATCACGTTGCTTTTGGCAATAACAGGTTTTCATTTTATTTCATTTACTTATAAAAATAATAAACCCCGCCTCTTGCATTCTCTTTAAAAAAAAATTTTTTTTTTTTTCACCATTCGAGATCATATAAATCTGTGATAGAAATCCCTTGAAATGTAAAAATGGATTGATTTCCAGCTTATATGATTGGTGAAACACGCTAAGTCAAACG
Source organism: Xylophagus ater (assembly GCA_963422695.1). NCBI lineage: Eukaryota > Metazoa > Arthropoda > Insecta > Diptera > Xylophagidae > Xylophagus > Xylophagus ater. The sequence continues at coordinate 47,498,399 of OY730480.1, read as the reverse complement.
CGGCCTTACTTAAATTTTTTATTTCTTTCATTCGATGGCACATTCGACAATTACAATGCTTTATAAAATTATTCTTCAAGATTTCTGACGGTGAATAAAAAAAAACACTATTTTCAAAAAAAACCTTCTTTTGAAGTGAAAACTTCTTTAGCCGCGTTGGAAGTGATTTGAAACTCGATGAAACAAAAAAAAAGCGACACTTTTTTACCAAGATGAAATACCAGTCGATCAGAATTCATAACAACAAAAATTTTACATAAAAAAAATTTTTGGAGATATATATACCTACTTAGGCAAAATTTCAGAAAAAAACATAAAGTAATTTAAATTTGGCCTATAGCCGATTTTTTGATGCCCTATGGTAGAAATGGGAGAGAAAAATTGTGAAAACTAACAATATGTCAAGGTTTTTTCTTTATCACTTTGTTTGTCCTTTTCAAAATTTTCTCTAATTTGTAAGTAACCCAGATAGCATAAGTCTAATCTGCAAATTTTATTCAAATCGGTGTATTAGTTCTGAAAATACTTCAAAAGAACTTTTTGAACAGGCTTATTTCCTCCTACGACTATTTCTTTCTCCACTATCCTTAGACTAATATCACTGAAATTTACAGTAATATCGTTTATTTATGTAGTCAACTAATATAATTAATTTAAACAATATTGCTTTACCAATTTTCCAATTAAATCCGAAAACTATATAAAAAAAGCGACAAAACTCTATGGTCACTCTTGTTTTTGCTTAACCTTTATGTCAACAGCAGAACTGCTTTACGCACGTGAACAGCAACATACCTGGGTATGTACATACGTTTTGTATGGGGAATGGCATGCCGTTAGCATAAAAATGCTAATATCTAACTCTTTTGTTGGAATTTCAGTATCAGTCATTGTATTGTATTAGTCAGTGTTTATTGAAAAAAGTGGTTGTATAGGTAGACACACGTATATATGTATAGGTAGAAACATGTATATATATATAGGTAGAAACATGTATTGATGCAGAAATTTCATTCTTTGTAGTTTCGTCAGCAAATTTAGTTTATATTTGTGATTCGAAGTGAAAAGACATTTCTGTTTATTTTGTGGAAATAAAAAAAAAATAATAAAAGTGAAATGGCTGTAACGACCGCCTTTTTCTCATGGTGATTTC